>JADLZK010003878.1:1800000-2008741 GCA_015847255.1 Hyparrhenia diplandra
CGGATAGCTTGCACCATGATGATCTAACGATCATTGTCGATTGTGAAACTACACCCGGTAGTGTTTTTACTAGCATTGATTTAACCCGTCGACGCTATAGCTAGTGCCACAGACTTTTCTCACCGGAAGCGGAGACACTGGCGGTTTCCTAACCGGCAGTGAATACTACTGGCAACGAGGTTCTCCACATGACCGCCATGCATGCACCGTCGTGACCTATGACTGCTCTCACAGGACTTTGTGAACACACGAAGTGAACATGACATCTACAATATTGTACATACTCTTACTACTCCCGTTGTCGAAAAAAAGAAAAAAACGGGGTAGCTATCCGTTGGGCGGTACATGTTTGATTCTTTAAATAGCACGACATTGTTGTGGACATGCTATAGCAAGTTGAGTGTCATTTGTTCATGCTACGACCACTGGTAGCGAAGTTTCCGTTCCAGTTTCTCGTCTCCCTCCCTCCTCCCCCCCGTCGGCATCATCTTCTAAAGGTACGTGTGGTTCTTGTAGCAAAGTGGTAAATAAAGTAAAGCATTCCTTGTTTCAAAATAATAATGGTGTATTTAGATAAGTATCTATCTATGCTATCAAATAAATATCACTAGATTTTGTGAGCACCATTTATAGCAATGGTAATCCTAATTAAATTCGAGCACCGTTCTTGAAAAATGGTAAAAACGGCTCGATGAGGGATCGAATCGGGGGCTCGGGATTGGGTGCATGGGAAACGTAGTGGCGGTAGAAAAAGTGGGAAGCGGCCTTTTTGGAAACATGCGCAACCGGTCGCCGATGATTGTGCGATTGCCTCGAAGCTTTTATTGGTGAGAACGGGCGCAAAGCGTGTAGCCGGTCGCTCTTTGAGTGCGAAGAGACGGCCATTGGATCGCACGATCGCCGTTTTTGAGTGTCGAGGAGCCGCCTTTTTTATGGCGCGTTCCTTGGGAAATGATCTCAATCAGTCGCATGACTTCTTGTTACTATTTGTACACTATCGGCGACCTATGTCGCTAATCAACCTCTCTTACCATAACACCCGTTTTCACTATAGGGCTCTCACGGTGATCGCCATGGCCGGCAACTACACCATGGAGGAGATGCGGTTCACCATCGCCCGCCTCCACAATGCCCTCCGAAGGCTCAACGGGCTCGCCAACCAACTTGGCTCGCCATGGGTGAGTGACCCCCTTGGTGAACAAGGCCAACTTCTACACCTTCAAGATTGACAACATTGCCAAAGATCCTCACTCGAAGGGCTACCGGCCATGGTGAGAGGAGGCTAAGGGAGGCGATCATGGCAGCCGGGGGGATCCGGATGCGGCGGCGGCAGCGGCGGCGACGTGTAGGCAGCATCTTTTTGTTACCTATCTAGTATTTTATGCACATATAAAATACATTATCCATTATTATGTTCTAGTGAAGAACCGGTCGTTTTTTAATTCGTCTACATATCAATCTTCTTTTTCTATCGTTTGTTTTGATCGCTCCTTGGTCTTCAAATTGCTATCTGTTCTTATTTCAAACCCGCGAGTGATCTATGTCCATCAAGGCCCCCGCCGTGGAACGATTCAACCCGGTGGTGATCTAAATCTTCACTGCCGGTATTGGTCGAGTCCGTGGAATTTCTGATTTTTCGAACTGTTCTCTTCTTCACGCGGCGCGGTTCATCACTACTTTGGTGGACTAAATTCGGCAGGTGATACTAGCGGTAGTGATGAACGAATTTGTAGTAGTGTGTGGATCTCCAAGTACTGTTCATGGCATGTGGTGTATCACTTACTTGAGTTTTAGGGGCTAGGAATGCATTTCGAAATTGTGGGTCTATATGTACCACTTAACAACTTTAGAGGGCCAAAAATAAATTATTTTTCAAAGTTCAAAAGTACAAGTTTAGATAGCAAATTTTTTTTTTTTTAAGTTCAGAAGTCTATGTGTCACAAGCTTACAGGTTCAAAGACCAAAAAAAAAAGACCATTGGTGCATTGAACTCTAATAATCAATAGTAACTAGAATCGAGAGGGAGAAAAGTAGGTGATTTATTGGAACTTCCCCACCAAAATTCTATTCAGGGTGACGTAATACATTTCCACCCAACACAGGTGTACATGCAAGGCTTCTTGCTTCCTGGAATGCTGGGATAGCTATTCCCTCTTACTCTAAGCATAGGTTGTTTTCGCTCTCCAAAAATATCTTTGACTCTATTAATGATGTCACTGGTTAAGCTGATGGGTTATCCGTACCCATACCTATTAATTATCCATCTGCAATTACCTAGAGGATAAATATTCATTAGGTGTGGATTATCCAAAAGACAAGAGGCTAGCAAAGCAAAGCAAAACAAAAGCGAAAGCAGAAGAGAACTAACAAAAGCAAAAGAACTAGCAAGCCATTTGGTGAGGCGGGCATAACTGGGTATATTCTTCACATATCCATATATATTTTACAGCATAATTCATATCCTCTCCAAACAACATGGGCATCGGTTTAATATTAATATTTATCATTATATAGACTACTAAACTTATTTTCATAATGAATATTAGGATATACAAATATTGCTTGTATTTCTCTATAAATCTACAAATCTGCAGCATAAAAACCGAAAACAATAAATATTTATGGATATCGGGAGTAGTTAGGCAGGTAAGATTGAGCAGCCGGCTGCTAAAAAGATGGGGACGCAGTTGTGGTGTGAGGCAGGCGGTATCCAAGCGAGGCTCTGCATGCGGCCGCCCAGGCGAGCGTATCAACGTTCCTCCGCGTCCGCCGTGTGCTTGGCAACAGAGCTACTGATACTTACTCCCTCGGACTGTCGTTTTAAGCACGAAGAGGATACTTACTGATTCAAAGAGTAAGCATGAAGTAAGCACGAAGAGGATACTTACTGATTCAACAGAGCTACTAAATAAATCCATTTGTCTCTCTCTCGCAGAACATGTTAGTTCTTGTGTCTCATCAGGTTGTAAACTTAAAACCTGCTTCTCCACTCTCTGCTTATCTCTCCTCCACATCAGCATTCAGTCTGCATAAATTCTATTATTATATAAGCTCTAACTAATCATCGGTAGGTGTAGCATGAGATGCTATGGTAGTGGATGGTAGATCTATGTGATTTCTGCGCATTTTGATTGGCCACTGGTGGACGCCACACTACACTTCAGCTCGCTATAGGGGCGTCTGCAATGGTTAGCTATTTGGCTATCTAGATGTGAAGTGGCAAGAAAAAAGCAGGAGAGAGTAGTCACTAGCTATATTTGAATAGCTAGACTATTTCATATAGTCTAAGAACATGTGAGAGAAACATGTGGGTGCAATAATATAAAATAGTCTTTGTTATTGTCTCTCACCTTCGGTATACTACGTACTAGTTATTACCATTGCGGATGGCCTAGATGGGGCATCAAAAGTGGCTACCCAGTGGCGAGATTCACTCCAGTTTGCACTTAGAATTTCCAAACAGACATATTGAAATCATGGCTGCTTCACTGTTTTCAACTAAGGCTCATGTTTGAACAGGGCAACGTCTCATCACTGTTCGTAACAATTATTTACTTACAAGTGTATGTAATGACGTTTTTTCACATGTTTGTATATGCAACTGGTAAGCTCATCTTTCCTCCTCTATTCCATTATTTATGAGCAAGCCCACAAATGTCCTCGTATTTTGAACGAGATATATAGTTGTGGAGATATCTATTCATCTGTTTTCTATCTTTTTTCCTCTATGTAAACAAAGTGAAGAAATAGATTCCTATGAGCATGCTGAAGCGACACTATCGGATAGAGACAAAATCTTCTTAACCCGAAATGAAATGGCTGAGGAGAAGAAGGTTCCTTTTGGGGGTATCCCGGGAAGAGATCCAGTGGAGACGGGGTGGGCCTGTAGCTTCGAGGATTAGAGCACGTGGTTACTGAACCACGGTGTCGGGGGTTCGAATCCTCCTCGCCCACAGCCTTCCAAAGGGGAAGGACCTTTACTTTCTACCCGAGGGTAGGAAAATCATGATCGGAATAGCGGACGTAAAGCTATTGAACTTGGGTATGCTCTTTCCTTTTTGTCGGAAGTGGAAGTCTTTGTTTGGATCCCACCGTAAAAACTTTGATCCACTAATGAACTTTAATTAGGCCACTTTAGCTCTTGAGGCTCCAACCAACATGACTAAAATGATTTTTAAATTTAGCCTACTTTACAAAACATTTTAGACAACAAGAAAAATCAAAACAAGGCCTAAGTTAGGGTCTTTGTGGCGCCGATCTAGGAGAGTTTTCCTGTATACCCTTATAAAAGTTTCTTGGTGCCTGTGTACCCTTCAAAATTTTTTCTTTCCCTGTGTGCCCAACTTAAACTTTCTTTTGCCCCCATTACCTTTCATCAACCTTCCGTGTGGTTTCCTCCATTAAGACGCATACGACTAGTGGGACGAGGTAAGGAAAATGTCCTTAATGCCCTTTCGTTCAATTAGACAAGTCCCGACTCGGCGGCGAGTGAAACTCCCGTCCCCGTTCCCGCCCGAAACACCGCAGCGGGGCGTAAACTCACGCTCATGGCTAGGGTTTGCGGTCGACGGGCGGCATGTTGTTGTAGCGGGCCGGCGGGGAGGCTTCGCGGGCGCGGAGGACGGGCCGGGCCGGTAAGGCCGGGGCGGGCCGCTGGCGGGCTGTGCACGCGGGCGTGGCCTTGGCCGGCGGGCAGAGCCGCAGCGGGCGCACGCGCCGCCCGCTCGACGGGATCGTGGCTCGCGCGTGGGCGGCGGCGTGACGGGTGGGTTGCCGATCCATCTCCACCCACCTCTCCGACTCAGTGATGCAACAAGGGCGCGCCGCCACCGCTACGACGCACTTGTAGTCCTCCTCAAAGACGGGAGAGCAGTCTGGAAAGGCGCAGCCACACCGCAAACAAAGCAACGGTGAACCACGCCGCCGGGCGCCGCCTGCGTGGAGGAGCCGCCACCGCCGAGAGATCTACGCGAGGCGCACGCAAAGACGCCGACTGGCTGGCCGCACGTATGTATCCATCGGTTCGTTCATTTATTAATCCATCCATCGGTTTGGTTTCCCTATCTCCTTTTTTGTGCCAAAACAACGGCTCTCTCACAACAACTGGCTGGCGCCTAGGGGCAATCTAGTCTTTTGGCCAAGCGATTAACAAATGTTGTTGGGACCTAACTTTGATTGTCTTAAACTCTTGTCCCAAACTTTGAAGTTTTCGGGATGATCAACAAAGTTACGTGTTGAGGGCGACTCGCGCAATATTGGCCGTAGGGAAGAAAGCGTGATCGAGAAAGGAAAAGATAATGATTGACATCGAGCGAAGATGATCATAGCGGCTTATTTTGCGAGTTAAAAGAGTCGTTCCTAGAAGAACTGGAATCATCGCGAAGATACAAGTCGACCTCAAAGAAAGCCGCGAAGATAGAAGGGGCATCTTCGCAAAGAGAAGACACTTTGTAGGGAAACTTTCTAGGAATTTGAACATTTTTGTATAGATACGAAGTCGGGGGGCCTATAAATACCCCCCGACATCCTTTGTAATCGCCATGTTGAATGGCCACTTTGTAAACCATATCATCATCAATAACATGTTGTGTTGAGTATTCACCCAACATCTTGGCGCCCACCGTTTGTGTGAGCAACGATCCACCCACGACCACGCAAAAATCATGGGAAGACCTCCCAAGAACAAGTCGATAAGTGTCACAAGCGGCCTTGCAACGAGAAGATGAAATTCCAAGAATAAGCGAAGACAACATTTCCAAAAAGTTATCCCACATGAAGATCGAACGAAGAAGCAAGAAAATTACAAGAACTAGAAGAAGAATTGATCAAAAAAAGAAGAAAGAACTTGAGGCTTGCAAACTAGGAGAACAAGAGAGAAAGACATTGAAGCAAAAGAATAGAGGAAGCGAAGCCCGAGCTAAAAAGACTAAGCGAAGAACTCAATGATCAAGATCGCGAAGTCACCATAACAAACGAAGTCAAAACAAATCAAGGCAATGAAAAGGCGATAGTCACAATCGACCCGAGTCCCCATTATCGGTGGACCTACAAATGGCAAAATGGCCAAAAGGCTTCAAGTTCAACGTCATACCAACTTATGAAGGCTTGACGGATCCAAGACAATTCTTGATGAGCTTTGAAGCGGTTGTCGAATCGGGGAGGCGAGAGGCGACAAAATCTTTGGCGAAGGCACTCATCATGGCAATGAAGGGACCAGCTCAAAAATGGTATGCTTCACTCAAGCCAAGATCCCTCAAAAGTTGGGAACAACTTCGAACAACTTTGTTAGTTGATTTCCAAGGATTCCAGCACACGGGCTTAACGGCGATTATTTGTTTGACATCAAGCAATATCCAAAAGAACCGATAATTCAATATTACAAAAGATTCATTCAAATGAAGACCCGGATCCCAAAAGTTTGAGGACGAAGTTGTCATCATCGCCGCTGTCGGGGGCCTCGAGGCGGACAATTGTCTTGAACCTAAAGAGGGAAAGACCAACAACCGTTGCTCAACTATATGAAGAAATACAAAAATATGCAAGATCGGGCGATGATTTGGGGAAAATGGCGAAAGAAGAGAATGAACAAAGAAATCAAGCGAAGACAAACAATCAATTCAAGACACAAAATTTTCGGCGAATACCATACTACCATCAATACCAACCACCACTCCAAGTAAACCAAATCAACAATGAGCAGCGAAGACAACACTCAAGCACAAAACAACAAATGAAGCCAATACAACAACCCGAAATTACAACAACGGCCAAAGAGGAGGTTACAACCAAAGATTTGGAGAAAGAAGAATCTTAAAGCACGAAGAAATGTATTGCATTATTCATGGCAAAGGGGCAGTCACACATTGAAGATATGCCCAATGGTAAAGAAAAGCATAGAGCAAGCGCAACAAGAGGGCAAATCATCGGAAAATCAAAGACCAATAAACTTTTTGTCTCAAGCAAGCACTTCGCATAACCGGACATACTTGATCCAAATTACCATCGGCCAAGTATTACCGGGGCCACCTCCAATATACAATTGTCAACCATCGGGCAATAGCTCCGCCACAATGGGGACGTATTACACAAACTTTACAACCCCGAAGCTTCGGTGGCAAATAACACTCCAAATATGCAAAACAATGGCTCACCAACTGTTTCAACGGCAAGCGAGGCGGGAATAATGACAATTTGTGGAGGCAACAACATAGCAAATATTGATGGATGGGATGTTACAAAAATCCTAGTGGATGGAGGAAGCTCTCGTGATATACTCTTCGCATCAACACTAGATGCAATGGGAATCAAAAGACAAAACTTGGGAAGAGCGAGAATATCCATTAGTTGGCTTCGGTGGAAAAAGGATAAATTCAATCGGAAGAATTGTATTGCGGTATCATTCAAGACACAAAACAATGCTAGAAACGGAACAAGTGACATTTGATGTTGTTGAAATGCATAGCCAATACAATGCAATATTAGGAAGGGGAAGCCTAAACATCTTTGAAGATGTAATCAACTACTCTTACTTATGCATGAAAATTCCGGCAATCAATGGACCAATTTCAATACACGGAAATCAAAGCGAAGCAAGAAACATTGAGAAAGACTCAACTCCGGCCCCAAAGAAATGTTTTGGCCATTGAAGAAATCGAAGATGAAAATGAGGCGCGAAGGTGCGAAGATACAAAAGAAAGTTTAAGACATGTTCCAAGGCGAGAAACCAAATAAGTTTTGCTAGATCCGATGGTATGAGACAAAAGAAAGTCATCATAGGTGCCAATCTAGCAAAAGAAGAAGAAGAACAACTTATAAGTTTTTAAGAAGCAATCAAGATGTCTTCGCATGGTCAGCAAAAGATCCGGAAGGAGTCGCCAGGGATATAATCGAGCATCGCCTCAACATTGATCCAAACTACAAACCGAAGAAACAAAAACTAAGAAAGATTTCGAAGAAGACGTAACATTAGCCGCGAAGGTTGAAGTACAAAGATTGCTCGATGCAAAAGTCATAAGAGAAGTCCAATTCACAACTTGGTGGCAAATATTGTGATGGTAAAGAAAAGCAACGGAAAATGGAGAATGTGCATATACTTCACAGATCTAAATAAAGCTTGCCCAAAAGACAACTTCCCTCTACCAAGAATTGACACATTGGTTGATCAAGGCTGCAGGAAGTGAAATGCTAAGCTTCTTAGATTGCTTCTCGGGATACCATCAAATCTACATGAAAAAAAAGAAGACGAAGAAAAACAAGTTTTATCACACCATTTGGAACTTATTGCTTCCAAAGAATGGCGAGGGGCTTCGCGAATGCGGGTCAAGCTTCATCGAGAATGACCGGTAGCACTTAAAGACCAAATCGGAGACAACTTTCGGCATATGTTGATGACATAATAGTCAAAAGCAAGAAACGCTAAGACCACTTGAAAGACCTAAAGCAAACATTCGAGAACTTGAGAAAGGCAAATCTCAAACTCAACTGAAAAATGCACCTTCAGAGTACAAAAAAGGCAAGATTCTTGGGTGCATAGTCTCAAAGCAAAAGGCATTGACCCAAATCCAGAGAAAATAAAAGCAATCATGCAAACGAAGTTCCAAAGAACATCAAAGACATCCAAAAACTGGCGGGAAGATTGGATTCGGCCGAATAGGTTCATATCAAAATCGGCGAGAAAAAAAGCTTCCTAATTTTTCAAGCACTCAAAGGGGCGTAAGACAAATTTCACATGGGGAGAAGAACAACAAACAACTTTCGAAGAAATAAAGAAGTATCTTTCAAATCCATCAACATTGACAACACCAAATGTTGATCAAGAATTACTTCTATACATTTCAGCATCCGAGAAGGCCGTAAGTGCGATATTAGTGCAAGAAAAAGAGAAAGATCATGCGAAGAAACAAGAACCAATATACTTTGTCTCGAAGCCCTCTCGGATCAAAAGATGTTTTACTCGAGATTGAGAAAATAGCATATGCGGTGCTTATGGCAACAAGAAAGCTAAAACATTATTTCTTGGCACACAAAGTGAGAATTCCAACAAATCAACCTCTTAAAGATGTCCTGCAAAGTTGCAAATCCTCGGAAGACTTGGCAAATGGCCGCCGAAATTTCACAATACTTCATCGAATTTGAGAAGAGGACAAACAATAAAGTCACAAGTCTTGGCAGATTTCATCTCGCATTAGACACCAACAACAAATTACGAAGATCGAAAGATCATCAAGAGTGGACTTTGTCCTATCAAGAATAGACAATGAATTGTGATGGAGCATGGGGCTCGCTGTGGTGCAGCGACAATAATCACTTTCGCCATCGGTGTTAAAATGAAATATGCGGCAAGACTTGAATTCGATGCACAAACAACATCGCGAGAATATGAAGCGGTATTGGGGGGCTTCGCAAGGCAAGAGCAATGGGTGTACGTAAAAAATCTTGATAAAAACAGATTCTCGTGTCGTGGCGGGCCATGTTGAGAAAAATTACAAGGCAAAAGATCGAGAGCTAGCGAAGTACTTGCAAACCTGTAAGGGATCAAGAAAAACACTTTGAAGGATTCACAAAGGCGAAGCATTTCAAGAACAAACAACGAAAGAGGCGGATGAAATTGCGAAGGCAAAGCAGCCCAAAAAGCAAAATTACCACGGGCGTGTTTTATCAAGTATTATCGAATCTTCGATAAAGGCAAAGATTGAAGAACCAAAGTACATTCATATCATTGAAAGTTTAAGACGGGAGATCAGAGATAATAGCATTCCTAAGGGGGTTTTATGAACCGTAAAGCGAAGTCGAAGAAATAAGAATGAAGCACAAGACAAGAAATTACAAACTCATCGGCAATCAACTTTTCAAGCATGGCATTTGTGAACCATTACTCAAGTGTATATCCAGCCGAAGAGGGCAAAGAATTGCTACAAGAAATACATAGTGGAACATGTGGAAATCATGCGTGCTCAAGAGCCATAGCAGGAAAAGCGTTTAGACAAGGGTTCTATTGGCCAACGACTCAAAAGATAGCAAGGAAATAGTGAAAACTTGTCACAATTGCCAAATTTCAGCAAGCAAGTCGAATGCCCCAAACTAATCCAATTCAAAGACATATTGAACCAACTTGGCCACTTGCAAGATGGGGAATAGACATAATTAGAAAACTTCCTCCGGCCCAAGGCAACCATCAATATGCGCTTGTTGCGGTTGAATATTTCACAAAGTGGATAGAAGCGAAGCCAATTACAAATATGTCATCTACAACAATGAAGAAGTTTCTTTGGCAAAACATAATCTGCAGATTTGGAGTCCCAAGACACATAACATTGGATAATGGAACTCAATTCGATAGCGAAGACTTGAGAAGCTATTGTGAAAGCATGGGAATTCAACTTTGCTTCAGATCAATTAAGATACCCTCAATCTAATGGCGCCGTCGAAAAGGGCAAATGGAATAATATGTGTGGCAATTTCAAAAAACCTAGTGGGACTTCCAAAAGGAAAATGGGTTGAAGAATTACCAAGGATTGTTTGGAGCCATAATACAACCACAACAAGATCAACGAAGTTTACGCCCTTCAAGCTAGCTACTATATGGAGATAAGGCAATGACTCCATAAGAAATACAATTTGAAGGACCAAGAACAAATATTGAAATAACAAGTTTAAGAGGACCAATGTCAAGTTCTCCTCTTTCAACTTCCTAAACTTCTCCTCCTCCCGTAAGATGTCAAGTTCAAAGTTTGTTAAAAGACAAAGTCAAAAAAAACAAACAACAACAATAAGAGAGCAAACAAAAAAAGAGAGAAGGAGAAAGAAAGAATAGTACCCTTCTTAATTTTTCCTTCACCTTCTCAAGGCAATGCTCTCGCCCACAATTGCACCAGTACTGTTCAAAAAACTTTTGGCATAGCAATTGTGTGCGAGGAGAAATCTTGCTAACGGCATCACCAGGAAATTTAAAATTCTCATCTGCGAAGGCATCATATAAGGGATCTTTGGCTTCTTTCATAAGATGAAGAAGTGCACGTGTAGAATACATAACACTTGTGTCTGCAGCAGCTTGAATCATAACCCCAAGATCTTCATAATGCCTGCAAAGCCAGCTGAAAAATGGGTCATACTCTCCAAGATCCCAACAAGCATCTTCAGGCATAGCTCCCCACTTCTCATAAGCTTGCTTGCAAAGCTCCCAAGTTCTCGTTGAACCTTCGCATCATAAGATCATTGGTTTGAGACTTTTTTCTTTTCCAAAGACACTTTCTCCTTCTTAAGAGTCTCAACGGCGGACCTTCGCAGAACTCGAAGTTGCCGATCGTTTTCTTTGATAGTATCGTAGGCTCCGTGATACAATCGATCCAGTCTATGCCATTCATCAAACTGCATCACCTCTTTCTTTCTCCTTAGTTGCCACCGAGAGATTTGAGAGATTCAATTTCCCCAAGCAAGGACTTCTCGCAAGCAAAAAAAAGCCGTAGCGCTATCCTCAAGGGATTTTCTAATACCACGATTCACAAGAGCGCCCTTAACACG
Organism: Hyparrhenia diplandra; assembly: GCA_015847255.1. Taxonomy (NCBI): domain Eukaryota; kingdom Viridiplantae; phylum Streptophyta; class Magnoliopsida; order Poales; family Poaceae; genus Hyparrhenia; species Hyparrhenia diplandra. The sequence goes on from JADLZK010003878.1 coordinate 1,811,521, forward strand.
CAAAACAAAATAGTTAGAAACATTCACAAGCGGTCAAAATTCGCACTCACAAAAGAAACACACCCACAAGTAAATGAGATTACCTTATACATCAAATTTATACCAGCATCGGCTAACTCCAATGGATTCATCTTCGCTAGCTCGGCCTCGGCGTCTGGAACCGAAAATGCATCATCAATACACTTGGTTAATTGCTTCTCTGTCTTCTTCGGGAGGACGCGAAGCTTATCCACCCAACTCCAACAAATTTATAAGAATCTAAATTGACACCACTTTCAAAACGAGAACTTCAAAGTGTTATCAATGGATTTGGAGATAGCTTCGGAAGTAAGTTAAGGTTCATCAATAGCAACTTGAGGAGTTGGATGATCTCCAAGAACGTCTTTCATAGATCCAACATTGATAGTCTTCTCTCTTGATGAAGTCGCAGCATCAGGGAAAAATTGAGCTAAAATAAATCGGGAAAATTTTTTAATACAATTACAATACAAAAATTGTAGAAATTAGCGAAGTTGTGAACACTTACAAAGTTTTTCACCATCCTTCAAAGGGTAAGGAATCTTCTCCGTGCTTCAACATTTACCATTGATTCCGACAAGCGGCCGGTGATCAAGCTCGGCCTCTTCATCCTCAACATCAGATAAGTCATCAAAAGAAACGCCAATGGTTCTGGTTCCTCTCCTTTTTAGTTTTTCCTTTACAACTTCAACAACCTCCAGCCCTCTCTTTCAAAGATTTTCCTATAAAAGAAGCAAGAAAAATAAGATAGTGTATCCAAGAATCAACAGCAAGGCACAAAAATACACACCAACAACGGCTTCGCCTTGCACTTCGCTTGGCTTTTCAGCGGCAATCTCGTAAACATGCGGGGTTTCGAGACAAAGCCATGAGGGCAAGTGCACTGCAAAGACTGCTTCTTCCCTCCTCTCAAGCACTTTTGCATCGGGAAGTGAAGATGGATTCTCCGGATTCACTAATAAGTGGTTCATATAAATATTTTTGGCTAACTTAGCTAAGTCAAGACAATTGCGATCATCACGTGAAGCGAAGTTGAAGAAATCAGCTTCAGCTAGTAATTCGGGGTTGAAAGCTTAAATCTAGGTGAAGAAGGAGATGCAAAGTACCGAGTAGGAGAAGTTTCGTCATAATGACATCGGCATCTTCGCCGGCAAAGAAGTGCCCGAAGTCCCCGATTTTCTGCTAAGACCCAAAATTTTGTAAAAATTGCGCTGGCGGGGTAAGCAAACCGAGTCGGTCCGGTAGGAGCAAAAGCTTTGCAAATTTCCCTCACCTCTAAATCTCGGAGAGAAGTGCCAAACTCCGCACCCTCAAGTATTGGGGCATCAGCCTCACTGTCAGAAAGATCAAGATTACTAAGCAAATCCACAGTAGCCTTCTTAGCCTTCTTCTTTTGAGGCTTCGGAGTAGTAACAGTTTTCTTGGGCACAACAGGAACTTTAGCTGCAGCCCTGACAGAAGAAGAGGTATTCGCAGCATCATTTCTCTTCCTCTTCAACTTTTTCCCAGCCCCTTTCTTAGCCCCTTTATCATCATCTTGATCCTTCTTTCCACGTGCATAAGCAGGAGGAGGACGGGGTTTGTAAGTAATCCTAGCAAGTTCAAAGATTCGATTTAACCTCACATAATCAGCACCAATAATTTCATCCATCAATTTCCTCTCAGTATGAAGATACTTTTCAAGCGGCTCCACGGCTCCCTTCTCAACTTCATCAACAAATTCTTCTTCGCTCTTAAACCGCGAAGGCATCACCGTATCCCCTGTCGGGATAAAGATAGTCTTTCTCCCTGATTTTCTTCGCATGATAGCGAAGGAAATCCCAGCCAAGCCGAAGCGGCCAAATACCAGCAGCCAAGTACTCCTCAACCAAGTCCCGGGTCAATTCTTTGTGAAACAACTCTCTTGAAAGCCTTCAAACATTGAGCAATTCTTTGATGTAGCAGGCTCTGGCTTACACACAAAACCTTCTTTGTGTAAACGTGTTGACACCTCTTAAGCCATGTTTTTGTGTGTCAACTAAACATATAATAAGGATATAAAAAGAATAAAATACATAGAATAGGTGTTATAATCGACAAAGTTCCACGAGTTTTGGTGATTTATATCTTTTCAGGGACTTAACAGGAAAATACCGTAAAACTAAGAGAAAACCCCCCAAATAATAAGGAGATTTACCAGAGAGTAATTTTGATCCGAAAAGTGAACTAAAACATTCTAGAAGACACGAGAAGACACCGGGAAAGACGGCGACAGGGGCCCACCCTAGCTTTGGCGGCCGCCCGGCTTCAGTGGGGCCGGACCGCCAGTGGGTCCCACTGTCGGCCTCATCTTCCTAGGTAGGTTTCTAACCGACTTTGAGGATGTATCTACGCCCGTTGTTGAAGTTGGTTTGATCCAAGGGTCGACATTCATCCACCGGGACTATATAAGGAGGGTCCTTCCTCCGGCCTTAGGCATGAAAATCATTATTCATCATACTTCGCTTCGATCATAGCTAGAGCCATACCTCTCTAATTAGAAGAGCTAGATCAAGTTGAGAGAGATTAGTAGAAAGTTGAGAGATAGATCAAAGAACTTGATTAGAGTTCTAGATCTGTTCTTGAGAGATAAGAAGTAGAGTTGAGGAGAAGTAAGGAGAAGTACCGGATCCATGCGGTGACTCTCTACGCTTGTACCTCTGGGATGAAAGGCTTCATTGCACTTGATCTTGAGACTTCTTTGGTGGATCAACCTTATATTTGAGTAAGTTCACTTATTTATATTTCTTTCGTTTTATGACTCATTAGAGTACTTTAATTCTTGTCGCTCTTGAATTGAAGTTGTTACCCCTAGTGTAAACGTGGTGTTTAGACTAGATAACTCATAAATACACCCTACTTGCCGGAGCGTGGTAGATCGTGGTAGTGACCGTACTATTGATTTCCTTTGGATTCCACTTCCCATAAGATAGGACACGTAGGATATAGTTCTTTGGGGAATAGTAAGTTTCACCCTTACTTTCCTTTGAGTACGTCCCCATTAAGGAATATCTCTAAGCCTTATAAGAGTATAAACTAGACAACCATAGAATTCTTCTCACCTTTTATCCGAACTCCCGTTCCTTCCTATTATCTCGGGGATTAGTTTTGTCTCATTATTCTCACACCATTCTCCCCCGTGGATTCGATATTTAAAACCCTCACCGGGTGAAGTGCTCATCGTTTCGTTCGCTTGTAGACTATACAAATTTATAAATAATTTTGTAGGATAACTTTTACCAACAAGCATTTCTGGCGCCATTGCCGGTGAGAACGGTTTCTTTGATTATCCGAGCTAAACTAAATCTTGTATCATATCATTAGTTTAGATTTTTCTTTTCTTTTATCTTATCTTATCTTTTTCAAAATCACTATCCAAATGGATAATATCCCTCTTTACAAAAATTTGGCACCCAATGGGCAAGCTTGTAGACCTGTGCTATCATCTAAACCTATTCAAACTAGATCCTATGAGTTTCGCCCCTGGGTTGATAGAGATGGTCCAAAACCATACTTTCTCGGGGAGAACTAGACGAAAATCCTTTTATTCATCTCCAAACTTTTGAAGAGACATGTAAATGCCTCCATATTGAAGGCATGTCCCCTGAAACAATCCTTTGGACACTCTTTTCCATTCTCTTTGAAAGGAAAAGCTCACCAATGGTACATTAGAAATAGAGAAAGAATGGGGCAATTGGGAAACTTGCTTAAATGAATTTTGTGCTGATTTCTTTCCCATGTCGAAACTAGTTAACTTTAGGCTCTCAATCCTATCCTCTAAACAAAATCATAATGAATCTTTAAGTTCCTATTGGGAACGATATGATCTTCTTTCCAAATCTGGACCCAATCTCGCTATACGGACCATGTTCTAATTCAACACTTCTATATTGGTGCGAATAGAAAATCTAGAAAATATTTGAACACTTCGCGAATGGATCTTTCATTCACCTTTCACCCCTCGAATGCATTGCTATCTTAAATAAAATAGTGGAGAACAAGGAGGATGATCCAACTGCAGGAAAATCTTTAAAAATAGAAGAAATAATGTAAGAAGAAAGATTAGCTGAACCCAATACAATTCCAAATTCTTTACAAATCCCGGCTAATCCGGAACCTTTAGAAGAACGAGAGGTTACTTCAATCTCTCGATTTCTTACTTGATATCGAGGATGATCTCTTTACTGATTATGGAAATACCTCAAAATATCGACTTACATCTCAGAAGACTAGAATATCACAATCTTATCTTTTAGACTCTTCTGATTTGACACAATTAAAAGGAAGTACAGAAGAACTTGTCTCAATCATAAGTAGCGAATGGGCGTAAGAATCGGAGCTTTCCTCTGATGTGATCTGTTTGGATTCACCTTCTATACCTATTAGTTGCCAAATTGATAAAGATCCTTTTGATGCTCTTTATAATCCTATTGTGGGAATAAACATCATGGCATTATCCTTTGCTCATGATCTTCTCAAAAATTTGCCATTGAGTCTCACTACAAAATTATTACTAAAACCTTCGAGGACAAGTTATTCAAAGTTCAGGAATTCTTTATGTCTTACCAATCAAGGTTAATAACATCATGGTACATCTTAGTTTCTATATCTTTGATATCATAGAGTTTGACCTGCCGATAGGACAACCTATAGAAAGACATACTTTTAAAGGACAACTTAGGAGACTCAAATTTTCAGCTAGACGAAGATCTTCAATTCTCATTACCTATAGTCTAAGCTATTCATGCTAAATCCGAATCTTGTCCGAACTGGATCCTATGGAGGAAGTTAAAGAGGCCACCGTAGAATATTTTGTGGAGTCCAATCAAGAAGATGATTCGTAATTCTTTATTGAAGAAGAGGATGAAAATCCTACTACTTGAGAACCTCTAGATGAATTTGAGAACCCACCTAGATCTCCAATTGAACTTAAACCTTTACCATCGAGCCTCACTTATGCTTTCCTAAATCAAGATCCGAGTCTCCAAAGTGATCATAAATGATAAACTTACACGGAAACGGACTCTTAGGCCGATAAGCGTCTTTAGAAAAACATCGCTCAAAAATTTTAGGCTATGCACTCGATGATCTAAAAGGAATAAGTCCTGCTCTCTCGCACTCATCGTATTCCTACAGACCCGGATATACCCCCATCTATAGAACCTCAAAGAAGACTCAATAATGCGATGAGAGATGTAGTTAAGAAGGAAGTTCTTAAGTTATTACATGTAGGGATTATATATCCTGTGCCACATAGCGAGTGGGTAAGCCCAAGTACAAGTTGTGCCTAAGAAAGGAGGCATGACAGTTGTTAAAAATGATAAAAATGAATTAAATCCTCAAAGAACTGTTACAGGATGGAGAATGTGCATAGATTATAGAAAACTAAACAAAGCCACAAGGAAAGATCATTTTCCATTGCCTTTCATTGATGAAATGTTAGAACGATTGGCAAAACATTCTTACTTTTGTTTCCTTGATGGATATTTCTAGGTATCACCAAATCCCAATCCATCCTAGTGATCAAAGCAAAACCACTTTTACATGCCCATATGGAACTTATGCTTATAGAAGAATGTCTTTTGGGTTATGTAATGCACCCCTTCTTTTCAAAGATGTATGATGTCTATATTTTCTAAAATGATTGAAGAAATTATGAAAGTTTTCATGGATGATTTTTTTGTTTATGGAAAAACTTTTGATGATTGTCTAGAAAACTTAGATAGAGTTTTGCAAAGATGTGAGGAAAAGCACTTAGTCCTTAATTGGGAAAAATGTTATTTTATGGTTAGAGAAGGAATAGTGCTTGGTCATTTGATTTTAAAAGGGGAATAGAGGTTGATAAGGCAAAAATAGAAGTTATAGAACAGTTACCTCCCCCCGTGAATATTAAAGGGATACGAAGTTTTCTATGCCATGCTGGTTTTTATCGTAGATTTATAAAAGATTTTTCACATATTGCTAGACCACTTTTTTAAACCTTATTAGCCAAAGATGCTCCCTTTGTTTTTGATGATGCTTGTCTTAAAGCTTTTGAAAGTTTGAAAAAGGCTTTTGTTTCTCGCACCAATTATTCAACCCCCCGATTGGTCTTTGCCTTTTGAAATTATGTGTGATGCCGATTGATTATCTTTGTGGGGCAGTGTTAGGGCAAACTAAAGACAAGAAACATCATGCTATTGCTTATGCTAGTAAAACTCGACCAGGACCACAACTTAATTATGCTACTACTGAGAAAAAGAGTTGCTAGCATTTGTTTATGCTATAGATAAGTTTAGATCTTACTTGGTAGGAGCTAAAGTGATTGTTTATACCGATCATCTTTGCTTTGAAATATTTGCTCACCAAGAAAGATGCTAAACCACGTTTGATAAGATGGATTTTGTTACTCCAAGAGTTTGATTTAGAAATTAAAGATAAAAAAAGGAGTAGAAAATTCATTTGGTTGATCATTTATCAAGAATGCACTTTGAAAAACCAAATGAATTGCCTATTAATGACTCACTTTCGGGGGACGATATGTTTTATCGGATAACCCATACCGATCCCCGGTATGCAGATCTTGTTAATTTTATGGTTGCAGGATATGTAGCACCAAGGGCCGATAAGAAGAAGCTTATATATGAGAGTCGTCACCACTTATGGGATGAGCCATATCTCTTGAGTATGTTCCGATGGACTACTCGTAAGATGTGTGCCAAATGTAAGAAGGACTTCAGATTATTCAAAGATGTCACTCATCACCATATGGAGGACATTATGGGGCATTCGGAGTAACACATGCAAAGATTTGGCAAGCGAGGATTTTTCGGCCATCCATGTATCAAGACACAAAAGATTTTATCCGAAGATGTGGAGCTTGTCGGAGGCACGCAAATATAAATGCAAGAGATGCTATGCCTCTAACAACCAATCTCCGGATAGAGCTCTTTGATGTCCGGGGAATTGATTACATGGGACCATTCCCAAAATCTAGAAATTATGAATATATATCCTAGTAGCAAATGGATTATGTTTCAAAATGGGTAGAAGCTTTGCCATGCAAAAATGCAGATGGTAGAAGTTCAATCAAGATGTTTGAAGAAACTATATTCGAGATTTGGAGTACCTCGAATGGTAATTAGTGACGGAGGAAGCCACTTCATTGATAGAAGATTTCGACAATATTTATTGAAACATGGAGTCCGTCACAATATTGCTACAGACTTACCACCCTCAAACAAGTGGACAAGCGAGAGACTTCAAATAAACAGATCAAGAATATCTTACGTAAAACAGTTGAAGAAATGGGAACTAAATGGAAGGATAGACTTCGGAAGCACTATGGGCATACAGGGGACAGCATACAAGACACCAATTGGCATGACTCCTTATCAACTTGTTTATGGAAAGACTGTCACTTGCCTCGTAGAGCTTGAATTCAAAGCTCTTTGGGCAATCAAGAGATGGAATATGGATCTTGATGCTTTAGGAGTTCAGAGGAAGATACAATTATCGGAATTGGAGGAATGGAGAGAGAAAGCTTATCATAATGCTAAGATATAAAAAGAAAGAACCAAGAGATGGCATGACAAGAAGATTAAGATAAAGACTTTCACCCGTGAGATCGGTATTACTCTTTAATTCCGGGGTAAAATTATTCGGGCATGGAAAACTTCGGAGTAAGTGGGAAGGACCTTTCAAGGTAGTGAATTCATCATCACATGGAGCAATCACTCTTCAAGACTCGAAGGTAAGTTATTCAAGGTAAATGGCCAACGTCTTAAAATTTTCTATGAACCTCGATAAGCCCTGATTAAATAAATAAATTAAATGAATTGGATGAAATAGGCTTTATAATTTATCCAACCCAAAAGGAATTAATTTTTCGTAGAACTTGTTTGTGTGGGCCAAAAGTATAAGTATTACAACTAGAATAGAGATATTAGGCCGTAGGAAAAGGAGCACGACTCGGTGCAACGGGCACCGGGCGGCCGAACCCATTTGGGCCTTGTTGGCGTTTCTTAACGCAAGCGTAAAAGAGTTCCAAAAGCGCCACCGAAATGCATTTGTAGCTTTCACCCGGAAGTATTCAGTGGTATCGTATTTCCACAAGGGAAGGCATGGTGTAAAAGTCTCTAATATGAACATGGACACGATAACACGACTATGCAATAGACCACAATCCATAATAGGGATAAATCAAATGGTATGATAACTTGACACACACACTTGAACCAGTCTCAAAGGATAAAAAGAAAACATGCTAGGAGAAGGATATCCTATATAGCTTTATTAAGATAGCAGATATACATGCATGCCTTATACCGTCAGAGATTCTAACTCGAGATAACCTCAATTACTATATTGGTTTACTTGGGTACCGGATAACGCCCACGGTGCGCAAGCGATGCCGGCCAATAGCCCTACTCCGAAACACTGACGTGGGGGAATACAAGGGCCGGACAGGGCTGTCACCACCTGCCGCCTACCCCTCAGACCGTACGCGTTCGAGGCAAACGAAGGCAGCCTCTAGCATAAACACCACGTTTACGCTATGACTACTACTCTAGCGTTGATCAGGGTGACCCGCTGTGCGAGGCCCTCTACCAGAGCATCCGCCACAAGGGCGGACGACGAACCCGTAAACCGACAAGCAACCAAGAATTATCTTAAGAGAGAACTCATTATGGTCTAATCATGTATGTATAATACATTTAGCATAAAGTTCTATTTGACAAGATCGCGACATGCAAACTATATGCTAGTTCATATGCTAAGATCATATCGCATGAAAGCGTGCTTTATTTAGCTATTGATAATAAGAACAAGAATAATGTGGAGAGCAAAGTATTGATCAACATAAGTAAAACTATATTAATCATACCAAGTACCTCCAGGAAGATCTTGATCTTTTACATTGTGCCTAACTCCTAACTAATAAAAGGAAGCAGAGAAAGTGAAGAGAGACAAGCTCTTGTGAGTTGTGTGTGTCTTTTACAAAAGAGGAGTGCCTCTCTTTATATAGTGGAGAGGAGGAGGGAATGGAGGGCTCTCCTTGCTTCGAGGTGTTCTTGGCGGGAAGGAAAGTTTGCACCGCATGCAACCGCCGCATGAAGATCGCTCCAAACCGCCAGAGAAAGGGCGGGAAGGGAGGCCGAAATTTTGAGCCGGCCGCCCCTTGCGCCGGGCCGGCCGGCCCCTGGGCTGGGCCTCCCGGCCCCGGCCTTCTCCTGTCGCGCGTTTTGTCATTCACATGTTGGGCCTATGGTGGTGCATGGGCCAAAATGTGCGCGGGGTTTGGTTCTCTTGCTCAATCCACTCCTTGGCGTCTTTTATTCAATGCGCTTTCTAATTTATTTGGCGACTTTGTACCTGTTTCCACTTTTATACCTGCAAGACATAATTTCTACGAATACAAGTGGAACTAGGTTAGAAGTAAAGGTATATGTATCATAAGTTTGCCCCTTTCTCATGAATTGGATAAAGGTTGGCGGTATAATATACTCGATAATGACCGCCAACAGGCCTGGCGACCGCCAGGCCTCTGTCCCTCCTCTCTCTCATTCTTTGCCCAGGAATATTCTAGAACCAGCCCATTGTAATGACGACATTCTGGAGTCATTTACATAGGACCATCTTGTGAACCTTACTATCCTATTCTATACACCTCTGTCTATATAAACAAGTCTCATCGATCATTCAATCTCATCTCATTCAATCCTCCTTCAAGACCGACGACCAACACCTCCTATTCTCATCATGAAGAACACTAAAAACCGTATGGTTGTCTATGACCCAGCTAAAGCCGCAACTAGCTCATCCAATTTATCTAACTCCATGGCTATAGTTCCCTATGAGCCAAAACCTTTAGCTGTTGTCCCTCCACCACCTTCAAATCCAAAGCCTACACCTGGGCAGTTGTATGCTCAGAAATTACTGGCTGCACGTTGTGATATTGCCATGAAGAAGAAGGTTCCGATCCCTGAAGGCACCAAGTTAAGCACTCCGGACAGAATGAGCAGCTCACTAACGTCGACTTTGACAAGTTTGGAAACATTAGGAAGAGCTCATTACATCGATGCCCGCCTCGCCCTCAACGGGGTTCGTGCTAATACAAATCAAGTTCGTTTTGTTGACCCTAGGGAAGCTGCTGAACTATTGCCCAAGCCGGGAAGGATGACTATGGCGAACTCCGTCGCGGAACACTTTCATTTGAAGAACTTCATGAACACTGAGCATGAGACCTTGAGCTATACCGCTAGGCGTGTAGATGCGCTAGAAAAGAAGAATACAGAGTTAGAAAGGAAGAACGCAGCGTTAGTAGCAAAGGTAGGAGTTCTTAAGCGTATCCCTGAATAAGCTTACTAAGGATATGTAATACGCTTCGAGATTATAAGAGCACTTGTCAAGTCGGTTATCCAAATCGGGTTATCGAGTCAATTTTACTTTAAATTAAATTAGAGTTTCGAGTCAATCGTCGAGTCAAGTTTGTTTGAGTCTATACTATATTTGGTTGAATAAATAAAGAGCACTCTTGCTTTCTAATAAATTGTTGATTCATTATCTTAGTTATTATTTTCTATATTTTTTTTGTATATGTTTTTCTTGTCTCCACCATGTTTTTGAATAAAGGATAATAAAGGATAGTGTGGGGAGATAGTACGAACAACAAGAACAACGAAACCGAACGAAAAGCGAAGCAAAACAATCAACACGTAAGCGATGATCCAACAAGGCGAAATTCAAGCCAAGGAGCGGCAAGGCTCGGCGGCCGCCGAGTGAAGCATGGCGACCGCCCGGGCCGCCACCTCGCCTCGTCTTGATTTCTTTAACTCACGGTTTGATCTCCTCGAACTTTGCTTTAGTTCATATTTTGGCTTGTGTTACGTTAGTTTTGAACCTCTTGGCGATATGCTAAATAATAAAAAAAAAGAATAAAATAAATTGATATGCTTTGTTAGAAATAAATTCACATGATACTTTTTCATGGTTAGAATAATTTTTTTGAGAGAATAATTTGTTAAAACCCAAGTTGTTTAAGTTGTTGTGAAATTTGAGATAGAAGTTTGATGAGAGCTTAATTCTTGATATCTTTTTTATTTGGAGAATTTATTTCGAAAATATTAAAATTAATAGCTTTACTTCATCTCTCGTGAAAAATGTTATATCCTATTAAAGCCATGCTATGAATATTAGACCAGCAGTAAGCTATTTGCTTTGTGTTGAGCTTTGTCAAATTTCGTGATCCAAGTTGAGAGACTTGTCTAAAGATCAAAAACACGTATACACTTGTTTTTAATTATTTATTTAAATGCTCCAGTTGTTGATCTCTAAAAGTAATAAATAATTTTTTGTACAGCAAGGCATGGGCTATGCAAAAAGCAATATTAAAAAAAAAGAAGAGAAGAAGAGAGAGGGAGACGAAAAATGGACAAAAGTCCTACGAGGCGAGTAGAGCCTACCTCCCTAAAAAGAGATGAAAAATGAACAAGTGTTCGAGGGCTTAGTAGAGCCCACATCTCTAAAAAAAATAAAGATGAAAAATGGACAAGTGTCCAGGGTCGATAGAACCCACATATTTATAAGAGAGGAAATAAAATACAAAAGTCTAGGGCCAGCAGAGCCCACCTCTAAAAAAAAAAAAAAGAAGAGATAGCCCATGATCTTGTTTGCAAAAATATTTATTTCAAAAGAGAGAAGTAAAAGAAAGCATAGTAGAATTAGCACACACATGCACATCTTGATCTAAGAGAATGTCTTTCCTTGGATTCATCTTTGACATTGCGGATACATGCAAGGTAAATATGCTATATCTCGACAAACATGAAACTCCGGATACAACTTTATTAGAAGTGTATATTTATTTATATCTTTGTGAGGATCCAAAAAATACTACATATATATAATTATTGAGTGATTTGAGAGTACCACGAGAAGAAAGTAAGTAAGCTATGTTTCTTTTCAAAAATCATTGCAAAAACTCCATTTGGATTGATTGAAGGGATAGAGAACTCGATATCAACTGTCTTGTTTCTCAATTACTTAAAGTTCTTGGTAAGATAAGAATAATAAAAATAAAAGTGTGATCATGAAATTATTTTATGCTTGCTTTGCTTGTCTTTTGGCTTTACTATAACCATCCTTTTATCGAGACAGTAAAAGCCTAAGTGTGGGGGAGCTTGTTGACACCTCTTAAGCCATGTTTTTTGTGTGTCAACTAAACATATAATAAGGATATAAAAAGAATAAAATACATAGAATAGGTGTTATCTTGACAAAGTTCCACGAGTTTTGGTGATTTAGATCTTTTCGAGGGGACTTAACAGGGGAAAATACGGAAAAGCGAGAGAAAACCCCCAAATAATAAGGAGATTTACCGAGAGAGGAATTTCGATCAGAAAAGTGAACTAAAACATTCTAGAAGACACCAGAAGACACCGGGAAAGACCCGATAGGCGGGGCCCACCCTAACTGGCGGCCGCCATTTCGGTGGGGCCGACCGCCATGTGGGTCCCACCTGCCGGCCTCATCTTCCTAGGTCGGTTTCTAACCGACTTTGAGGATGTATCTACGCCGTTGTTGAAGTCGGTTTGAACCAAGGGCCAGCATTCATCCACCAGGACTATATAAGGAGGGTCCTACCCTCGGCCTTAGGCATGAAAATCATTATTCATCATACTCGGCTCGATCACGGCTAGAGCCATACCTCTCTAATTAGAAGAGCTAGATCAAGTTGAGAGAGATTTGTAGAAAGTTGAGAGATAGATCAAAGAACTTGATTAGAGTTCTAGATCTGTTCTTGAGAGATAAGAAGTAGAGTTGAGGAGAAGCAAGGAGAAGTACCGGATCATCGGTGACTCTCTACGCTTGTACCTCACAGGATCAAAGGCTTCATTGCACTTGATCTTGAGACTTCTTTGGTGGATCAACCTTATATTTGAGTAAGTTCACTTATTTATATTTCTTTCGGTTTATGACTCATTAGAGTACTTTAATTCTTGTCGCTCTTGAATTGAAGTTGTTACCCCTAGTGTAAACGTGGTGTTTAGACTAGATAACTCATAAATACACCCTACTTGCCGGGCGTGGTAGATCGTGGTAGTGACAAGTACTATTGATTTCCTTTGGATTCCACTTCCCGTAAGATAGGACACGTAGGACATAGTTCTTTGGGGAATAATAAGTTTCACCCTTACTTTCCTTTGAGTACGTCCCCATTAAGGAATATCTCTAAGCCTTATAAGAGTATAAACTAGACAACCATAGAATTCTTCTCACCTTTTATCACGAACTCCCGTTCCTTCCTATTATCTCAGGGGATTAGTTTTGTCTCATTATTCTCACACCATTCTCCCCGTGGATTCGATATTTAAAACCCACACGGGTGAAGTGCTCATCGTTTACGTTCGCTGCGGACTATACAAATTTATAAATAATTACGTAGGATAACTTTTACCAACAATACGCGAAGCTAAAGGATAAGTCTTAAGACCACCATTTCTACCACGATTCTCCTCAACCAAAGGAACCTTATGGTAAAACCAGTAGTTATGCCAACCATCTGTCCATTTGTTCTTCGAAGCAGGTGAAATCTGCCTTTGACCTCGAGCAGTTTTGAAACTGCAACCTCCATAATAAAGCTTCACAGTACGTTGCTCGATCTTCCTGCTGCGAAACTGTGTATGCAACTCATACAAAGAACAGAAAGCATCTATATCCGGCTTCGCTTTCTGACTCCGCACAGCCCATATAAAAACTAATAATTTAACTATCGCTTTGGGCGTAAGATGGTGCATATCGAAATTAAATTTCTTGAAAACCTCTTCCAAAAAATCTTGGGAAGGCATGCGAAGACCCGCAGTGAATAGATCCTTGAAGACCACACATTCATCGGGTTGAGGGTTGGGACTTTTCTCATCCGGCCCCGCGGGCCTATACTCGACCTTCCTTTAAAATTCCATCTCGACCATCTTCGAAAAATCTGACCGAGTCATCTTACTGCGACCAAACACCGAGAGAAATCCTATCATCCGGAAGCAACTCGGAGGGAGAACCGAAACTTCGCTCAAATCGTCATCGAATTTTTCGTTCTCTTGATTCTCGAGATGACGGCTCTTCAACCTCTTCCTCTAGGGAAATAACAACATCCTCGTTGTCATTCGTCATCCTAAGCATAAGAAAAAATAAGTTAAGAAATATTGAAAGAATCAATAGTAATTTACTTCGAGAGCAAGACACACCCGAATAAAGTCTTCACGAAAATTCGACTCCCAAGAAAATTCTAGCCGCAAAGAAACTTTGACTTCGCGTCACAAAGAAAAATTTCAAAAGGTGGCCCCTCTTCGAAAAGATGAAGAAAAAGGGGGGTGCCGCTATTTATAGACACCTTCGGTCAAGCGGTCGAACTAGCCGTTAAAAAAAAAATTGCCACGAATCTAGCGAGGATATTCACGAAGTCACAACCCAAATAAAAAGTCCAACTTCAAAGTCCGGGACGACGTTTTCGGATCGAAACAAAGTTTTAAGAAACTTATGATTCGTGGGTTTCATGCCTTTGAAGTCGGCCTTCGCCCATGAGGGTTCAGCTGTTGGGACCTAACTTGATTTCTGTCTTAAACTCTTGTCCCAAACTTTGAAGTTTTCAGGATGATCAACAAAGTTACGTGTTGAGGACGACTCCGCGCAATATTGGCTTCGCAGGAGAAGAAACGTGATCAGAAAGGAAAAGATAAAGATTGACATCCGAACGAAGATGATCATGGCAGCTTCGCTGTGAAGTTAAAAGAGTCGTTCCTAGAAGAACTGGAATCATCGCGAAGATACAAGTCGACCTCAAAGAAAGCCGCGAAGATAGAAGGGGCATCTTCGCGAGAGAAGACACTTCGTAGGGAAACTTTCTAGGAATTTGAACATTTTTTGTACAGATACGAAGTCAGGGGGGGTCTATAAATACCCCCTGACATCCTTTGTAATCGCCATGTTGAATGACCACTTTGTAAACCATATCATCATCAATAACATGTTGTGTTGAGTATTCACCCAACAGCCGTTATCTTGAAAAGTTTAGAAGGGTACGGGAGGCAAAAGAAAGTTCAACTTGGACACCTGAAAAAAAGAAAAGTTTTTTTGAGGGGTACACGGGGGACAAAGAAACTTTGGTAGGGGTATACGGGGAAAAGTCTCCCGATCTAGTGCCTCACATGAGCTAGACTGCACAATAATATAAGCTGATCAGCATCATATCGGTGATGCGATGTGTGTGATGACGCATGTCCCAATCTAGTGCCTCACATGAGCTAGACTGCACAATAATATAAGCTGATCAGCATCATATCGGTGATGCGATGTGTGTGATGACGCATGTCTCTCGGGCAGGGCGGATCCGGGGAAGGCATCGTGAGAGGGAGCATTCCTTGTGTCATTCATATTTTCACTGTATGTCAGCAACAAATCCTGCAAAGCTTGAATTGATCTAGTCAAGCCTTCTCCTCTCTTCTACAATAGGTCGATCCACACTTTCCACCGAATTTGAATATATCGAATTGACTACACTCTCTATTACCTGTTAGATCCACTTCCGAGAGCCATCAATTAACAACTGACAATCATTTCTTCTGGCATCACCATTGTGCGATTATGACGGTAGTGTATTGATCGATCATGCTACTACAAACACTGAAGGGTCTCTGATAAAATACATTGATACAATCTTTCAACCGAAGGATACTGCTAGAAACACTGAAGGGTCTCTGCTATATACAATAACTAGGTGAATACCCCGCGCTAGGCCTGGGCAAAATACCCGATGCCCATTACCCGTACCCGAATTACCCGAATCCGGGCCCGAATTACCCGAAATTAGTTTGTGTAATTCGGGTAATACACATCGGTACCCAAACTACCCGAAGATTTACCTTCATCTTTATATTTATCACGTGTTGTTATGCTCCATCGTTCAATTATCGCTGCGAAACAAATCAAGCATGGTACAGAACTCCTGTAATCCCACGTGGAACGCACAGGCACCTTGATGTAATTTCTTGAAATTAATAAAAATTCCCATTTCCAAAAAAAAAAGGTCCTCACAAACACCCTATCACTTTGTATGTGTGTGCTGTGTGTGTGAAAGTGTGTGTGAGAGAGATACGGGCGTCATCTAGTGCAGGTCTCTATAGTACCTTACCTGACATTTGTATCTAACGTATCATCGCCTTGTTTAGTTGGTAAGTTTTTGAATCTCTCTCCATTACATCAATTTTTGGACACATAAATGGAGCAGTAAATGTAGGTAAAAAAATAACTAATTGCACATTTTGGTTGTACATCGTTAATCCATGATTGGATAATATTTACCACAAACAAACGAAACGTGCTACAGTGTTCAAATTCTAACTTTTCAACTTTTCCCCAAACTAGCTAGCTTACGAGACTAACTCTATGTATTTATTTAATGGCCGATAGATGTGTTTTCAATGTTTTGCCCAGCAGTTTCATCAGCGCTAGCTGCCATGGAAGCTCAAGCTCCGGCTCCGGCAGCGTCGTCAGAAATAAGTAGCAGCAGCAATGAAGGGTGTGCCGAGGGCAAGGGTGGCGGCGGCGTGTGGCGGTGGGTGCGGTCGTCACCCGAGCGGGTGTGGGTCTCTGCTGCCGTGCTCGCGAGGGAGGACCCCAGGCGGGTGGCGCACTCGCTCAAGGTCGGGCTGGCGCTCACGCTGGTGTCCGTCATCTACTATGTCACCCCTCTCTTCGACGGCTTTGGTGGCTCCGCCGCCATGTGGGCCGATGCTCACCGTCGTCATCGTCATGGAGTTCACCGTTGGTACTTACTGCTGCCTAGCTACTTTATATATGCTTGTGTACTTTATATATATGCATATGTGTAGGTGCCACGCTGAGTAAAGGCCTGAACAGAGCTATGGCGACAATGGTGGCCAGCTCCCTCGCCGTCGGAGCTCACGAGGTAGCCTCCCTCGTCACCGCCCATAACGAGAAGGCGGAGTCCATCATACTCGCCATCTTCTTCGTCTTCTTTGTAGGTAATATTCGACTTCTTCGTCTTCTTCGCCGCATCTATCTATCCATGTATATATTCCACCTATCTAAAAAATCATTATGGTTTTGTGTGCGTCATGGTGGCGTCGTGACAGCGTCGGCGGCGACGTTCTCACGGTTCATCCCGGAGGTGAAGGCGAGGTTCGACTACGGCGTGAGCATCTTCATCCTCAGCTTCAGCCTGGTGGCCGTGTCCAGCTACCGTGTCGAGGAGCTCAGGCCGCTCGCGCTCCAGCGCATCTCCACCATCCTCGTAGGCGTCGCCATCTGCCTCGGCACCACCGTCCTCATCTTCCCTGTCTGGGCCGGGGACGACCTCCACAAGCTCGCCAGCAACAACCTCAACAAGCTTGCCGAGTTCCTTCAAGGTACGACACTGCACTGAACGAGCGACATGAATGCCTGGTCTGCGGCAATGCTTATGCTCGCCGTGAGTATCATCCATCCATACCAAGATATAGGAGTAAATTTGGGTAAAATTTCCCACACTTGAAAAATAGAAAATATACATAAATTATCTTTGAACTTTTCCCCACCGCTCATCTAGGTTCATAAATTTTTATTTTACTTAGTAAGGTCCATTAACTTTTCCCCACCGTTCATCTGAGTCCAAAACCGTTGAAACTACCCTCCAGACAGTTTCGCGAGCAATTTTGGTATGAATATTTTTTTTTCTTTGATTTGGTCTTATATGCGTGGTCAAATACAAAAATCTTTCTGGTTCAGCTATAAATAAATATACAGAGAATACCGTTCTGATTATAGAACAGACATGCAAGGGAATGTTAACAAAACTTCCATTGTATTTGAAGCTGAAATGGCTGAAATTTCATTACTAGTTTACCCACGAAAACTAACAATTCGCCCATTGGCAGTAATTACCAAATGCAGTATTGAAGCTATTTGTCCATGGAGCTGAGCTGTGCATCGCTGTTTATTTTATGATTTTTTACTATGATTTTTCAAACATTCAGCATAATAAATAAATGAAAAGGGAAAAAAGACAAAATTACTATTACAGTAGCAAAACCGTGGTTACTTTAGCAAGCTCGTCCTCGAAAACTGGCTGAAGGGTAGTTTGAATGGTGGTGGGGAAAAGTTCATAGACCTAGCTAAGAAAAACAAAAGTTCATGGATCCAGATGAGCGCAGTGGGGAAAAGTTTAAGGACCCTTGACACATTTCACTCTATCTAAAACATATTCAAGAATTTAAGTGCCTAACAATCTTTGGAGGAATTTCTTTTTTAGACAACAGATATCCTGTTAATTTACACAACAAAAAGGTTTTTAGACAACAGATCGATTAGTTATGTAATTAATATGTATGCAGGACTGGAATGTGAATGCTTTGGAGAGAATGGTGGGAGTGAGAATCTGGAGGGCAAAGAATTCCTACATGCATACAAAAGCGTCCTGAGTTCCAAGGACAAAGAGAACACTTTGGTAATAACATATTATAAAAAGCGCATGTTTGAAAAAAAACTTCACATATTATGCACCCTTTTTATGCTAATGAAAACATATTAACCAATAGTAGCATTATTATTACAAACACTGCAGTGCACCTTAGCCGAGTGGGAGCCTCCTCATGGCCGATTCCGCTTCCGGCACCCATGGAGTCAGTACAACGAACTAGGCACTCTTTGCCGCCAATGCGCCTCTTCAATGGAGGCTATTGCTTCCTATGTTGTCATCGTCAGAAGATATCAGGTAATTTGCTAATCAATGCACCAATTCCATCACCAAAAGGATTATGAAACTTAACAAAGTTTATTGACCAACAACCTTTTCATGATATACTCCCTCCATCTTAAATTATAAGTCATTTGACTTTTTGGCTCCAAGTTTGACCATTCATCTTATTCAAAAAAAATTTGCGTAAATATTGTTAAATTCAAGTCATTCTTTAAAAACTTATACTAATAAAAAAATCCACGGTAAAAAAAGTGATATTTTACACAAATTTTTGAATAAGACAGTAGTCAAACTTGTTGTCAAAAAAGTCAAACGACTTATAATTTAGGATGGAGGGTGTACAACAGTATCTTGAAGCCAAACCAGAGTTATGCTTGAAGGTTCAGACAATATGTGGTCAAATGAGCAAGCACTCTGCTAGAGCTCTCAGAGAACTCGCATCGGCACTTCAGTCCATGACTATGCCATCTACAACAGACGATAGTGACTTGTCTGCAGCCTTGAAAGCTGCAAGTGCCTGCAGAAGCGAGTTAGTGGTTGATGCCAACCAATTGCAAGCAATGCGGATAGCGGTTATAGCATCCTTTCTCTCGGACTTGGTTATGCAGATCAATAAAATAACAGAATCGGTTGACAACCTAGCACGACTTGCCCGCTTCAAAAACCAGGAAAAGACACGAACTGATGTAGTTATCAATGTACAGAGTTGATATATCGATGAATAGAGTTGAGATATATCCAGTAGCTAGGTACTTGTTTTGGTAATCTCCTGTTGGATTCTCGCCTCTAGGATGTTGCCGGTGTATGTCTATTTTGTATCCTCTTAATGAAATATGTGTGATGAGCCCGTTCTCGAAAAAAAAAATTGATGTACACCTTCTTGCTGTGGCACATTATGAGGCTATATATATCTACAAATATCATCGTCTTTGGTTCTTAATACTTAGGAGTTAAGAGTTCACAAGACATATAGCCTCCATAATGACGTCGCAACCCTTTTTCTCGGTCAGATTTTAACCCATTTTCGTTAAGAGGAATAGCCAAAAGAAACGTCATATTCGGGTTCTCAGCTACACAACATCAACAATTTCTGCCTATTCCACACCCTCTGGCAAGACGCTACTGTGCAGGACCAGATAGAAATATTGACAACCAAGAGCTAGATCCTAGCAACTATAACACATACAAAGAACTATATGGTAGTAGGATTTGTGACCATGGGTAATAACGACGCAACTCGCAAACAAGATTAGTTATAAAGGTGTGCCATACACTACTACAGATTCGCTCATCACTACCGCCGGCATCACTACCGGAATTTAGTCCACCGGTAGTGTTGAAGCGCGCCCAACAGTGATGAACCGTCCAGGCGCGCGAGAAATCAGAAATTCCACGGACTCGACCAATACCGGCAGTGAAGATTTATATCTCTACCGGTGATTATTATGCCCCGGCTGTGGCGTGATGGACTCATATCACTGCCGGGTGCAAATAAGAACCGGCAGAGATCTCTCTCGCATGCCTTGGCCGGTTGTTGTCACTTGAAAACTATGGTGTGACCGATCCAGTAGTCTTTGTCTTTGGTTCACTCTCGGTTTTAAGAAATTGCCGGCAGTGATAAGCTGCCAACTCAAAAAAGTGACATGAGTGTTATCTCCTTCCTACTCTGTACCATCCCAAGAACAGAGGCGCTCGTTTAGACCTCCCCTCCAGTGCTGCGACCGTTCTAATCCGTGAAGGAATCGCTTGTATTTGAAGAATGGCTTGACAGTTTTTGATTTAAGGTTAGTAACAATCATCTGCTCCTTTGATATTATTCCCTAATTACCTTTGTTTTGATGGATACATCCCTTGATTCTTGTTCTTGTTCTTTCTACATTCTAGAGCCGCGAGCTCCAATTGAACTTAATTTCTGCTAGGCTTCCAAGCAATTTGTGGAGAATCCATCATCTATAAGGTTGGTCACCTAATTAATAACGCCCTTTTTCCTGTGGTGCTATAATTAGTTCTTGTTAGTATGTGAGTCGAGATTTTACAATTTTGCCGACCAAAATAGTCCATGTGTCACCTACCAGCAACATTTTTCGAGCTGAATTGATCAAGTCTTCAAGTTCACTTTTTTTGTAGAGACGGATCGAGAGTGGATGTATGGGTCCCGTGCAAACCGAGGGTTCATTCATGGAGTCTCCCAGTTTCTGTGTGTTGCCAGAGCTCATGCTGGGGTTGGGAAGAATGTTTTTTGCCCATGCTTGGATTGCAAGAATCAACGGAAATATGCTAACACAGAGTGTATCCAGAACCACTTGAATACACGGGGGTTCATGCCAGGGTATAGCATATGGACAGAGCATGGTGAGATTGGTTTGAATGTTCCGCAGAAAAACAATGATGATCATGCCATTCCCGTGCATGAGGAAAATAATTATGATTAGGAAAACAATGACGTAGCCAATGGCACGAGCAGCGTGAGGGCACTCTTGCCTTGCTTAGTGATACTCTTGCTGATGACAATGACGAAGAGGATGGCCTTTCTTTTTTTCTACGTAATGTAGAGACCGGATTTCTTACTCCCAAACAGCTAAAAAAGCTAGAGAAAAGGAGGCAAGATGGAAAAACGCCATTGTACAAGGATTGTGAAGTGAGCAAACTGGAGGCCAACATATTGCTGTTAGACTACAAATCCGTAGAAGGGGTGAGCGACAAAAACTTCAATTTCTTGTTAAGTGTAATCAAGAAATTGCTCCCAAAAGACAATGAGTTGGCAGAGAAGACATACCAGGCCAAGCAGATGATCTGCCCCCTTGGCCTCGAGGTCGAAAAAATCCACGCATGTGTCAATGATTGTATATTGTACCGTGGAACAAAATACGAAAAGTTGGATGCATGGCCCAAGTGTAAACAACCACGCTACAAGCATGGGCCATCAAATGAAGGTAGCAAGAGCAGAGGAGGTCTTTGTTAAAGTCGTTTGGTATTTCCCAATAGCTCTCTGTTGGCGTTTCTTAACGCAAGCGTAAAGAGTTCATAGCGCGCGAAAATGCCGTTGTAGCTTTCACCGGAAGTATTCAGGGTATTGTTGACGGTAACCAACGACAAACTAAATACCGTCAACACAACACCAAAACAACCTAGAAATAGGGATTTCAACTAACATATTCCAAAGTTTTGGTGTTTATTTGGACTTGCAGGTACAAACTCAAGCAAGATCACTTTGGGCCAAAAAGACAAAGAAAAAGAAATAAAATCAACAAATAGAAAAAGGCCCAAAGGAGCAAATGGCAAGCCCAAACAAGAATCGGGACAAAACGTCAAAACCCAGCCGGCCAAGACCACCTCACGACTTTTCGAACAAGGAAGCCCGACTGCCGACGCCCGAGCCGGGCCGACCCCGACAGGGGTGCGCGTGCACCACAGTGCGGCCGCACCTCGGCCGAGGCGATTCGGCCGGCCGAGGGGGCGGTTTGTTACCTTCCAAAACCGACACTACCAACGTTGGATGGTCGGTTTGGCACGTATGGAAGGTTTTCCTAGGTCGGTTTTGGTGTTTTTAGCACTTAGGCCCCTCCCCTTGTGTATAAATAGCTCCCTCCTTCACCTCTCTACACAACAATTCAAAGGAGAAACCAGTCCACTTGTGCAAGAGAGTAGAATTAGATCTTCTTCTTCTTCTACTTCTTCTATCTTCTTCTAATTCTAGAGAGAGTGAGAGAGGGAAATGCTAGAAAGAAGCTTTGTTCTTTCTACCCGGAGTTGCCGGTTCGCCTCTCGGTGTTCCGCGGTTCCTAGGAGGGACGGAGTGCGGACTTATCGGTACCCTCCCGGCTTGTACCTCTGCAAGCTACTTACACTTTGGTAAGAAGTCTTGTGATTATCTTGCTACTTAATTTCCTTCGTATATTTCTTAGCTGTTGTAGACTTGCGGGATTGGTAGATTGTCTCGTTAAGAGCGTTAGTTCTTGGTGAAGGAACTCTTTGACCGTGGAACCTTGGCCAACATCAAGAAGCGTGACCAATAGTGCAAGCGTGGTGTTTGGACTAGCGTTCACCTACCTTTTGCGGTGCATCCCACGGTTGAGGGGGTAGGCGGCTTGGTCGTGACAAGCCTTGTCCGTCCTTTGAAATCCCCCACGTTCGGGCGTGTCGTAGAGCTAATTGCCGAACACGTCGCTTTGGGCGTGGGCCGGTGCCCGAAGTGAGTAGACAACGGACTTTTAGGAATCACTGCCTAGAAAACTTAGCCTATAGATACCTCGCTACTCTTAGAAAAGAAACCCTTGCCTTAGGTCGACATAGACCGAGAAAAACTCAGCGCGCGACCGTCCTTGTGTAAAATACGATACCACGCTACCACCGGGTGAAGTGCTACAACGGTATTTCCGTGCGCTTGCGGATTTCTCTGTGTGCCTAAGAAACACCAACAGGTATCGTATTTCCACAGGGAAGGTGTTGACGGTCACTAACGACACTTTTTAACGTCAACATTCTACCAATAAGGGGTTGAAACTATACCTTACTACACACATATACATTTATTATTGACATAATTCCACTTGTAGTGCCAAAATAATTTTATGCAGGATTTATATAAAAACCAAGTGGAAAATGTACCAAAAGGCGCCTCCCTTGAAAGCGCATTCCTAAAGAACATCAAGCCCAAGGGAGAAATGGACCAAACACGCAGAACTGGGCCGAGCAAACACCGCCATACAACTTTTCGGGCCCAAAGACGCCTGCCCAAAGCCAAAGCCCGAACAGGGCCCGGCCAGGCGTGCGCGCACCACCCTGGTGCGGCCGCACCCCGCCGAGGCGGTTCGGGCCTAGCTTCGGGGAGGTGGTTTGTTACCTTCCAAAAGCGGCGTTAGGCGTTGGTTGGTCGGTTTAGCAAACTAGGAAGGTGTTCCCAGGTCGGTTTAATTTGGCTCCTTCCATATGGGGGACATTTTCCAATGAGCCCCCTCTCCTCTACCTATAAAAGGAGGCCATCTCCCACCATTGTAACACACACCACACAATGTAGCCTCTCTCCTTTTCTTCTTTCTTCTTCTTTTTCTTCTTCTTCTTTTTTTCTTCTTCTTCTTCTTCTTCTTCTTCTTCTTCTTCTTCTTCTTTCTTCTTCTTTTCCTTTCTTCTTCTTTCTTCTTCTTCTTCTTTCTTCTTCTTCTTCTTCTTCTTCTTCTTCTTCTTCTTCTTCTTCTTCTTATTCTTTTTAGTTTGTACTTAGGAGGAGTTTGGCAAGGATAATAAAAGAGAGCAAGACGTTTTGGAGCTATTCGGTATGAGCAATTTAAAGATCTTCATCTTGTTCTTGTTCTCTACTTATCAATATAGTTGTGTTCTTGAATTAGAGCAAAGTTCTTGTGATATAATCTTGGTTGATGAACTACTCTATAGTTCCTATACCATGATCTTGTCTTATAGGACATCGTGCTTAATCTATTATACATACATGTTTAGACCAAAGAGCTAGATCGATATGATGAGTTCTGCCTAGAGGTAGCCTTGGTTGATGTTGGGTTGCGGGATTGATAGTCGTTCCTTCGGGGGCGGTGCTCTGGTAGAAGGACCCCGGGGACGGGTAAGCCTTGTTAACACGCCCGGAGTAATAATCACTAGTGTAGACGTGGTGTGCGGGCTAGGGGTTGCCTATCTTTTCTTTGTGCATCCCACGGTTGAGGGGGTAGGCGGCTTCGTCGTGACAAGCCTTGTCCGAAACTTGAAATCCCCACGTTCGGGCTCGTGTCGTAGAGCTAATTGCCGGACACTGTCCTTTGGGCTGGGCCGGTGCCCGAAGTAATTCAGCAGAGACCTTGGCGATCTTGACGTAGAATCTCTAACAGTTGAACATGTGTGTATCTCGCTATCTAGACATGACTATCTAGGATATGCCTGCTCCATATTAGACTTATTCTTTTATTCTTTCTTTTACTTTTATCCTTGAGATTGGCTTGAGTGTGTGTGTCAAGTTATCATATTTACCTATCTTGTTTTTACCCCTATTATGAGCATTGGTCTATTATACATTCGTGTCATCTTGACCATGTCCGAATTAGAGACTTTTACACCATGCCTTCCTTTGGGAAAAATATAAATAACGATACCCGAATACTTCGGGTGAAATGCTACAATGATAGATCCGTGCGCTTGCGGATGAATATCTTCTTAGGCAAGATCTATCACCGTTGTTGTACCTAGTGTTATCACCGACACGGTGGTTTTACTTAGGAATGTCAACGGCGCATTTTGGCGCCGTTATTGGAGATGGGTTCTAAACCTGTTTCTAGTGATTGCGCTTAAGAAATGCAACAAGCATTTGTGGCACCGTTCCGGGGAAGGCATTGGTTTTTTATAAGGCATCTCTTAGAACATGTTCGTCATGATGATATGCGTGTGTAGTGACCTTTGATAACAGGTTTATCTAAAAACGAAAAAAAACAAATAATCTTTTATAAAAAGAAAAAAGAAAATAAAATCTTTTCTAAAAAAAATCTTATAAATAAAAAGCAAGGTCATGTTATCAAGTTAGTATGCACCTTTGGGTATTCTTGTCGCTAACCATTTCAGGTGGAGACTAAGAAGAGCAAAGGGCACGCTGACGACGCTTGAAAACATGAGGGCTATCAAGAAAACTTTGATGCTCTTGGGCGGAGGAACACACTCAAAAGGAGACCACGACTTTGCACACTTTACTTTTTCACGGAAGTCCAAGTGTGTGAGGGAAGATGGTGAGAATATCAAGTTCCAAGTGCACCAAGGGGATTAAAAAAAAAAGAGAGAGAAAGAAAGAAAAAAAAAAGAGAGATGAATAAGAGATAAGCCTCCCCTTGCTATAAAAGGAAAAGAAAAAAAAAAGAGGGAGTTGAAAAAAAAGATATATATATATAAAAAAATAGAGCTGGCTGAAAAAAATATATATATATATAGAAAAAAAGAGAGTGAAAAAAAGAAATAAGAGTAGAGAGGAGCAGGTTGGCCCCATATTGTCAAAGTAAACAATGAAGACCACTGACTCCACCCTTCATTGCTTCCATGTAAGCAAGAAGGGATCTTTCTCTCTCAAGACCTTGTTGCACCTGGGTGAGTTTGGTCTGCCTCCCTTTACTTCGGTGTGAGGAAGTCATTACCAAATCAAGATCATCACGCTACCGATGCAAAGAATTATAAACTCTATCCTCAAGCTGCCAGTCAAGTACACTCAGGTACTCAAAGGTCCAATAAAAGAAAAAAAAGTAAAGAAAAGAAAAAAAATAAGGTAAAGGAAAGGAGGAACACCCTCCTTTACACCTTTGTGACCACTAAGGCCCATGGTCCATATACACTACCTATGTGTATCACCTAAGCCTTGTGGCCCGCCCGAGATGGATCATCAAGCTACCACCACGGAAGTTTCAACATTCCTGCCTTCATGCGCGGTTGGTACACACACACTTTCAGTAATGCGCAAAGGTAATTGATCACCAATTCTTTTTACTCATACTTATCTCAATATAAAGAATCCATGTTATTTCATGATGGAGATAAAGCAAGGCTAGACTTATTATTGCATCTTTATCTTAGCCTTGTGTGAGTATGAAAAGTTTGGTGAAGCTTTTATGTTCTCCCTTGATAATAAAATCCTAAAATAAAAATCTTTGAAAAAAAACAAGCTGCTCTTTTGCTCCTTCCTGCATATGTTTTGAAATTTGGTAATCACGAAGGATGGTAAATCCACTCGTGAATCTACCATATACTAACCATGCAGCTAAAGACCAAAAGCACCGGGGTACAACCCGATCCGATAGGTATTGAGCTAGCTTGGGGAGGACCAAACCAAGGTAATGTGAATTTTCACTCACATCTTTTTTCATTACCTTGCCAAAAAAAAATATAATCTTTTTGTTCACCTTTCAAAATCTTCATCTTCATTGGATGAATCAGTAACACCCGGTGTTATATCACTAAAACTGGCCATGTCATCATATGTATTGCAAAGCATCATTTTTGAGAACCTTGTCATGCATTCACTAAAATGAGTTTACTTCAATGCAATGTGTGTTAAATGATTGGAAATGCAATTTGAATGAGGATTGGTCTATTATTTCATGTGAAAACCCTAGCTTTCCAAAACCCTAGTTTACCCCCTTTTGAATTATTCCAAATTTAAGCAAAATTTGGGAAAACTTCCAACATCAACCTTGTAGATCTTTTTGAGATGAACAAAGTTGGTGTTTTGAGTTTTTCAAGTTTAGTTCAAATTTTTGGAGTAATTTCAAATTCCAATTTGAATTTCAAATCTGACTTTTCAAGAAGTCTAACTTAGAGGCCGAATTAGGAAATCTTCCAATTGAGAAAAATGTAGATCCCGAAAAGTTATGCAAAAGTCGTTTTTTGGAGATTTTTGAGTTCAGTTCAATTTTTGAAAGTAATTTTGAATTTTCGAAGCTAGGGTTTGGGAATTAGAAAAATTTTGGGGAAAAAAACGAGCACCGCCGTGAAGCGTGGCAGTGGGGTCGCCGCCCGGCTGCTTTCTCGGTGTTTCCCGTCGTCCTGCCACGCCACCTCATGCTTACGACGTGTCAATACGTTGCCAACGCGTCGCCTACGCGTCATCGCCCAAATCGTCGTCATCCCGCGCCGCCGACGCGAGGAGGACAGCAGCGGTGCGGCTCCCGGCGTGGCGCCTCGGCGTTGCCCGGCCGCCTCGTCGTGCCGGCGTCACCCAAACATGTCAACCGAGTCGCCCTCGTGTCCTCGTCTCGCTCCCTCTCTATCCAGTGCAGCAGGAGGGCCCCGACGACGTCGTTTCCGATTTGAACAAGTCCCGACGCCGGCCGACCGACGTCGTCGTCTTCTATAAATTGGCGCCAACCCTTCCATCTCTCGCCCTTCGCCTTTGCTAGCTTTGTCGCAACTTCATTGCGATTCCAAAGAACCAAAAACCCCAGAAAATCGTCGCTGGAGTCACTCGCCCGACGCCGTCTTCTTCCTCTCCGGCCGGAGCTCCGCCATAGGTCGGGTCGCTGTCGTCCCGTCGCTCTGGTGAGCTTCGTAGCAAACCGTCTCGTGTTTCTGATTCTCCTAGATGATGTAGTCCTGATGCGTTCGTCCGTTGTCACAGCCGAGCACCAGTCTCGCCGGAACGCCACCTCGCCCACCGGAATCCGCCGCCGAAGCAGCCGTCACCGTCGACCACCTAGCTCCAGCCCGTCTCCGACCAAACCACCGTGAGCACCGTGATCCCCATGTCCTAGCGCCGCTGTAGGACCTTTTGATTTGAAGCTTAGCACGTTAGGGTCGTCGGAACGTCGATGCCGGCGATGGTCGCGTGGCAGCGCCGCCGCTGCGCCATCGCCGTCTTTCGCGTAGAGTCGATTTAGGGCCACTTAGATGGGAGCTCGGGTTCGCCCGATGGTCTGCTGGACTAGCCAGTGCTCTCGCCTTGGCCGTAGGTAGCTCCGACGGCGTCACCGTGGCTCATGCATGTGGCCCGGGGCGCCATCGTCGCCGGTGGGGGTGCCGGTGACCGTTTGCCTCCTCGTGCCCTAGATCGGTGCGCCATGTTGCAGGGGTCCAATGAGGGTCGCTCCGCGTCGCCGAAACCGGGCCGCCGGCGAACCGCCGGTCAGCGCCCGCCCGCCCGCCCATGTGATCGGCCAGCTGGCGGCGGAATGCGCCGCCAACCTTACCGGGCAGTAGCGTCGCTGCGGCGTCTTGCCGATGCGGGCCAGGTTGGGCGGATTCGGCCCAATGGCCTGGATCGATTCAAATTTAGTTTTCGATTTTATATTTTGATGAATAGTATAGAAACTTCCAAAATTTATAGAAAATTATCCAAAGCCTAGAAAATTATAAAATTTTTTTGTGGGTTCTGTTCAAGCTGTCTAGGATGTAGGAAAAATTTCAAACTTGAGTTTTGACCTGTTTTGTCATGTTCTAAAATTAGCAGCTTTAATTAAAAAATGAGACTTTGGTGAATTTTATAAATTAATCTAGATTTGCAAAATTCATGAAATTTTATTTTGAACTGTTTTATGATAAGACCTACTTGCAGAAAAAAAGTTTGGGGTCAGTTTGAATTAGTTAAATTATTTTCTATTTTATACTTTGTTTTATTTAGAAAGTAAGTGTTGTTTAGTGAAATAATTTAGGGTTGTTTTGTGAATTAGAATCATACATGAATAAGATGGTCCTTGAGAACTCCTTAGGCAATGGTGATGATATCTTGTAGAGTAGTTCAATAAGTTGGTTTTGTTAGGTTGCAACTTTATCGTGAAGGAAAGTTGTACTCAAGTTGATGTTTATTTCCCTGCACTTTCAAGCATCATGTTTATCATTATGGCATCATATTGAAGCATGCATTCTACTTCGTGTAGAGAACAATAGTGTGGGTTTCAAAGTCGAGGAAGTTTCGAGGAGGTTCGGTGTCCCGTGGAGGTTGGATTTGATATTTGTGGAACGGATCCCGAGCCCAAGTGCTACTTCGCTGAAGGCAAGCCCCGGATGCATTTAAACCTTTCCTTGTTATTTTACAAAGTTTTATATCACTTATGTTGATGATATGATGCATTAGGTGAATAGGAGTTGAGTGATAACCTATTTCTTTGCATGACCAACCTTGTTATTGACTTATCATCCTTGATAACCTATTTTATTTGAAAATGCATAGTCGTTAAGCCTTGCTTAAAGTTAGATGCTTTTAAAATGTTTTACAAGTTCTTCAAAGATGATTTCACAATAGAGTATGGGAGATAAGTTAATTTGAGACCGGTCGGGTAACTTGCATTGAGAAGGGAGTCTCTTTGTAGTGCTTCCTTTTGTGTCGGTTAAGCACCGTTCGTTGGTTGGCCCTTGGATCATGAACTTTGTATCTGGCCACATGCTTTGGGTAAGCCTGATCTCGGGGGTGTGTCAAATCGGGAATGGCAACCACGCACTTTGGGAGTGGAGAGATGGCGGGAGTACAAGATACCCTCGGTGGGTTAAAGTCCGGGTTGGAGGATGCTTGTATTCTCGGGTGGCGTAGGCCTCGTTCCCGTTTTGAGCGGCGGGAGATGGTTGATATATGCAAGCTTTGGTGCTACATATATCGTGTGGTGAGGTATCCCCAGCTGGGTTACAAGTGATTCGAATCGTCATTGCTCCACGACAAAAGGAGACTTGATCCTCGCACCTCCATCGTAGTTAAGTTATGGAACATTGAAGTTGGTGAAAATTATGGTTTGGATGGAAAGTGATTGCTTTAGTATATGATCACTTAGAAGAGAGAATTTACTAAAGTTGAAATAAAACTTTGAAAGTAAGGACCTACTCTTAGTAAGCTTTTATGCAAAATGAGTCCTTGATCTTGATTCCCCGACCTACATACACGAATCTTCTCCTCTTTTCTTTAGTCGGTTAAGTCTTGTTGAGTACTCCCGTACTTTCGGGGTTCTTCGACCCTTGTTGCGGGTGATAGTCGGTCGGGACGTGCTTTGGCCCTTGTTGCATGACGGTATTCGGTGGATGCCGAGGAGGAGTAGATGTTGACCCTTGGGGGGGGTCTAAGCTTTTGTTTAGTTTGTTACTCTACTCTACATTTGGTTTGTAATAATACTTAAGTTGAGTTTGGAACAAAGTTTTGTAAAAATTATGTTATGTAATCCTTCCGCTTTTACTCGATGTATATTTGAATAAAGTGTTGTAATGCTGCAATGGCTCTTAATGATGAGATCCTGTCGGAGAATTAATAGTGCTTTCTAGATCATTCGGTACATGTGCATTCTATCGAGGTCCTTGGGACAATGATATATGTATGTGGGCCCTATAATCTAGAAGGTACTGTCTGAGAATCTTATTGCTCTTTCATGCTTCCTCTTTCTATATTGGCACGTTTAAGTTTGGAAGTTTTGGTCATACTAGTTGATCATACTTCCATAGGCGTTTGAATTAAGCATGGTGCTTAGGTCAAAAAGTCTACCTTAATCGAATTAGACATGGAGTCGAGTCCGATTATTGAACTAGAGTCTGCTAGTGTAGATTTTGGTCAAATCTATGGACTAACCCCTGCAGGGAATTATCAAATTCAAGAGGGTGTCCTGGAGATGACAATGGAGAGTAGATCTTGCGGTGAACCAAAAAAAAAAGAGAGAGAGATAAAATAAAAATAATAATAATAATAATAATAATAAAATAAAATAAATAAATAAAACCTTTGAGACCCCAAGAATGGTTGTCCCATTCTTCCAAGTTCATCACAAGACAAGTTTGGGGGAGCCTCTGGCACGCTAAACAAAAGACGCTAATCAAGATCAAATCATGGCGTGCACGGGCTAGCAACATTCCTAACCAAAGGTAAGTCAAGAAGCTAGCTTGGGGAGGACTCCATAAAGGTAACCCGTATCTCACATTCCATTCGGTTATTTTCTTATCTTATATGAATGATGAGATATGAGAATTAAAAAAAAAGAGGGAAGAAGGAAGAGAGAGGATATTTATTCCACTCCATATATATGTGTTGTAGAAATGTTTAGTTCTTCCCTGTTGAAATGATGAATAGTTGCTCGCCTTATGTTTTGCCTGTGCCTAGTTTATAATTCGAATTTCTCTAAAGTTTGGGTTTAGTGGCTAAGTCTAAAAACTCATCTGAAAAACCTGATTCATGTGGGTTGCATAGGCTCTATTTAGTCTAAGTTGTTGCCAAGTATGATATGGTACAAATGGATTTGCTATGATTTCGTCCAAAAGAGAAACTTGACATCCAGGGAATCTAATTTGAAAAAAAAAGAGAAATGATATGGGCTATGCTAAAAAAAAAGAAAAGAGAGATGAAAAATGGACATGTGTCCGAGGGCGAGTAGAGCCCACATCTCCAAAAAAAAAAAAAAAAAAAAAAAAAAAAGAGAGGAAATAAAAGACAAAAAGTCTAGAGGCGAGCAGAGCCCACCTCTCCAAAAAAAATATATATATAGCAATAAAGCCCATACTTTCTCGAAAAAAAAAACAAAATAGAACTTAAATAAATAAATCCCCGGATGAGAAAGTTGATCAAAAGGATGAATGAAAAGTATTTTCTGTTATAGCCGTTCTATCGGCTGCCGCCCAAGGCTTTGAGAAAAGCTAAAAAGCCCCGCTACGATGAAAGATAATAAAGGGTGAGAAAAAGATGTGCCATTTTATTCAAGCTCTAGTAGAAAATCTTATTATAACCACGGCACTTGAAAAACATAATCGGCATAGTAGCAACTCGATCAACAACCAAGTACTTATCTTTTTGCTCGAGGGCCGCGCAAAGGGTAAGCTTGGGGAGTTTGTTGACGGTCACTAACGACACTTTTTAACGTCAACATTCTACCAATAAGGGGTTGAAACTATACCTTACTACACACATATACATTTATTATTGACATAATTCCACTTGTAGTGCCAAAATAATTTTATGCAGGATTTATATAAAAACCAAGTGGAAAATGTACCAAAAGGCGCCTCCCTTGAAAGCGCATTCTGAAGAACATCAAGCCCAAGGGAGAAATGGACCAAACATGCAGGGCGGGCCGAGCAAACACCGCCATACAACTTTTCGGGCCCAAAAGACGCCCGACTGCCAAAGCCCGGCCGAGCGGGGCCCAGCGGGTGCACGCGCAGCCCCCAGTGCGGCCGCACCCTACAGAGGCGGTTCGGGCCTAGCCGGGGGGCGGTTTGTTACCTTCCAAAGCGGCATTGCCGACGTTGGTTGGTCGGTTTAGCAAACTAGGAAGGTGTTCCCAGTCGGTTTGGCTCCTTCCATATGGGGAGGACATTTTCCAATGAGCCCCCTCTCCTCTACCTATAAAAGGAGGTCATCTCCCACCATTGTAACACACACCACACAATGTAGCCTCTCTCCTTTTTCTTCATTCTTCTTCTTTCTTCTTCTTCTTCTTCTTTCTTCTTCTTTTCCTTTCTTCTTCTTTTCCTTTCTTCTTCTTTCTTCTTCTTCTTCTTTTTCTTCTTCTTCTTCTTCTTCTTCTTCTTCTTCTTCTTCTTCTTTTAGTTTGTACTTAGGAGGAGTTTGGCAAGGATAATAAAAGAGAGCAAGACGTTTTGGAGCTATTCGGTATGAGCAATTTAAAGTTCTTCATCTTGTTCTTGTTCTCTACTTATCAATATAGTTGTGTTCTTGAATTAGAGCAAAGTTCTTGTGATATAATCTTGTTTGATGAACTAGTCTATAGTTCCTATACCATGATCTTGTCTTATAGGACATCGTGCTTAATCTATTATACATACATGTTTAGACCAAAGAGCTAGATCGATATGATGAGTTCGCCTAGAGGTAGCCTTGGTTGATGTTGGGTTGCGGGATTGATAGTCGTTCCTTCGGGGGCGGTGCTCTGGTAGAAGGACCCCGGGGACGGGTAAGCCTTGTTAACACGCGGAGTAATAATCACTAGTGTAGGCGTGGTGTATGCAGGCTGGGGTTGCCTATCTTTTGCGGTGCATCCCACGGTTGAGGGGGTAGGCGGCTTCGTCGTGACAAGCCTTGTCCGTCCCTTGAAATCCCCCACGTTCGGGCTGTGTCGTAGAGCTAATTGCCGGACAACGTCCCTTTGGGCTGGGCGGTGCCCGAAGTAATTCAGTGAGACCTTGGCGATCTTGACATAGAATCTCTAACGAGTTGAACATGTGTGTATACGCTATCTAGACATGACTATCTAGGATATGCTGCTCCATATTAGACTTATTCTTTTATTCTTTCTTTTACTTTTATCCTTGAGATTGGCTTGAGTGTGTGTGTCAAGTTATCATATTTACCTATCTTGTTTTTACCCCTATTATGAGCATTGGTCTATTATACATTCGTGTCATCTTGACCATGTCCGAATTAGAGACTTTTACACCATGCCTTCCTTTGGGAAAAATATAAATAACGATACCCTGAATACTTCCGGGTGAAATGCTACAAAGATAGATCCGTGCGCTTGCGGATGAATATCTTCTTAGGCAAGATCTATCACCGTTGATATACCTAGTGTTATCACCGACACGGTGGTTTTACTTAGGAATGTCAACGACGCATTTCTGGCGCCGTTATTGGAGATGGGTTCTAAACCTGTTTCTAGTGATTGCGCTTAAGAAATGCAACAGAAGGCATGGTGTAAAAGTCTCTAATATGAAGATGGACAGGATAACACGACTATGCAATAGACCACAATCCATAATAGGGATAAACCAAATGGTAAGATAACTTGACACACACACTTGAATCCATCTCAAGGATAAAGATAAATAAATCTAACAAGGAGTAGGCATATCCTAAATAGCTATGTTAAGATAGTAGATATACATACATGCTTTTTGCAATGTTAGAGATTCCAAGTGAAGTTAGTCATGGTTGCTATTTTTCTTACTTCGACCACGGGGGCGCTTTGATGCGCGGTGATACCGCATAGCATCTACCCAAATACGAGGCGTGGGGATTACAAGGGGCGAGCAGGGCTGTCACCACCTACCGCCTACCACCTCGTCCATCCGTATATGGAGCGGTCGAAGGTAACCTCTAGCTTAGACACCATGTCTACGCTATGGCCACTACTCTAGCGTGGCGTCAAGGCTTACCCGCCCCCGGGGGTCCTTCTACTAGAGCACCCCTCGAGGGGCGGCGGCGACCTATAATCCAAAGTAGCAACTAAGACCAATTCAAGGTAGAACTCAACATCTCAACTTAGCTCTTGGTCTAAACATGTATATATGATAGGTTAAGCACAAAGTTCCGTATGGCAAGATCATGTCATAAGAACAATACTCTAGTTCATAGCTATATTGATAAATGAAGAACAAGAACAATATGAAGAACATAGCATTAACCAATGTTGACACCTCTTAAGCCATGTTTTTATGTGTCAATTAAATACATAATAAAGGTATAAAAGAATAGAAGGCATAGAATAGGTGTTATCTGATAAAGTTCCACGAGTTTTGGTGATTTATATCTTTTCGAGGGACTTAACAGGAAAATACCGAGGAAATTAAGAGAAAAAACCCCCATATAATAAGAAGATTTACGAGAGAAGACTTTCGATCCAAAAGTGAACTAAAACATTCTAGAAGACACGGAAGACACGGGAAAAGACACGGCGAGGCGGGGCCCACCACGGCTTTGGCGCCCGCCGAGGCTCACATTGGCGGCCGCCAGGTGGGTCCCACCTATCGGCCTCTCCCTCTTATGTCGGTTCACCACCGACCTTGTGGTTGCATCTACGCCGTTATTGAAGTCGGTTTGATCCAAGGGCCGGCATTCATCCGCCGGGGACTATATAAGGAGGGTCCTACCTGCGGCCTTAGGCATGGAAATCATTATTCATCGGACTCATTTCGATCATAGCTAGAAGCCATACCTCTCTAATTAGAAGAGCTAGATCAAGTTGAGAGAGATTAGTAGAAAGTTGAGAGATAGATCAAAGAACTTGATTAGAGTTCTAGATCTGTTCTTGAGAGATAATTAGAAGAGTTGAGGAGAAGTAAGGAGAAGTACCGGATGCATCGGTGATTGTATACGCTTGTACCTCCGGGATCAAAGGCTTCATTGCACTTGATCTTGAGACTTCTTTGGTGGATCAACCTTATAGTTGAGTAAGTTCACTTATTTATATTTCTTTTGGTTTATGACTCATTAGAGTACTTTGATTCTTGTCGCTCTTGAATTGAAGTTGTTACCTCTAGTGTAGACGTGGTGTCTATACTAGATAACTCATAATTGCTCCCTACCCTTGGGATAGTGGTAGATCGTGGTAGTGAAAGTACCATTGAGTCCTTTGTATTCCACATCCCGTAGATAGGATTAGTAGGATCGAGTCTTTGGGGAGATAGTAAGTTTTCGCCCTTACCTTTCTTGAGTACGATCCCCATTAAAGAATATCTATAAGCCTTACAAGAGTATAAGCTAGACAGCCATAGAATTCTTCTCACCTTTTATCCGAACTCTCGTTCCTTTCTATTATCTCGGGGATTAGTTTCTTGCCTCAAAGTATTCCCACACCATTCTCCCTTGGATTCGATATTTAAACCCCCTGGGTGAAGTGCTCATCGTTTCTGTTCGCTTGCGGACTATACAAATTTATAAATAATTACGTAGGATAACTTTTACCAACAAGCATTTTCGGCGCCGTTGCGGAGAGAACGGTTTCTTGATTATCCGAGCTTAACTAAATCTTGTATCATATCATTAGTTTAGATTTTCCTTTTATTTTATCTTATCTTATTCTAAAATCATTATCCAAATGGATACTACCCCTCTTTATAAAAATTTAGCACCCAATGGGCAAGCTTGTAGACCTGTGCTATCATCCGAACCTATTCAAGCTTGATCCTATGAGTTTCGCCGGGTTGATAGAGATGGTCCAAAACCATACTTTCTCGGAGAATTAGACGAAAATCCTTTTATTCATCTCCAAACTTTTGAGGAGACATGTAAATGTCTACATATTGAAGGCATGTCCCTAAAACAATCCTTTGGACGCTCTTTCCATTCTCTTTGAAAGGAAAAGCTCACCAATGGTACAATAGAAATAGAGAAAGAATGGTCGGCAATTGGGAAACTTGTTTAAGCTGAATTTTGTGCTGATTTCTTTCCCATGTCAAAAACTAGTTAACTTTAGGCTCTCAATCCTATCCTCAAAACAAAATCATGATGAATCTCTCGAAAGTGCCTATTGGGAACGATATGATCTTCTTTCCAAATCCGGACCAAATCTCGCCATACCGGACCATGTTCTAATTCAACACTTTTATATTGGTCCGAATAGAAAATCTAGAAAATATCTTAATACTTACTGCGAATGGATCTTTCATTCACCTTTCACCCCTGAATGCATTGCTATCCTAAACAAAATAATGGAGAACAAGGAGGATGATCCAACTGCAGGAAAATCTTTACAAATAGAAGAAATAATAGAAGATGAGAGATTAGCTGAATCCAATTCTATTCCAAATCCTTTACCACATCCGGCTAATCCAGAACCTTTAGAAGAACCAGAGGTTACTTCAATCTCTCGACTTCTTAAATGATATCGAGGATGATCTCTTTATAGATTATGGAAATACCTCGAAATAACGATTTAAATCTCGGAAGAATAGATCATCACAATCTTATCTTATAGATTCTTCGATTTAACACATTTGAAAGGAACTACGTAAGAACTTGTCTCAATCATTAGTAGTGAATGGGACGTAAGAATCGAGCTTTCCTCCGATGTGATCCGTTTGGATTCACCTTACGTACCTATTTGTCCGCCAAATTGATAAAGATCCATTTGATGCTCTTTATAATCCTATAGTGGGGATAAACATCATGGCATTATCCTTTGTTCAAGATCTTCTCAAAAATATGCCATTGAGTCCCACTACAAAATTACTTTTAACACCTTCGAGGACAAGTTATTCAAAGTTCGGGAATTCT
The DNA here is from genome assembly GCA_015847255.1 of Hyparrhenia diplandra. NCBI lineage: Eukaryota > Viridiplantae > Streptophyta > Magnoliopsida > Poales > Poaceae > Hyparrhenia > Hyparrhenia diplandra. The sequence continues at coordinate 1,848,675 of JADLZK010003878.1, forward strand.
TTATGTCTTACCAATCAAGGTGAATAACATCATGGTACATCTTAGTTTCTATATCTTTGATATCATGGAGTTTGACTTGGCGATAGGACAACCAATAGAAAAGCTTACTTTTAAAGGACAACCCGGAGATTTAGATTTTCAAATAGACAAAGATCTTCAAATCTCATTACCTATCATCCAAGCTATTCATGCTAAATCCGAGTCTTGTCCGAACCGGATCCTATAGAGGAAGTTAAAGAGGGCCACCGTAGAATATTTCGTGGAATCCAATCAAGAAGATGATTCGTAATTTTTTATTGAAGAAGAGGATGAAAATCCTACTACTTCAGAACCTTTAGATGAATTTGAGAATCCACCTAGAGACCTCCTATTGAACTTAAACCTTTACCACCAAGCCTCACTTATGCTTTCCTAAATCAAGATTGAGTCTCCCGTAATCATAAATGATAAACTTACACCGGATCGGACTCTCGGTGATAAGCGTCCTTAGAAAAACATCGCCAAAGCCTTAGGCTACGCGACTCGATGATTTAAAGGAATTAGTCCGCTCTTCGCACTCATCGTATTCCTACAGATCCGGATATACCCCCATCTATAGAACCCCAAAGAAGACTGAATAATGCGATGAGAGATGTAGTTAAGAAGGAAGTTCTTAAGTTATTACACGCCGGGATTATCTATCTGTGCCACATAGTGAGTGGGTAAGCCCTGTTCAAGTTGTGCCTAAGAAGGGAGGCATGACAGGTTGTTAAGAATGATAAGAATGAATTGATTCCTCAAAGAACTGTTACGAGGATGGAGAATGTGCATAGATTATAGAAAATTAAATAAAGCCACAAGGAAAGATCATTTTCCTTTGCCTTTCATTGATGAAATGTTAGAACGATTGGCAAAAGCATTCTTACTTTTTGTTTCCTTGATGGATATTCGGATATCACCAAATTCCAATCCACCCTAGTGATCAAAGCAAAACCACTTTTACATGCCCATATGGAACCTATGCTTATAGAAGAATGTCTTTTGGGTTATGTAATGCACTGCGTCTTTTCAAAGATATATGATGTCTATATTTTCTGAAATGATTGAAGAGATTATGGAAGTTTTCATGAATGATTTTTACGTATATGGAAAAACTTTTTGATGATTGTCTAGAAAACTTAGATAGAGTTTTGCAAAGATGTGAGGAAAAGCACTTAGTCCTTAATTGGGAAAAATGTCATTTTATGGTTAGAGAAGGAATAGTGCTTGGTCATCTTATTTCAGAAAGGAGAATAGAGGTTGATAAAGCAAAAATAGAAGTTATAGAACGATTTACCTCCCCCGTGAATGTTAAAGGGATAAGAAGTTTTCTAGGCCATCTTTGGTTTTTATCGTAGATTTATAAAAGATTTTTCACTTATTGCTAGACCACTTACCGACTTGTTAGCCAAAGATGTTCCCTTTGTTTTTGATGATGCTTGTCTTAAAGCTTTTGAAAGATTGAAAAAAGGCTCTTATTTCGCACCAATTATTCAACCCCACGATTGGTCTTTGCCTTTTGAAAATATGTGTGATGCAAGTGATTATCTTTGTGGGGGCGTATTAGGACAAACTAAAGACAAGAAACATCATGCTATTGCTTATGCTAGTAAAACTTTGACTGGACCACAACTTAATTATGCTACTACTGAAAAAAGAGTTGCTAGCGGGTTGTTTATGCTATAGATAAGTTTAGATCTTACTTGGTAGGAGCTAAAGTGATTGTTTACACCGATCATCTTTGCTTTGAAATATTTGCTCACCAAGAAAGATGCTAAACCATGTTTGATAAGATGGATTTTGTTACTCCAAGAGTTCGATTTAGAAATTAAAGATAAGAAAGGAGTAGAGAATTTCTGTTGTTTGATCATTTATCTAGAATGCAATTTGAGAAACCAAATGAATTGCCTATTAATGACTCATTCGGGGACGATATGTTTTATCGGATAACCCATACCGATCCACGGGTATGCGAGATCTTGTTAATTTTATGGTTGCGGGATATGTAGCACCAAGGGCAGATAAGAAGAAGCTTATTTATGAAAGTCGTCACCACTTATGAGATGATCCATACCTCTTGAGTATGTGCTGATGGACTACTCGGAAGATGTGTGCCAATGAGAAGAAGGATTGCAAATTATTGAAAGATGTCACTCATCACCATATGGAGGTCATTATGGGGCATTCGAGAACACATGCAAAGATTTGGCAAGGGGATTTTTTCGGCCTACCATGTATCAAGACACAAAAGATTTTATCCGAAGATGTGGAGCCTGTCGGAGGCACGGGAATATAAATGCAAGAGATGCTATGCCTCTAACAACCAATCTCAGTTGAGCTCTTTGATGTCCGGGGAATTGATTACATGGGACCATTTCCAAAATCCGGAAACTATGAATATATCTTAGTAGCAAAGTGGACTATGTTTCAAAATGGGTAGAAGCTTTGCCATGCAAGAATGCAGATGGTAGAAGTTCAATCAAGATGTTTGAAGAAACTATATTCCCAAGGTTTGGAGTACCTCGAATGGTAATTAGTGATGGAGGAAGCCACTTCATTGATAAAAAGTTCCAACAATATTTATTGAAGCATGGAGTTCGTCACAATATTGCTACTGACTTACCACCCTCAAACAAGTGGTCAAGCGAGACTTCAAATAAACGGATCAAGAATATTTTGCGTAAAAACAGTTGAAGAAATGGGAACTAAATGGAAGGATAGACTTCCGAAGCACTATGGGCATACGGGACGGCGTACAAGACACCAATTGGAATGACACCTTATCAACTTGTTTATGGAAAGACACATCATTTGCCTCAGAGCTTGAGTTTAAAGCTCACTAGGCAATCAAGAGATGGAATATGAATCTCGATGCTTGAGAATTCAAAGAAAAATGCAATTATCGTAATTGGAGGAATGGAGAGAGAAAGCTTATCATAATGCCAAGATTTATAAAGAAAGAACCAAGAGATGGCATGACAAGAAGATAAAGATAAAAACTTTCACTCCAGGAGATCAGGTATTACTCTTTAATTCCAGAGTAAGATTATTCGGGCATGGAAAACTTCGGAGTAAATGGGAAGGACCTTTCAAGGTAGTAAATTCATCATCACATGGAGCAATCACTCTACAAGACTCAGAAGGTAAGTTATTCAAGGTAAATGGTCAACGTCTTAAAATTTTCTATGAACCTGATAAGCGATGAAATAAATAAATTAAATGAATTAGATGAGATATACTTTAATGATCCGCTTCAAGATTTTTGATTTTTCGTAGAATTTGTTTTTATGGGCCAAAAATATAAGTATTACAATTAGAATAGAGATAATAGGCTACGAGAAAAAGGGACACACATTTGTTGACACTTGTTATATCATAAAATTTTAAATTATTTAACATGAATTAAGGGCTCAAGTCAAGGGCTAAACATAAGTCTAGGGGTCTAACTAACATAATTCCACGAGTTTTGGTATTACGTGACTTTCCGAGGGGACTTGATAGGAAAATGTAGAGAACAATGGAGAAGGTTCCGAATATACAAGACTTATACAAGACAAATAAAGACCAAACTTATCCGTGAAGTAAATCAACCCGAAAAAGTGGACTAAAACATTCTAGAAGATACCGGAGGACACCGAGAAGACGGGAAGCCGAGGTGGCACTCCACCACTGGCGGTCGCCCGAGTGCCATGTAGGCCGGCCGTGGGGTGGGGTCGGCTTTGTCGACCTCGGACTTCTAGGTCGGTTTACCACCGACCTTGAGGTTGTATCTACACCGTTGTTGAAGGTCGGTTTGATCCAAGGGTTGATGATCATCGCCAAGTACTATATAAGAAGACCGGTGACCACGAGGTGAAAACAATTTCATTATCAATCATATTCATCCAAGTCCAGCCAAGTCTAGACCTAAGCTCTAGTTCATACTAGAAGTAGATTAGCTACATAACTAGTTCTAGTTGAAGATCAAGTTCATCTTGAGTTCACGATAGTCAAGAAGTAGCAAGGATCGTTCTTGAGACTTCTCTCTTGTATTCAATCTGTAAGTTCTCTTATATTTAGAATACAATTGTTATGGCTTTGATCTTTATAATTATTATATTCTTGTTGCTATGTGTTTATGCTTGCTATGATTATATATTTAGTTTAGTAAGATTGCTTTATATTTTATGCATGGAATTGTATAGCACTCATATAGATGATCACTATTTGGGTGATAAGCAATGTGTAAACGTGGTGTTTATACAACGTTTATGCGCAATTGCACCCTACATTCTGGGTCGCGTGTGGTAGATCGCGGGGGTGACAGCCCTGTTGAGTCCTTTGGAGTCCACCCTCGAATGTAGGACACGTCGAGCTTTTAATTACGAAGATGAACAAGTTTAGTCCTTGCTTGTCTTTGGTAATGCTTGCCATGTATAGAAGTAATCTAATCTTGCCATGATAGCTAGATGTATTGCACTAATTGTAGTATTCATAGATGTATATTAATTAAGAGTATCTTAGGAATATTCATTCTAGTCTAATTTATAACATGCTAATTACTTGTATGATATTAGTGGCATAGGTTAATCCTAGACTTGGATAATTACCATTATATTATATATCTTTATCTTGGACTTATCCTGTTGAGTTATGTTTGATGCTCATGGCTACTCTGCATTATAATATTGTAAAGTGAATGATCTCATAAATAAATCATATTATAAAATCATTAGATAGCTTTTATCTCTCTACCTTTCCATAGACTCCCTTCCTCGTGGTAAAATATAAATACGATACGGATTACTCCCGGTGAAGTGCTACAATTGGTATTTCTACCGCGCTTTTGCGAGATATCATGTTCAATCTTTTATCAAGGCCAATCTATAAATACCATGCCCGCATTTCTTTGAGCGTTATTGCTAGGGTGACAGACTAGTGTATAGGTAATGCCTAGAAATGAGTGGTATACCTTGAGTTCATATCCTGGTGAGATTAATTCCACTATGGATAATGTGGCTAAGCTACATCCCACTACTAACACCGCCTAACTTCGCTTTATTGGATCATGAGGTTAATCCCATATCCAAGCTAACATGATTAGATAGATATCCCATATATATTTCTCTCGCCTTCCTAATTAGGATCGTGTTAGAAATATCAACAACGACCACGGTGCATAAAGGCATCGGGCGGCGGGCCCGTTGAGCTTTGGCGACCGCTTGAGTCCCCTCGTCCTCCCCTCTTCCTCATTCTTTTTCAGAATACTCTAGAAACTAAGCCCGTTGTAATGACGTACATTGCAGGTTATTTAATAGGACCATACTGTGAGCCTAATCCTCCTATCCTATACCTCTTACCTATATAAACAAGTCCTTTCTGAATATCTCATCTCATCTAAATTCATTCTTCTCCAAGACCGAAGACTAAAACCTCCTATTCCAAACATGACGAACAATGAAACTCGCATGGTGGTTTATGATCCGGCAAAGGCAGCAGCTAATTCAGCTCAAGCATCCAATTCAAAAGCTTTAGTTCCCTATGAACCAAAACCTTTAGCCATGATCCCTCCACCACCTTCAAAACCAAAGCCTACATCTGGTCAGTTATATGCTCAAAAATTGCTAGCCGCGCGCCGCGATATTGCTATGAAGAAGAAGATTCCAATCCCTGAAGGCACCAAGTTAAGCGCTCCAAGACCGAACGAGCAACTCACTGGCGTTGAGTTTGATAAGTTCGGGAATATTCGTAAGAATACATACACTGATGCCCGTCTTGTCCTCAATGGAGTTCGCGCTAACCCAAACCAAGTTCTCTTTGTTGAGCCAAGGGAGGCAGCTGAACTGATGCCTAAGCCAGGAAGAATGACTATGGCAGAGCTCCGTGCAGAGCACTTCCACTTAAAGAACTTTATGAACACTCAGCACGAGACCACGATGTACCGGCGGGCGTGTAGATGACTTAGAGCGAGAAAAATACAACTTTAGAAAGGAAGCACACAAAGCGGAACAAAGATGGGAGTTCTTGAGCGTATCGTAAATAAATTTGCTAAGGATATGTAATACGCTCAAGTTTATTAGAGCACTAGTTGAGTTAGATATCTAGTTATCTATCGAAAGTCGAGTTTTATTTCGATTTAAATTAGAGTTTTGAGTTAGTTTATCAAGTCAAGTTTGTTTTGAGTCTTTGTTATGATTAAATGAATAAAGAAGTGCTCTTATTTATCATAAGTTTTAAATTTGATTCTCTCGGTTATTATTTTCTATTATTGTATATGTTTTTCTTGTCTCCACCATGTTTTTGAATAAAGGATAATAAAAAGACAAGTGTGGGGGAGACAAGTATGAATAACCGTAAGAACAAATGGCCCGAACAAAGCGAAGCAAAACAACAACAAATGAATGATGATCCAACACGACAAAGATCGAGCCACGAAGCTGCAAAGCTCGGCGGCCACCAGAACATCGCGGCGACCGCCGGACCATCTCCTCCCCTCGTCTTGATTTCTTCACCCCTCGGTTTGATCTCGACCTTTAGTTTGTGTTTTGATTTTGTTGCGGGTTTGAAGCTCTTCTTTGTTTTGCTAAATAAATGAAGAAGAATAAAATAAATTGATATACTTTGTTCTAGAGATAAGTTTACATAATGTTTTTACATAATTAGAATAAGTTTTTTGCTAAAATAATAAGATGCTACAAGATCCATTGTTGTGAAATTTGAGATAGAAGTTCGATGAGAGCTTAATTCTTGATATCGTTTCGTTTGGAGAAATTTATTTCAAAATATTAAAATTAATAGCTTTACTTCATCTCGTGATCAATTTTATATCCTATTACAGCCATATTATGTTAAACCGCGAGTAAGTTATTTGCTTTGTGTTGAGCTTTGTCAAGATTTTTTGTGACTCAAGTTGAGAAACTTGTCTTAAGATCAAGAAACACGTACACTTGTTTTTATTATTTATATGCTCAGTTGTTGATCTCTCTACAAATAATAAATAGTTTTTGTACAACAAGGCATGGTCTATGCAAAAATAGTATATATAAAAAAAAAAAGGAGGGAGATGAAAAATGGACAAAAGTCCTACGGGCGAGTAGAGCCTACCTCCCTAAAAAGAGATAAAAATGAACAAGTGTTCGAGGGGCGAGAAGAGCCCACATCTCTAAAAATAAAGATGAATAATGGACAAGTGTCCGAGGGTCGATAGAACCCACATCTTTATAAGAGAGGAAATAATAGACAAAAGTCTAGGGGGCCAGAGTCCACCTCTCTAAAAAAAAAAAAAAAAAATAAAGATAGCCCATGATCTTGTTTACAAAAAAAATATTTATTCTAAAAGGAGAGAAATAAAAAGAAAGAGCATAGTAGAATTAGCATACACAATGCACATCTTGATCTTAGATAATGTTTTTCCTTGATTACAATCTTTGATATTGCAGATACATGCAAAGTAAATATGCTATATATTATTCAATCCTCGAAATCCCAGATCTGACTTTATTAGAAATATATATTTTTTTTTACATATGCTGTGTGAGGATCCAAAAATATTACATATATATACATCATTGAGTGATTTGAGAGTATCATAGAAGAAAGAAAGTAAGCTATGTTTTCTTTTCAAAAATCATTGCAAAAAGCTCGGCTGAATTGATTGAAAGAATAAAGTACTCGATATTGTTGTCTTGTTTCTCAATCACTTAAAGTTCTTAGCATAATAAAATAAAATGTGATTATAATTTTTCTATACTTGCTTGCTTGTCTCTTTGTTTTGTTTTAACCATCCTTTTATCAAGACGCAGTAAAAGCCTAAGTGTGGGGGAGCTTGTTGACACCTCTTAAGCCATGTTTTTATGTGTCAATTAAATACATAATAAAGGTATAAAAAGAATAGAAGGCATAGAATAGGTGTTATCTTGATAAAGTTCCACGAGTTTTGGTGATTTATATCTTTTCAGGGGACTTAACAGGAAAATACCGGGAAATTGAGAGAAAACCCCCATATAATAAGAAGATTTACCGGAGAAGACTTTCGATCCGAAAAGTGAACTAAAACATTCTAGAAGACACCCAGAAGACACGGGAAAAGACGACAGGCGGGGCCCACCACGCCTTTGGCGCCCGAGGAGCTCACATTGGCGGCGCGCGGGGTGGGTCCCACCTGCCGGCCTCTCCCTCTTATGTCGGTTCACCACCCACCTTGTGGTTGCATCTACGCCGTTATTGAAGTCGGTTTGATCTAAGGGCCGGCATTCATCCGCCGGGACTATATAAGGAGGGTCCTACCTCCGGCCTTAGGCATGGAAATCATTATTCATCGGACTCGGCTTCGATCATAGCTAGAGCCATACCTCTCTAATTAGAAGAGCTAGATCAAGTTGAGAGAGATTAGTAGAAAGTTGAGAGATAGATCAAAGAACTTGATTAGAGTTCTAGATCTGTTCTTGAGAGATAATTAGAAGAGTTGAGGAGAAGTAAGGAGAAGTACGGACTGTCGGTGACTCTCTACGCTTGTACCTCACGGGATCAAAGGCTTCATTGCACTTGATCTTGAGACTTCTTTGGTGTATCAACCTTATAGTTGAGTAAGTTCACTTATTTATATTTCTTTTTTGGTTTATGACTCATTAGAGTACTTTGATTCTTGTCGCTCTTGAATTGAAGTTGTTACCTCTAGTGTAGACGTGGTGTCTATACTAGATAACTCATAATTGCTCCCTACCCGCTCTGGGATAGTGGTAGATCGTGGTAGTGACAGTACCATTGAGTCCTTTGTATTCCACATCCCGTAGATAGGATTCGTAGGATCTCGAGTCTTTGGGAGATAGTAAGTTTCGCCCTTACCTTCTCTTGAGTACGATCCCCATTAAAGAATATCTATAAGCCTTACAAGAGTATAAGCTAGACGACCATAGAATTCTTCTCACCTTTTATCGAACTCCGTTCCTTTCTATTATCTCGAGGGATTAGTTTCTTGCCTCAATATTCCCACACCATTCTCCACGTGGATTCGATATTTAAACCCCCACGGGTGAAGTGCTCATCGTTTGTTAAACTGCGGACTATACAAATTTATAAATAATTCTCGTAGGATAACTTTTACCAACAACCAACATAATAGAATTATATTGATCATACCAATATCTTCAAGATGCTCTTGATCTTCTACATGTTTCCCACACTCCTAATACTAACTAATAAAGGGAAGAAGCAACAAGGGGAGGGAGAATGATCTTGTGTGTTGTGTGTGTTACAATGCGTGAGAGGACTTCTTTATATAGGAGAAAGCAAGGGAGAATGGGGGCTCTCCTTGTTCTCACCCAAAATCGACTCCTCTAGCATGCAAACTTGGCGGCAAATTATTTCCCATGACATGCAACCAAGGGGTTTGGTGGGAGAGACATCTTCCATGCATCGCGACCATCTTTGGCAAAGTACTTTGGCGGGAATTTTGGTGCCATCCCGAAAAGCACCACATTCAACCGCCTCTTCTATTCGGGATAGCTCACGAGACAAAGCGCGGGCGAGATCGGTGCAGTGTCGCGGCTGACGCCTTGAGGTGCGGCGTTTCCTCGGCGCTGGTTTGGCCCGCCAGCGCGCCGATGTTTTGCAGGGTGGGCTTGTGGCCCATTGTAGGTTGCATCCCCGAGGGTGCTTTTGGCTTGGTTCGTGTTGGTTTTGGCCACGGTGGCATTCCCTTGTCCAAAGCGCAGATTCGATGTGCGCTTTCGGCTTTATTTGGCGTACTTTCACCATTTCCATGTTTGTGCACGCAAAACATATTTCTTCGAATACAAGTGGAACTAGGTGAGTAGTAAAGGTATATGTGACATAAGTTTGCATGTTTCTCATGAATTGGATATAAGTTGGCGGTATTAATTACTCGATAATGACCGCCAACAACTCCCCGGTGCATAGGTCGTTTGCATGTGCAAAGTCGCCAAGCTGTTATACCGGCATGGCGAAGAGCGTGTGAAAGACACCAAGATGAGGCACACAGCCGGACGGGCGTGACTAGAGGATTGTCAATACTATTCTACAAGGAGCTCGAAGGAGAGGTAAGGAACCTTTGGTTTGGTTTGAGCACAGATGGGATGAATCCTTTCGACCAGGTTAGGACCAACCATAGCACATGGCCAGTGACACTTTGTATATACAACCTTCCGCCACACCTCTATATGTAGCGTTTGTTCATCCAAATGCCACTACTGATCCAAGGGCCAAGACAGCCAGAGAATGACATCGACACACTTCTAGAACGAGTGATCGATGAATTGGTAGAGATGTTCAGTATGGGTGTGAAGGATGTTCGGGACAAGTACAAAAAGGAACATGTCACGGTTAAGGGAATACAAATTGCTACAATCACTGACTTGCCGGGCTAAGGTTGCTTATCTAGAAAAAAGACAAAAGGCTATACTGGATGTGTCGAGTGCTTGGATGAAACACATGCAGTACATCTACCGGGCAACAATAAAATGGTTTATATGAGAAACCGTAGGTTCCTACCAGAGGGACACACATACCGAAGGAACAAAAGAACTTTTGGGGAATATGAAGATGGGAAGGCTCCAGATTATCGAGACGGAAAGCGATGCTCCAGGAACGAGACAAACTAAATTTTGTCCTTGGGAAGGGGGAGGGGGTAGTAGTAGTACCTGAAGGGGGTATCTAGAAGAAAAAATTGCTTTTTTGGAATCTGCCTTACTAGCCACTTTTGCGGGTACGCCACTGTCTTGATCCCATTCACCTTACTAAAAATGTGTGCTTTGGCACCCTAAACCAGTTGATGAACACCGGGGGGGCTCGATGGATTCACTATCCACACATGGAGACATGGAGCACTTAGGAATCATGAAGGCTCGCATCCAATGTGGCTAGAGAATGATCGGGTTCACCTTTCGCCTGTGACATGGACCTTGAGCAGGCAGCAAAGAAAAAGTTTATCTCCTTCTTCAATGAACTCAAACTCCCAACAGGCTACCGTGGTAACCTGAAGAGGCTAGTGAACATGAAAGAACTGAAGTTCAACTATGGCTGCATGAAGGCCCATGATTATCATGTCATTATGACTCAATCGCTCCCTGTGGCTCTACGTGGTCTCGGCTCCTCCCAAAGCTCACCGTCGCAATCCTAAAGTTGTGCTTGTTCCTGAATGCGATCTCGAAAAAGGTCATTGCTATGTCCACATTTGGACCACCGCTTGGGGACATAGCCAAAGCACTAAGCATGCTTGAGGTGGAATTCCCGCCTACTTTCTTTGATATTTCAGTGCATCTGCTGGTTCATCTTGTTGATCAAATTAAAGGCCTTGGCCCAATGCACCTACATCAGATGTTCCCTTTCGAAAGGTTGATGAAAGTTTTTAGGTGGTATGTTAGGAACAGGTTTAGACCAGAAGGGAGCATGGTTGAAGGATGGTCAACAGAGGAAGCCATCGAGTTCTGCACATATTATCTAGACATGGAGAGGGTTGGACTTCCAGTATCTCGTCACGCGGGAAGACTATGTTGCAAAGGAACGATCAGGCCTAAATCTGTTACAGTAAGAGACCCTGTTGCTTTCAGACAGACACATTTTGTTGTTTTACAGGAAGTTGAGGATGCGAGGCCATATGTTGTGCGACACAAGGCAATGCTGAAAGAGCACAATCCCAACATGACACTGAATGGTCTACGTAAGAAACATATGGATGAATTTTGAGATTAGTTGCAAGTAAGCTTGCTTGGGAAAGAGTTGGGTAATCAACTGGATTTCCTGGGTATGGGGCCTAAGAGTACATATGTTATGTACCAAGGGTATGAGATCAATGGATACACATTTTACACAAAAAAGCAAGATGGAAAGAGCCATACCAAAACAGTGGTGTTCGTTTTGAATCTGTAGACGAAAAGAGCAGAGTAGAAGATACCAACTATGGTTTCATAGAGGAGATATGGGAACTAGACTACGATTGGCCAATGAAGGTAGCTGTTGTTTTATTTGCCCGATGGGTTTGGAAATCAGCCATCAACATCGATGCAGATGGGTTCAATACACTTGATCTCAGCAAGACCACACATAGAGAGGACCCCTTCATCCTTGCAAAAGATGTTACACAAGTTTTCTATGCACCGGACAACAAACACTAGTAACGAAATGATTTTGCGAAAGCACTTGCAAAATCTTTTTTCGTGACGGGCACTTTTTTGCCCGTCACGTAAAATACCCCGCCACGCTTTTTTTTTACATGGCGGGCGTTTTTTTGCTCTGTCACGGGAAAGATTTTTGCGTGGCGAGCACCTTAACACGCCCGCCACGCAAAATAATGTATTTTGTGTTGCGGGCGTGTTAAGGTGCCCGCCACGCAAAAAAATCTTTCCGTGGAGGGCATCTTAAAAGGCCCGCCACAAAGCGCCCAATAGGCCGAGGGCCTAGGGCGAGGCCCGATATTCATCTACGGTATAAAAGCGAGGAGTTAGGGTTTTCTCGGATCCACTCTCTCTCTTCTCACTTAGCGGCGCCTTCTCTCTCTAGCTCCTTCCCCCGACGGTTCTCTCTTCCTCCCTCTTCCTTCTCTCGGATCCCGTTCTCACCGCCCCTCCTTCTCTCGGATCCGGTTCCCGACTCGGCCCGCGGCGCCCCTCCGTTCCCAACCCCCGGGGCGGGGATCGGGCCCGAGACCCTTCCCGACGGCGGCGGCGCGCGACCTCCCTCCGACGGCAGCGGCGCGCGACCTCCCTCCCCAATGGTGGCGGCGTGAGCTCCCTCCCCCAACGGGAGGCCACGCCGGCGTAGCGGCGGGCTCGATCCGGTGCGGGATCCGTGACCCACGGCCATGGCGCCGCGGATCCGCGCCCCCTCTCCCTCTCCACGCGGCTCCGGGCGCATGGGGGCGCTCCCTCCTCCGGCGCCTAACGTGGATCGATGGCGCGGCTCCCTCCTTTCGGTGCGGCGGCGCTCGCGGGCGCGGCGAATCCGCGCCTCCTCCGGGCGCTCGGGGGAGAGCGGATCCGGCGACGGCGGGCTCGCGACGGGCGGATTCGGCGATGGAGCGGGCGGATGCAGGCACGGCGGTGAACGGCGGCGTGGGGCGCGGATCCGCTGCGGTGGTGCTGGGAACACAGGCGGGCCGGCGGGCCCGTGGGCCGGCTTCAGCGGCCTGTTCGGGTTTTTTTTTTTTATTTTTTGGCCGTGGACGGGCATTGTAATACACCCGCCACGGGATGATCCATTAAGCGTGGCGAACGCATAGCCGTCACGGTTAATTGCGTGATTAACCGTGACCTTTCATTGGTGACGCCCTTATGCCCGCCATGCAAAACGAAAATCACCCGCCACGCAAAATCTTTTATGTACTAGTGAAAACAAATGGAAAGCTACACGTATAGCTAGAAGGAAAAGGAAGATTGTCGGAGTGGATGGAGTGACGGATGAAGAAAACTACAGAGGGTATCACAAAATGCCTACATTCGCCGTTAACGTAGCCCAACCGATCATAGATGAGGGTGAAGGTGAACCTTTTTAGTACAAGTTGATCATTATGGCCCTCAGCTTGATCACTATTGTTCACTATATGTAATCGATGGAGTTAGATTATTGTTAACTAAATGTAATCACTATGTTTGGACAAATTAACATTCTTCACCAACTATATAATCTATGGAGTTAGTTTATCTATTCTATGTGCCTCGATTTGCAACGGTGCTTTCAGTGAACCGATTAGTAGCCAAATAGAGGAATTTCGGTTCACTGCCGGTTCAGAACCGAGAGTGATATCCATTATCACTACCGGGAGCTTTCACTGTTGGTTAAATAACAAAACCGGCGTGATCGGAAAAAAGGCTAAGATTTTGTATGGTTCCTATGTTACCCGTGGTTCATATGCTCTCAGTGCCCTATCGGTCTCAAACTTTTTCCAAGTCTTTCACAATCGATGGGTGAGTCATCCCAAAATTTTAAGATTTTTCGGAGTTGGCTTGGTACTTTTTGAAGTTTAATTGATTTTAAGCGTGTGGCAGGCCGAGTAATTCTAGGTTGAACAAAGGCTACCCCGAAAACAATGGGCACCATGCCTAACTTTTTTTACATGGTCTCATTTGGCCTAGGAGGCAAACTAATGCACATATACATGCTAAGTTCTTGTGTTTGTATGATGTAATTTGCCATATTTCCGCCCGTTTAGCTGAACAAAAAACCTAAAAATGAAAATATTCACTAGAAAAACCTAAGATCTTGTGTGGGGGCATATTTTGGGTGTAAATGACGCAAAAAATAAATTCAAGTCATTTACACGTTGGTGGATGAAACTTGCTTCACAAAGTTACACGCACCTTTCCAACTCACCATAACTATACACTTAGGTTCCTATGTTCCTCATGGTTCATATGGTCTCGTGTGTCCTAACGGTCTCAAACTTTTTTCCAAGTTCTTCACAATCGGTGGGTGAGTCATCCCAAAATTTTGAGATTTTTTGGAGTTGGTTTGGTACTTTTTTTGCGGTTTAATTGATTTTTTACGACGAGGCCGAGTAATTCTAGGTTGAACTGAGGCTACCCCGAAAAGAATGAGGCACTATGCCAAACTTTTCCACATGGTCTAATTTGGCCTAGGAGGCAAACTAATGCACATATACGTGCTAAATTCTTGTGTTTGCATGATGTAATTTGCCATTTTCCGCCCGTTTAGCGAGGAACGAAAAACACGAAAAATGAAAAATATTCACCGAAAAAAAACCTAAGATCTTGTGTGGGGGCATATTTTGGGTGTAAATGACTGCAAAAAAAATTCAAGCCATTTACACGTTGGTGGATGACACTTGCTTCACAAAGGTACATGCACCTTTTCAACTCACCATAACTATACACTTAGGTTCTTATGTTACCCGTGGTTCATATCCTCTCGGGTGTCCTATCGGTCTCAAACTTTTTTCAAGTCTTTCACAATCCGTGGGTGAGTCATCCCAAAATTTTGAGATTTTTAGGAGTTGGTTTGGTACTTTTTGCGGTTTTATTGATTTTCTACGTGTGTGAGGCCGAGTAATCCTAGGTTTAACCGAGGCTACCCCCCAAAAGAATAGACACCATGCCAAACTTTTCCACATGGTCTCATTTGGCATAGGAGTCAAATTAATGCACATATACATGCTAAATTCTTGTGTTTGCATGATGTAATTTGCTATTTTTCGCCCGTTTAGCGAGGGCGAAAAACCTAAAACTGAAAATATTCAGGAAAAACCTAAGATCTTGTGTGGGGGCATATTTTGGGTGTAAATGACTGCAAAAAAAAATTCAAGTCATTTACACGTTGGAGGATGACACTTGCTTCACAAAGGTACATGCATGATCCCTTCGACTCTTACAAAAGCTTAAAATTCATGAACTGCCAGCTGTATGCACAAAACTGCCGGGTTAATTACACCGGCTGTGAACATATATCTTTGTCGGGGACTAACTGACCCGGCAGTGATGTGTTATGCTTATATATATGCAATCGGCGCGGTCTTGAAATTTTCCCCAATTCTTTTGAACACCATGCCACGGTTCCCCACGCAACTTTGAGCCACCAAACGACGCCGGCCGAGCACCGCCGCCCACCTAGACGCCGCCCACCTTGACGCCGTCCTTTGCCTCCATCAACGCCGCCCACCTCGGCGCCGTCCTTTGCCTCCATCGACACCGCCTCCCGTGGCGCCGCCCACCTTGACGCCGGCCTTCGCCAACCGCGACGCCGTCCGTCAACGTCTCGTTCTGCCCCATCACACTTTCGTCCACGACGCCTGTCCGAGGACTTGTAGGAGTGCAAGGAGGCGGCTTTCTCCCACCCTCCCTAGGTGCTCTCTCTCACTACCCCTTACGTGTTCGATAGAATGTCGCCGATGATAATTGTACCCTCCCTCTTTTGTGTAGCACGACCTCAGTTCTTCGTTGTATTCCATCTCCGGCCGGCTGCCCTCGCGCCATCCTCGTCCACGACACCGGCCAAACGCGTGCCCCTCCACCTCCACGCCTGCATCTCCGGCCCACCCCTCGGGAGCGGCGGACATCCGGCTAATACCCCCTAAAGTGAGTGCGACGCCATTTCCCCCAACTTTGTTTGCTCACATGTGTGTTAGATTGGGCAACAACTTGTTAAGTTGTGTTTCTACAACATTTGTACCAACTGTGTGAACAAGGTTGTGTCACCTGACCATGGTTCGTCCTCGCAAGTTAGTCCATCGTCAAGTTCAAATACAATCGGGTGATAACCCTAGGATAGGAGAGCGCATCGGCCGGCAACCGTGGAAGCTACGAATGAGGAAGCGGGTGGAGCCCGGCGACATCTGCAACTTGGATCAATGTGACCAAGGTGACCGAGGGTAATGTGCCTGGATTCATGTGACTAGCTAGGTTGCCATACACAAGCAAGTTAATTGAGAGTGTCTTATCTTGCTTGGTACTGTTTGCGTAGCAGGAGCAGGTAGTGCCCCAGTAGCCAGAAGGTTCGGTAAGCAAGAAGACCAGAACCAAGCAAGGCAAAACAAGGCTTCCTGAGACGAATACAACCTACCATATCAGTGAGGTGGATGAGTACGGGAACCAGTCGCACCCCCAACAGCTGTGTCCAAATACTCTAGTGTCTTGGGGGTACTTGTAAGGGACAAAATCCCAATTAAGTACAATGGGAAGTGGACTAGGAAGGAAGAAGATGTGGAGGGTTCCCGACGCTACGAAGAAGCTTGTATGGCTCTTGTTAAATGATTATTTCTCCTTCCAAGAGGGTTGTGACACGGATTTGGTACAGAAAAAAACTTATGAAACCATGTGTAGATGCTTCATGACTTTCAAGGGGGAGCTGTATCAAAAGTTTGTGCTCCAAGGTAAAGAGCCAAATTGGGATGTTGGAGAGTACAACTCATAGAGGATCTCTGGGAGGAATTCAAGGAACACAGGCTAAGCAATGAGTTCATACAAGTGAGCATGAAGAACAAGCAGAACTCGCTGAAAATGAAAATCCTAATCGTCTTGGCTCTCATGGCTATGCTAAAATGATGTCGGAATTTCAAGCAGAACTAGATGAGATGGAGACGCCACGCTCAAGGTTTACATGTTGACACCGAAAATTGGGAGACAAGATCGTTATTATATTGTATGGCGAGGAATGTGCGCCACTCTGCGAGAAAGACGGGATCTTTAGCAATCGAAAATCAACCCATGAGCAACCTCGCCCGGAAGATCTCTCAAGTGGCGAGGAGGTGATGAAAGGGTCTCGCTTCTAGGAGGGAGAATGACGTGCTCACCCAAGCACTCAGAAACAAGGAGCACCCTGGTCGCACTAGAGGAGCCAAGTATTGTTCCTTGGAAACTAGCATTCAGATTACTCTCGAGAGTATCGGCGCCGCTCGATTAGTGTACAGGAGACTGACGCAGAGTTGAATCGACGTCTGCAAACGATGGTGGATGTCAGAGTCGAACAACTTTTGTCTCAAAGACAAGAAGCAGTACATGACCCAAATGATGCCTTGAGCCTTCATGCCAAGGGCCATAGCAGCTGCGGATTGACCCCGTTTGAGAAAGATGTGAATGCGCCTCATGCGGTGGACAACATCGAAGAACTTTGTCAATGTCAAGTTGTACGTCCGTCGGCAATGGACGAAAAGACAAGGTGGCAGTCGGCCCGGCCTGGCCGACCGCGAAGATGGGCTCATCAATGGCCAACCAATTCCACGAGGGGGTATGCTCGCGTCAACATTGATACCATACTTGATAAGAAGTATAACAAGATAATCATTGAGCACCCTGCTGTGGAAGACAGGCCCAAACTTGGTCAAAACATCCACCAGCAAGTTTTTTGGCGCAGGCGCTACATTAAGCTAGACAGCGAGTTGTCATCAGATGATGAGGAGGACTGTGAGTCTAATTCCTCCCCATGATACTAATCCTGATAGAACTCCTAGTTCCCCTGTCAGACATGTGCCAACATTCCCAGCAAGACAGATTCATCCTTCCTCTTCATTACCCCCTGAACATCATAACCCTCCTCACTCTTCATCAGCCCTGCCAAAGTAGAATCCTCCTCCTCAAGTAGCGCCAATCACAAGATCAAAGGCAAAGGGAAATGATACCTCTGTGAACCAACCCTGTCATACCAACAAAAGGCCGATGGATTCTACTCAGAAGTCCAAAAAACAGAAAATTTCTGACCCCAGAAGGCAGCAAGCAATACATTCGTCAATTTAATGGTCTCATTTGTGGGAGACATGGCAACCAAATGGATCAGCGCCAAGTTCTGACACCAGATGATAAAATGAAAGAAGCCAAGAAGAAGATACAGAAACTTGCTGATGAGAAAGACATGAGTATTGAAGAGGCTGCAGACATGTATTATGCCCAAGATGATCCCCTACCAATGGCAATGCAAAGTATGTAGTGGGACATAATTTGGTTGAGGATGAGTTGCTCATGAACTTGATCCCACCATGCGTAAATTGCATGACTATTACCTAGCTAAAACAAGGGATCCAATTTTGGATGGAATTCGGGTTATCGTCCTCGCAAAAGTCTGTTTTTCATTATCGAGAAAAATGTAAGATATTTGTCGGATGGGAAGTCTTGTTCCGGCTATACCAACAACGCACCCTCGATACACAAATCTTGACGTTGTGGACGATGTAAGTACCTGACTCGCACGACAATGCAATTAAATGCTATCCAATCACAAATTGTTAAGTTTTTGAGTATTATCCATGGTTTTATGCGGTATATCTCACAATATTGTGAAGCCATCAACTTATTCACAAAGTATGGCTTCTTCGAACCCACCAAACTCTCTCAAGTCAAGCGTCGAGGAGGACTAAACGGAGAAGACTCGGAACTACCGAAGCAAACTTTGAAGGATGTTATTGATGATTTGTGTTCCTCGGGAAAACGTAAATCTTACTAGCCCACAACTACGGGTATGTGTTCACCGCTTTTAATTCCTATGTACGCATCTTTCTCATTAGGATGATTCGATAATTAGGAATTTGTGATTGCAGCCACCATTTTGTCTTCGTTGTTGTTAATCTTACACGCAATGAAATCTTGGTGTGGGACTCGAAGGATAAACCACTTACTCTTCCGGATCCACTAGTAAAGTTCTTTGAGCAGTAACCCGACCCTAATAACATATTAATTTTGACATCACGTGTGTGATGCAAGTTAGTTGCTCACTATTTTCTAACCCACAGTATATATTTGATGCTTGTGAGACTTGTACAATTGTATTGTAACTAGATTCTACTATTACTACTTTTGTAACCCACACTATACATTTGATGCTTGTGAGGCTGGTACAATTGAATTCTAACTAGATTCTACTACTCTTGCTTTTCTAACCCACAATATAAGCTCAACTCTCTCTATATAGGCCCTTTTGTTAGGTCTTTAGACCACTAATCCGAACTTGATATCATCATAGTGCATTCTAATTTTTCTCTTTTCACTCTTTTTAATGTGGCTCGGTGTTCGTGAAGCAAAACTTGGGCCTTCATTTGTCCCATTCAAGGTTCAAAAAATGGGGGAGAATATTGTGCCTCGGTTAGATCAGCCACCGGCGAACGATCGATGCGGTTTCTATGCAATGTGGGCGATGTTTAAATTCCTTCGGCGGGCAAACGAAACAACAAGGAAACTGTGTGTATACTCCCCAATTCATTTTTTTTTTTTTGAATAATTCAATAAAGCGATCTCATCTTGATTCATATATATTTTCGAATGACGGCAAGAAGAAACTCATGTACAACAATATCCTACCGTCGGAGATTGTAGCTTTGCAAGAGGAGCTGGCCAAATTCATCATAGATGAGGTATTGTCAAAAGCGGGGACGATTTTCCATTGCAAAGGCTAGGTTGTATAAGTGCCAAAATAGACCAGAACTTATCAAGAGACTACTGTAGTTTGTTGTTGATGTTGTGAGAGATCCGAACATGTGAGCTACTCGATGTCTTGGCTACTAACCAAGACCCTCTAAACTTGTGAGCTATTGTAATCGTTACACTACTTGGTCTGACCAAGACTCTATGATGTGGACATGTGATTATGATAATGGTTTGTTGATAAACCTGACATTATACGTTGCTGTAATTACCGGTCATTCTTATTTTCTAACGCTGTCGGCTATTACAAACCGGCACTGTTGGCATAGCAATCACTGCCGGACGTCAAAAAACGGTAGTGCCACTGTCTACAACACTGTAGGTTTTGAAACAACTCGGCGGTGTTGGCATAACAAACACTTTCGGTTGTAATGTAACCGACGGTGTGATCGTAAACATCTCCGTCGGTTGACACAGAGCCGATAGTGTTCTTTACTGCGGTACTGCCGGTTTTGATACACAACCGAAAGTGTTTTGTTCCTCAACACTACCGGCTCCGTTTCAAACCGGTAGTGTTATTTGAAGTACTTCTGTCGGGTCGTATTGACACTCGGCAGTGTTGTCTCAAATCACCGCCGGTGTTTTGACCCGGTAGTGTTTCGAACCCCACATCACTATCGCTATGGTTTTGCCGATTCAGTTTTTGGCAGTTAAGGGGGGTTGGAGCCCGACAGTGATGGACAATTCTGTAGTAGTGTTTGCAAAAAGCCTGAAAAAATCACCATGTGTAGAGGATGTGGGTGGCTGGCCGATGTGATCCTACCCCGATTAAAAATATATTTTGTTATTTCTTTTTAAAATTTTAAAAATACGAAATCTGGGATTAACATTAGAACGGCTCCTGTTCACATTAGGGCGGCTGATACAACCGCTCCTAATGTGGATGAACATTAGGGGCGCTTGTTTACGGGCGGCTGGGAAAACCGCCCCTAGAGTCCATCACCAGCCGCCCCTAATGTTGCTCAATGTAGTAGTGCAGGTTGCAGAAATTATCAGAAGAAACAGGGGGTAACAGGCTATCAGATACATGCACTGCTCTTTGCTAATGCTATTGTTCTTTTTTCTTTTCTTTTGGCGAGGAAAAGAGTCTGTTTTCTTGTCGATATATAGGAGTGCTAGTCTCAGATTTCATGCCTCTCATCAGCACTAGTAGTATTTTTTGTATCTGTGGGCTTCAAGGTCTTCGCCCTTGTTTGCATCCCTCCGGTTTTAAGAATCCGGCTTTTAGAAACCAGGTGGGTTCCAAACACCCCCAGTTCTTTTCTGTCGGGTTTTGCCAGATTAGTAAAAACTAGGAAACTGTTGATACACAGGTATAGTTTTTGTAACCTACAAGAATAAATGAAGCTAGATTCTTAAAAACTAGGGGATGCAAACACCCCACCAGTTTTTGTTCAAAATCCAGTTTTTGGAAACTATAGGCAACGACTGGTTTTTAAGAATCCGAAACTGATGCAGATATGCCCGGTATATATCTTGGTATTAGATGCTAATAAATATGCTTGACAAGCATATTCAATATAGTGATACAGATATCTACTCCTGAATTCATATACATCATTGTCTAC
The DNA here is from genome assembly GCA_015847255.1 of Hyparrhenia diplandra. Lineage (NCBI taxonomy): Eukaryota > Viridiplantae > Streptophyta > Magnoliopsida > Poales > Poaceae > Hyparrhenia > Hyparrhenia diplandra. Next base: position 1,870,114 of record JADLZK010003878.1, read on the forward strand.
ACATTAATGTTTTAGTATCCAAGGACTAAGATATGTATAAGTTTTGATGATGAAACTCAGTAGTATGCTTTGGGCTGGCAAAAAATATCAATATCTAGGCTGGGAATGTTGTTTCAAAATTGTGCTAACAATATCGTACAATGATCGATGTTGACTACCATATAAACCATTTATACCCACGGTCAATCATAGGTAGAAGTGGTTTTCATAACTACTTCTACCCAAACATTGTTAGGATCGAGCATTTTTAAGGGCGCTTGGCAAGATGCATTACCCCTAAAAGTCAATTCCTAGAAGTAGATTTCTAGGAGGTGCAATGTGGTCTCTCTCTAAGTTGATATCTTGGTGTGATTGGTAAGACTACACAGTATAGCCCTGAAAATTTTAAATCTGAAAAGTTAGAAATTTGTTTGCACAATTCACAAACCTTTCCTTAATTACCATTGCACCATGTATTTGCTAGTTTTGTACTCCCTCCTTTGTAAATTGTAAATCGCTTTGAATTTTCTGCATTACCTTTAGAGCTAAATGCACCAGCGGTCCTCAAACTTATTGGCCTGGTGTGTCACTTAAGTACACGAACTTTGAAAATATATTTGTGAATCTCCAAACTTGTTAACTGGTGCACCGTATATTCACACCACACACATAGGCATTTTGAACTGACGTGGCATAATGCATTATATGTTTTTTTTTACAATGAACCCTCTCATTACCTCTTCTTCTCACACGAACTTCAGCCGACCGATGCACCGGATGCGGTGGCTCCCATCGCCTCCCTTTCATGCTCATTTTCATGCCATCGTTCCGCCCCACCACTGTGTAATAGCACCTCACAACCTCAGCATGTGTATGGTGAAGAATTGAAGTAGCAGCACTGTGGCACTTGGTGTGCTGTGACGATGTGCTAGTCAATGGGGAAGATGCCCGCAGTGGTGGCAGTGGGAGCTTCTTCTGCGTGCGCACAACCACGACTACTACAAGTGTTGGCTTGGCTATACTAGGCGTCGGCAGGGTCTTGCAGCTTGCCATCTTCTTTCAAGCGAGACCATTAGATACATGCTTCGACATCAGCTCTCCAAGATTTTTGAGCTCTACATATTCATAAGTTTGGCAGTGTACATCCCTAGATGTAGACGCCGGATTTTATTATCCATTATTTAAAAAAAAACATATTCATAAGTTGGGTTTCTAAATGTTTTTTGAAAAAAAAAAAATATAAAAAGTTAATGTTCATGGCATGTCACTACAGGAATCGGCTGCTTTGCCGAGTGTGGAGCGCACTTTCGGCAAAGGCTTCTATGCACTCGGCGAAGCCTTTGCGAGTGCCAAACTCGGCGAACCGCGACTCGGCAAAGAATAACTTCGGCAAACCATTCTTTGCCGAGTGCCAAATGTCGGGCACTTGGCAAAGGCCGCCGCCGAGTGCCATGTCGGTCTTTCGGCGACCGTAACGCCCAACGTTACATATGGCGCCTCTTTGCCGAGTGCCAAGCGTGGGGCACTCGGCAAAGATTTGAATATTTTAAAACCTTTGCCGAGTGCCAAGCATTGGGCACTCGCAAAGCGCTCGTTTTAAAAAGAAAAATTATTGTTTGCCGAGTGCAATGCGACGGCTCGGCGAAGTTATGGTCACTTTGCCGAGTGCCATCCATGCACTCGGCAAATCTGCCAAAATTGGCGAGTGTGCCCGGCTTTTTGCCGAAAGTGTCGGCACTCGGCAAAGCTGGGAGTTTTATATTTTTTTTTGCTGTTTCTATTGATTGTTCTTGCAAATACACATATACATATACCATAAGCATTCATATGTACACATTAACCACATATATCACCAATTCACATATATAATCCACATATCTCACAAATTCACATATATAATCCACATATATCACAAATTCACACATATAGTGCACATATCCAACACGCCCAACATCGAAACTAAAACGAACATGTCCAACATCCAAACGAGATCCATCACAAGTGCAACATGTCCAAAATCCAAAAGAAATCCATCGAACTTAATCAGCAGCAACTCACTACCCGACCCGTGGCCTCCCCCGGGTGCGAAGAGTGTGAGGGCCCTCACCTGCCCCGGATACCACCCGTGCTGCGGCGCCGATTGGTACGTCCACCCGTGGTGTGTAGGAGGGACATGTGGAAGCCCGTAGTTTGGCTGCTGCGTGCCGAGGAGGAGGAACGCCACCGCCACGTGTCTTGTGGAGTCGGGCCGACCGGATAGGGTGGATGGGGTGGAGAAGGGCCACTGGAGGAGTCGGGTTCAAAAACCACGCCGACCGTGGCTGCACAAAAGAGAGGCGATCTCATTAGTACTGCGGATGAGCCGCACAAGCCAAATAAATAAACAACAACATATACTCACCGGAGTCCCTGCGGGAGGAGGAACGGGAAACGGGGTGGAGCGAGCAGCGAGCTAGGCAACGGAGGGGGTCACACCCGGGATTTGGAGGCCCCTGGAAGTAGCTCGCCACGTCCTGCGCCTACCGGGGCGCGCCCGAGTATTCTTTGGATCGCCTCCAACTCCCGCCGATGGGCCTCTGCACGGGCCGCTGCACGGCCTCAAACTCTGCCGCTGGACCGCTGCTTGGCCTCCAACTCGCCATCCGGGCCTGCAATATTACAACCGTAACGTTGAAACAATGCATAGGCAGCGGACATGTGTGTAAAACCAGTGAACGACGAATGGGCGAAATTACACGAAACTCCCGCATCGCATCGGCGTGGAGCTCTGGCTGCGAGGTGCTATGGGGATGTCGGTGGAGGTCGTGCTCCTTGAGCGAATCTCGCTCGGCTTTGTGAACAGAAGGACGGGTTGATGCTTATGTTGGCCATCTAGTATCGGCCGTCTTGCTTCCCTCCTCCCAACCTCATCACAGTGTGCGTGTCGGGCGCGGTGGTTGGATCGGAAGTCGTCCCCATAGCCGCTTTTGCCGCCTCGGCGTCTTGGGTAAGCAGGGGGTAGACGCGGGCATTGGTGTACGCCTCGGGCCTTCGCCGGGTCGTAGGCGTTCTCGGGTCGGTCGCTCGCATTTGTGAGTCAAGGCGAACCCCGCGTACTGCCTGATGTGCTGGTTTTCATGCAAAGCGGACTGCGAGGAGAACACACGAGAGATGGTTAGAAGTGAAGAGATTTGAGCGTTTGAATAAAAAAAATCAACGAGAATCATACCCATCTATCCATATACACCGGGGAGGGGCACGCTCCCTTGGTGGTGTGGAGCGCTGGCATCTCAAGCGACATCTCCGGCGGAGTCTCTTGGTCTCGTACGTCTCGTCCAAGAGCCACTTGTCCACAATGGACTCCCCCAGTCCTTGTACTTGCCGCACCACCACTCGGACACATCGCATGACATAGCGGAGGATGAATGGAAGCGTGCTTATTTTTCATTGAAGGAATCAGAATAAATGCGTTCTACGAACCTGGATGTACTGGTCCCTGGTGAGGTCGGTCTCCCTCTGGAGCATCATCTCCCTTGCTTCATTCTTCCTCACCACCTTGCCAAGCACGTCGGCGTTGAAGGTGATGATGCTTTGGACACGTGCCTCATGGTACGAGGTCCTTGAGTCGGTCTCGGCGAGACCTTGTCATGCACTCTTGCGGCCACCGCCTCTTGCCCAGACCTCGCACGTGAAGTACTTCTACATACGAGACAACATGTATCATTCTATTATTTAAAAACATAGTATTTAAACAACATGAAGTAATCACGCATACGAGACTCACCCGAAGTCCGACTTGATCTTCCGGCAAGGTTGCCCTCGCCCACGCCAGCGCCACGAAGTGCTCCCACGTATAGGGCGGCTCCCTCACGCCCCCGGCCGGTCACCGTGCCGAGGGTAGTTCTTGTTGGTATTTATTAAGTGCAAAAAGAAAATAAAGGGTTCGCAAGCGCCACGTAAGAATATATATACCATTGTAGCTTTTACCCGGGAGTATTCCGAGTATCGTTATTTATATTTTCCACGGGGAAGCAAGGGTAAAGACTATGATAAATCAAAATCATGTATCTACTAACTTAATATATCAACTAAACTAAAGTGAGGGGGTAAATAATGTATATGATATGAATGATAATTAATAGCACTTAACGAGGGAATATTATAATATAGAATAGATAGCTAGATCGAGAGGACAACGGGAGAGATCTAGGTTCCTCGAATACTTCTCTAGTACTTTGGTTCTTCATTAACTAAGGCATGAAAAGGGTATAGCGATCATAAAAAAGAACTGCCGGGACATCGGAACACTAGCCGCGGAAAGGGATGAGAAGGGGCTAGGAAGCTCGACCACGGTCCTACACTACCAATCCGAACGTGGTGGAATACGTCGGCCGTTAGGGGCTGTCACCACCTAGGGCTACCACAACTATCCGTGGGATTGGGTGCAATCTAAGGTAACCTCTAGTCTAGACACCATGTCCACACTATTAATTACTACTCTAATCATCATGAATAACCGAGCACTCAATACGGCGAAGATCCCATGCAATTATATAACAACTATATTCTAATCAATAACATGAAAGGCATAAAAGTACTAGAAAAGATAGATCTAATTATGGCATAAAGTCTAATAGAGTTGAGATACAAAGATATACCGTAACGCCGAAGACTTCTCCGAACCGAACGCTAGTTCCGCTCTCCCTAACTCTCTACTAGATCTATTCTATTACATTGTAGGCTGTCTAATCTAATCCTCCGTGCGTCGTGCCTCCATCGATGAGATATGATGTATGAGATGATGCGAGATTAGGGGCCTGGGGGCTTGCTTATATAGTTAGGAGGAGGTACCAGGTGTTGGATCTAGATACAACTCGTACTTCCACCGTCGCCCTCGGATCAAACCGACATTAAACGAGCGGATTAGATTGCGTCTTAGAGGCGGTTGGAGAAGCTTCCGAAGCGGAGATGACTTTGCCGAGGGGCCAGGCGGTCGGCTTTGAATATTAGGCCGGTCGGCCTGGGGTGGGTCCACCCCGGGTCCCGCGGTGTGTCGTGGCTTCCGGGAGTCTTCTAGATGATGTATTTTTCGGGTGTTGGGACTCTTTGACGTCGGGTGTACTCCGGAGCCTTCTAGACTTTGTTCGAGTTGGATTATGTTGCGTTGCGTAGTCGTATTGCTTCTTGCGAACTCTGTTGTTTTCTGTTAAGTCCCGCAAATCACAACTTTACCAACACTCATGGAAATCGTTAGTCGAAACCCCTAATAAGGTTATCTAATTATATTTTAGTCCTTTTCCATGTTTAGTTGACAATTAAAAGTATACGTTAACATGTGTCAACAGTTCTCTTTAATCGAGGAGGCTCGGATGCCATTGATATGGCACGAACTGCCCCCTAAAACACAATCTTCGAAGCACGCGACGAGCCATTAAGACGAATTGTTAGTCCGAAGTTCGATTTTCAACATGTCATATGAACAAGTAGTGAAAATATCAATGGCTACTTACTTGTCACCGTGGGGTCGAATCACCGGCGGCGGGCAAGAGGGATCGCCCCTCGTGGGAGGGACGAGGCCCTTATTTGGTAGACCTTTGCCGGCACTCGAGGAAGACGTGCGGACCGGTGTCTCTTCGCAGGTGTCCGAAGTTCCGAAAGAGGTGTGGCCCGACGACGCTGGCCCGACGACAGCCCGGCCCGACGGCGGCCCGGCTGGCCCGACAAAGACACAAACTCAAGCCTCCTCATGGACGGGCGACGTCGGCCGCGCCTCGACGTCTCCACCGTCGAGGTCTTTGCTCGTCGACCTCCTCCTCCTCGGCGGTGGGGAGAGGGGGGGGGCCTCGCGTAGACGGATGGACCCCCGTCGACGTTGCCGCCTTCCGCGGCATTTTGTCGAGTCCCCGCAAAGACAAAGAGTAAACCAATTAGTATTGCAAAATGAACGAAACATAATTGAAATGTAACAATAATAACAAAATAGTATTACATGATTTAGAAATTATCTCCCCGAATGCCTAAAGGCGGCATGTAGTCATCACTATCACTATGACTATTGTAATCATCAATGTCACCATCCTCATCATCTGTATCGCCCTCAGCATGTGCATCGCCCTCCACAACTCCTTCGCGCACCATCCTCCATCGTTCAAGAATTTGCAAGTCCTTAGCATCCTCGCACCTCATCACCCTCGTCCTCATCGATGGCGTTGTCTACTTCCATGCCCATCAGCGAAAGAATGTCTATCTCTAAACGTCCTTCTAGCCCCTCAGGTTGATATAACTCTTCAGTGTTTGGGTCAAGGTTGTAATCATCATCGTTCGGAACAGGGCGCTTTACCGTCGCGGCGATACCGCCGCACAAGGTACCAACCCGCAAGGTCCTCGTGTTTTTGGCACGCCCATAGGAGGTAATAAACTTGTGTGGCGTGAGCCACAATATAGACATCCTCTCCTCCATATACGGAATCTTGTCGAATTTCGACTTGCCCAATCGTAGGGTCTACTTTCGTGTCATCAGGATCGAACCAATGGCATTTGAATACCACTAGCTTGAGCTCTTTAGGACCCCCGAAGTTGACCTCATATATTTCTTCGACTATGCCGTAATAGTCCTTCTTATCCAAGCCGGGGCGTATGAACTCCGGTGCACGTTGTTTTTGCGGTAGGGCCGACTCTCTTCGTAGCTTCGTCGTGCGGCGATAGCCATTCACATCATAAATGGTGAACGAGTTGACCCTACGGGGAAGCCATTGCCCACTGTTTTAAATCTTTGCACATTTCGGCATCCTCATGGGCGGGCACGCAAGGTGAGGCCACGTAGATCGTTACATTATATGTTACTAGGACCAAAGTGGAATATCAAAGTCGAACGAGGTTAGTTGGATGGTACCTTTGAGCGAGAACCGAGAAAAATAAAAATCGGGCTGCCCATTTTTAGAAGATTGTCTTCTTGTTGCAAGGTAGGAGCCCCATTCCCTCTCCGGTGTTGACCAATAAATTCCCCCGAAAAAACAAGGCAAGTGGGTCGGATCGATAGGTGGAGGATAGTGACGGCGTATGGAACAAGCTCATTTCGAACTTACTGGCGATAAGGAGCGGTTTCGTCAAGGTTCAACAACACATAGAGCATGATAGTGCGCCACTCATCAAAGGACAAGTGCTTGTGGGTAGATGCGCTTCTTCTTCGACTTGCCCTCCGAAAAAGGCTGAGGTTCGATGAACTCTCGTCGGCGTTGTAACGAGGGGTAGGATTGTGGACGCTGGGAAGTTTCTCGGTATAGTACGCCTTGTGTGAAGGTCGACACCTCCTCCGGAATGTATGCCTACGCCACGGAAGGCTCAATTTTGGCTTTATTTCGCATTTTCTCGAAGTACCTTGAGAGCCCTCTCGATTGGATAGCACCAACGGAACTGCACGGGCCCCCAACCGTGCCTCCTCGCCGGGCAGGTGCAAAATCAGGTCTTGCATCGGCGGGAAGAAGAAGCGGTGGAAATATCATCTCCAACTTGCGAGATCAACAAAAGACGCCCGCTCGGATCAGCAATCGCATCCCGAGATAACTCCTTAACACAAATTTGGAGGAAGAAAAAGCTCAACTCTGCGGGGACGCGCCACACACGGCTCGGAGAGGTATCCCCCGAAGTCATCGCAGGAAGGATCCGCTCAATCCATATGTGGAAGTCATGACTCTTCATCCCTAAGACTTTCATAGTCCGCAAGTTCACTCCCCTACTCAGTTTCGCCACATACCCATCGGGAGCGATAACGTCTTCATCCTTTGTAGTACTTCCTTCCTATCGGCCCTTTTGATGATGTAGTCGGCCGGGCCCTTTTTCCATCTCCTCCTGGGGCTAGGGGTCTCTATCACTAGCTTTGGTCTATCGCACATCATCTCTATGTCAAGTCTAGCCTTAACGTTGTCCTTTGACTTCTTAAGGTCCATGGTTGTTGCGAAGAGTGCCTCGAAGATATTCTTTTCTCGTGTGCATTACATCGATGTTGTGTGGAAGAAGAAGATCCTTGTAGTAGGGGAGATTAGTCAAGCCCGATATATAAGTCCACATGTGTGTGGTACCATATCCAACAAAACCACCTTTCTTTTTTCATCGATTTTGAGACCAGCTAGCTCGGCAAGGACCTCTTGACCGGTCATAAACTTTGGGATGGGGTCGGTGACTTCAACACCTTTCGTGAAGTGCTTTTTGTCTAGTCTGAATTCATGGTTCTCGGGCAGGAATTGACGATGTTTGTCAAACGAAGAAAACTTGCCACCCTTAAGCGGCCGGGTGAACATCACAAATGTGCCTTGCATGTTGGGCAAGGGAACCTCCCATGAACACACCATGCGCTGAATATGCCATAAGCCGGGAAGTCATGCATTGAATATAAGTACCACACATGCATTGTAAAGTTTGTCTTTGTAGCTCGGTCATACGTCGATTTACCCCATTTTCCAAGCATCTTGCAATTCATCCCACACGGGCCGCATGAACACACCCATATTGTTGCCCGGGTGCGGGTATTATCGGCGTCAAGAAACGGTGCTTGAGCTCAAACATGACACCGGGGGAAGATTGAGAGGGATCACGAACACGGGCCAACAAGTTTACGGGGCCGCCAACATTCCGTACGGGTTGAACCCATTCATTTGCGAACGCCACGGCGTACATTTCGAGCCTCCATAGCTTTTTAGGATGCATATTATCGAAGTGCTTCCATGCATCACCATCGATGGGTGTACCAACTTCTCGGGGACTGTATCTTTTGCCCTTCTTATGCCATGTCATTTGTTTTGCGGACTCCTCTGTCATGTACAGCCGTTGGAGCCTCGGTACGAAAGGAAGGTGTCGTAGGACCATCTCGGGGATCTTGAACTGTTTCTTCCTACCATCACTACATTCTACCTCCACAAACCTAGAGGCTTTGCACTTTGGGCCGGTCGCGTTGCTTCCATGAGGTCTCCCCTAAATAGGACGCACCCCTTTGGGACGGGCATGGTGCGACTCATACGGCATCTTGAGTCCACGAAGGAGTCTCGTGACTCGTCACGTGTTCTTCGGCGGGGCGTGACCCTCTGGGCGCTTTGCCAATAACCGACAACGGGGTGTCGAAGCCGTCTTGACTAATGCTCAATTGCGACTTCAACGCTATAAGGCGTGAAATGGCATCGGCCGTAACCATTGTCTTCGTGAAGGGGGCTGTTGTGCCGCCTCCATCATCTCGTAGAACGCCTTTTGCGGTTTCCTCGGGTTCCTCCTCCAATCCTCCATTGAACCGGGCATCGTGAAAGTCCGCCATCATATGCGCCATCCCAAAGCATACGCATCATACTCCTCGAGGAGGGGCCTCGCCACGTCCTCTCTAATACGATCTACTTCACCGTGGAAGATCCAGCGGCTATAGTTTGGGACGAATCCGTTGTTGTAAATATGTTTGCCCATTTCAACCTTTCGTTGCTTTTTCTTGTTCTTACATTTCTTTGTAGGGACACGGCATCCGAATAGACCCTTTAGCGGTTGGGCCAAATGCATGCTCCAGGAAAGCATCGGTCCCCTAACCCATTCAAGGCTCTTACTTGCGAAGCCGTGTACATCCACTCATGGTTATCCATCCTCTGTCATACGCCCATGTCAACAAGCCATATAACCAGCAATTGCATCTACACGGCGTTCCTACCATCTAATAGGTGAGGGATAGGTTCTAATCCCACCCGAGGATGCGTAGACAAGGTTAGCATCCATGCTCGGCCCCGCCCAGAGCTGAATGGGTAAAGACACCTCATTGTTCTCCGATACGCCCCGGGCGGGGAGAGTGTGTATCCGGAGAACAACGGGAGGTGCTGCCGAAAATCTGGCTCGGGACGGGACCTCGAGCATGGATGCTAACCCATCTACGCATCCACGGGCTGTCCAAAAACGTGGACAATCCGAAAAGTATACTGGTCGTAGATATGCAATGATGCACATACCCACGCGCTGTATCTCTTTCGGACGGAGACGCCCTAAGCGGGTCGCTATGTAAGACAACTATAAGGACGGGACGGAGGTGATGAATACCTACGGTGTCGGTGGAGACGCGGTGCAGCAAGACACGCAGCGCCCACGAGGACGATCGGGGTCGCCGAGTCCCTCCCACAGGTCCTCCTACAAAACAAGGGCAAAAAAAAGTTATTATCGACTCAAAATTTCGGCAGCACCTCCCCTGCACGGGGAGGTTCCCAAAACCTGCAAAAAACATGGCACGAAGGCCAACAACCACATGCATATACCAAATATGGGCACGAAGGCCACCAACCACCAATATGGGCACGAAGGCCACCAACCACATTCATATACAATTACTAGTAACCCTACAACTATTACTAACAACTACTTAACTACTAACACTAGTAGTACAAAGAGCTACTTAACTACTTCTACTACTACTAACCCTACAACTAACACTACTAACTACTAGTACTAACAACTACTAACCAATACTACTAACCACTACTAGAAGGGTAGGGGCTTACCTTGTACGGAGGCAGGGAAGAGCAGCGGTGGCGATGGCGGCGTGGATCACCGTGGATCCACCACGAACGAACGACGGCCGGTCAGGAGGCACTTTCTTCTTCCTCCTCCCCTTCCTCTTCTTCCTCCGCTCCTTCCTCTTCGCGCCCTCCTTCCTCTTCTCCCCTTCCTCCCTCCTCTTCCTCTTCTTCCCTTCCCTTCCTTCCTCCCTCTGTTCTTCCCTTCCTTCCTCCCTCCTCCTCTTCTTCCCTTCCCTTCCTCACTCTCCCGAATGGGACGAGGGGGCGAGGGGGGCGGGCGGGGCGGGGCGGGGCGGGCCGGGCGCCCGGCGGACTCCGGCGGATCCACGCGGGAGGCGGCGGCGGGGCGGGCGCCGGCGGCTTCCGGGGGCGGGATCTGGCCCGTGGCGGGGCTCTGTGGCGGCGGGCGGGCTCCGGCGGCCGGGGTGGGGCGGATTCGGCGAGGAGAGGGGTCCGGCGGCTAGGGCGGGGCCGGATCCGCGAGGGGAGGCGGCGGCGGGCTCCGGCGGGCGGGAGGCGGCGGCGGCGGCGGTTTCCGAGGGGCGGCGGGCGTGGGCGGGCGCGGTGAAAGAGGAGGAACAAATGAGAAGAAATGGGTCCTCGGGACCAGATATTTAATTGTCTTTGCCGAGTGCCGGGAAAACCGCACTTTCGGCAAAGGTCCTGTTTTATTTTTTTAAAAAGAACACTTTTGCCCGAGTGCCACGCGTCCGGGCACTTTCGGCAAAGCATTTTGTTTGCCGAGTGCCCTACATGGCACTTTCGCAAATTATGCTTTTTTTTGTTTTTTCATCCCAGTTTTTTGTGTTGCCTTGGTGCGGTAATTACATCTCATGTTCACAATTTGGGACAATTTCAAGTTGTTTTGCCATATTTCATGAATTATTTCTATTTTCTTGCATTTTACGGACCACTCCAAATTTGAACTGCAGGTACATGAAATAATGGACTGTGGTCATTCAAAAATGTTATTCATGATGTTTGGCGCATGTTTAGGCTCAATCCGGGGAACTCGCTACGAAATTTTGAACATTTATGTGTTGGAACATGACGAGTTACATGCGGGAAAAGTGACTTTAAATTCTATAAAATCCAAACGAAGTTTAAAAATCATGAAACTTGGTGAGGTGTCTTGTCATCTCGTGAGAAGGCTGTGATAAAAATATGAAAAAAGTTTCGAGCAAGTTGTGACGTCGGATGGCTAGAACTCAGAGATCCCCACACTTGATCACATCAAGTGTCACACACTTACGAGCTCAAAGACCCTTGGTGCATTAAACTCTAATAATCAATAGTAACTAGAATGGGAGAGGGAGAAAAGCAGGTGATTTATTGGAATTTCCCAACTAAAATTCCATTCGGGGTGACGTAATTCAATTCCACCCAACACAGGTGTACATGCCAGGCTTCTCGCTTTCTGGGATGCTGGGATAGCTATTCTCTGTCTCTAAGCATAGATTGTTTTCACTCTCCAAAAACAACTTTGACTCTATTAACGATGCCATGCCACTGGTTAAGCTGATGGGTTATCCGTACGCATACCTATTAATTATCCATCTGCAATTACCTAGAGGATACATATCCATTGGGTGTGGATTATCCAATAGGTAAGAGACTAGCAAAGCAAAGCAAAAGCAAAAGCAGAGAACTAGCAAAAGAAAAGGACTAACAAACCATTTAGAGTAGCGGGCGAACGGGTATACTGTTTTCATATCTATACTTTAATGGGTAATCCATACCCTTCTCAAACAACATGGGCATCGGTTGGGTATGAGCATTGGATATCCAGTGGCATCGTTAGACTCTGTACATAAAGGAATATTAATATTTATCATTAGATAGACTCTTCAACTTATTTTCATAATGAATATTTGGAGATACAAATCTGCAGCGTAAAAACCGAAAACAATAAAATGGAGATCGGGAGTAGTTAGGCAGGTGAGATTGAGAAGCTCGGCTGTCGAAAAGATGGGTCGCAGTCATGGTGTGAGGCAGGCGGTATCCAAGCAAGGCTCTGCATGCCGCCGCCCAGGCCAGCGTATCAACGTTCCTCCGCGTCCGCCATGTGCTAGGCAACAGAGCCACTGATACTTAAGCACGAAGTAATAAACAAATTAAAACTCCCTTCCCTATGGTATTTTAAGCACGGAGGATATATTATTTCTCGATCTACTGGGTATGGGTGCGCCGTCCAGCGAGAAAACCTATTGTATTGTGGCTTGGCGTGGTGTGGTGCGTGGCGTGGCCGTACGCGTGCGTGCATCACTCGTTATAACTACCATGTCAGTATTTCCTCTTATCAGTATTTCCTCTTATCAGTTATAACTACTGAATCAGAAATTGAGTACCGAACAATACTGACTAATACTGAGATGAATTGATAACTAAGATACAAAATTTGAGGAGTGCCACACACGGAGATTAGAATATACTAAACAATACCGAGCAATACTGATTAGTACTAAAGCTCTGATAATTACTTAATCAAAATACTGTCGTGCAATTCCAGTATTTTGTGAGTAATAGTTGTCAGTATCTCTGAGTAGTTTTCATTATCTTCGAAAGTATTTTGTGAGAATGTTTGAGTATCTTGTGAGTAACAGTTGTTAGTATCTCCGAGTATTTTGTCGTATCTCCAAGTACTTGGCAGTATCTCCAGTATTTTGTAAGTATGTCCGAGTAACTTGTCGGTAATAGTTGTCAGTATCTCCAAGTATTTTGTAGTATGTCCAGTAGTTGTCAGTATCTACTGAGTAGTTTTCAGTATCTATGAGTATTTTATGAGTATGTCCGAGTATCTTGTGAGTAATAGTTGTCAGTATATGTGAGCATTTTGTCAGTATGTCAGTAGTTGTCGGTATCTCGAAGTAATTCTCAGTATCTCCTAGTATCTTGTGAGTAATAGTTGTCACTATCTCCGCGTATTTTGTTAGTATGTCCGAGTAGTTGTCAGTATCTCTCGAGTAATTTTCAGTATCTCTGAGTATTTTGTGAGTATGTCCAAGTATCTTGTTAGCAAAAGTTGTGAGTATCTCAGTATTTTGTCATTAATTATATCCGAATAGTTGTCGGTGTCTTCGTGTTTTTTCTCAGTATCTTCTAGTATGCCTCAGTATTTTCGTCAGTAATTTTTTGTCAGGTTCTCAGTACTAAATTAAATACTGACAGAAGTACCGAGAGAAAGTAATAAAAATTGGAGATACTGAAAAATACTAACAACTATGTAAGAATGTCTCGTGTGACTGCTCTGTTCCAAGGAAATGGCAGTACACTTTGTGGTTGAGATGGAACAGTTCATGCTTGAGATGGATGTCAGTTTTTAATCATAAATTCCAGATTCCATCGCTCCACCACCATCCCTGTTCTGTTCACCCAGAAGTGCAGAACCAACATTGCTAACTGAAGCTTGGAACACAGTTGCCATTTGGATTAGTACTCCAATCCTAGATGAATCATTTTAGTAGATCAGAATATGTAGATCTCCAATCTCAGCTGCTAATGCCACAATAGTCAGTACCGTGCACACGCCCATGTGTACAGAAATAGATGATCTAGGGAGGTCGTCAGGTCCAGAATCCAGATACACCATGCACATGCTCCTGCCTCCTGGTTTCTAGCCGAGCGGCCAGCGGCCACCAAACATCCCAGAAAGGCAAGGAGGCCGTGCGCTCCTCTGCTGTAGCGGAGCAGCAAGGATGCGACGGTGGCACAGCGGCTGGGGGCGCCAGGAAGCGAGGCGGGCGGGACGGAGGCCACATGGAGGTTCTCATAGAGCGCAAGAACGCATCTGCAAGAGCTCGAGCAGGCCATGGTGCTTGCCGCCGTGGATCAACTCCCTCTGCGATGGTCGTCCGTTCGTCCACGAGCCAGCTGCTGCCGGAGCTTCTCATCCAACTGAAGCCGGCGATGGAGACACTGGTGGCGCCGTCCTCCGAGTGCCAGATGCGCCGCCCGCGTGATGGCCCATAGCGGCGTGCCGCATGAGGACGGAGCGCGTCGCCGGAGTGATGTAGGCCCGGATTGGGTCGCGCTGCTCGGGACGGGGAAGTAGAGCGGGGCGGCAGCCGAGCGGGCTGTGGGAGGATGGTGGGGGTGTTTCTGGCGAGAGGGTCACCGCCGGTGGTGGAATCCTCGTGGCCGGACGACGGGACAGTGGAGGCGGGCGTCGCGGCCGCGCGAGATCTGTTTACACGGTCCAAGCTGGTGCGGTTGGGGTGGAAAAGGTAGGGGCTGGATGGGTTCGTGCGGAAGGTGGACGGGTTAGTTGGATCGGTGGGCTGGTTTGTTGTGTCTTGGTGTAGAATAGTTATATTACACCTAAAAATCCTTAAGATAAGATGTAGAATAGCGCTGCCGTATGATCTCACTGCAGACCGGCAAGCTAGAACTAGCATATGAGATGTTGTCGTAGTGGATGGTAGATCTATGTGATTTCTGGGCATTTTGGTTGGCCACCGGTGGACACCACACTGCACTTCAGCTCGCTATAGTTGCGGCGCAAAAGTGACCACCCACAATCTGTGGCGAGATACACTCTAGTTTGCACTTAGAATTTATGTGGCTAACATACACGGATTTACAAACCAAACAGACATCGAAATCGTGGCTGCTACACTTCGTTGTGTGGCATGTCGTGGCCGGGAACCAAACACCCTCTTCATCTAAGGCTCGTGTTCGTACAGGGCAATGTATTTTCACAGTTCGTAACAACTATTTTCTCACAAGTGTATATAATGACATTTTTTTCACAAGCATGCAACTGGTAAGATCATCTTTCCTCCTCTATTCCTTCATTTATGAGCATTCCCACAAACGTTGTATTCTGAGCGAGATAGTTGTGGTAGGCTGCTAATGGTTTAAAATCCACCCCATACCCAACCCAACCCATAATAAATTAACTCTCTTTCTCAACCCAACCCACCCCATAGTTTTATAGTTTCAACCCAACCTATGAACTAATTATACCTGCGGGTTCATTATAAAAACATATGGGTTTGCATAAAAAGTATATATAAGTTTGCATAAGGCTTATGACTTCACATTAAAAGTCGGACCCTACAAATAAAAGCTGCGTTCACACCTTAAAATTTTGTCAAATTTCACTAAAATTTGTTGTAGATGATTTAATGTAGCAAGTAGCTACTTCATGCCAATTGCCGTTACCAGATCAATATGGGCCCCTACATCAGAGTCGGACCCTAGGAATAAAAGCTTACGTTCACACCTTAAAATTTTATCGACTTTTAACTGAAATTTGTTGCAGATGATTTAACGTAGCAAGCAGCTACTTCATGCCAATTGTCGATTACAGATCAATATGTGGGCCCCATGTCAGAGTCGGACCCTAGAAATAAAAGTTCGTGTTCACACCTTAAAATTTTATCAAAATTAATTAAAATTTATTGCAGATGATTTAGTGTAGCAAGCGGCTACTTCATGCCAATTGACCTTTGTCAGATTAATATGTGTGTTCCACATAAAAAATCAATGGGTTTAATATAATATATTAACATGGCATCAATCCATGGGTTCAACCCATTTAAACACAGTAAAAATGAACCTATTCCCAACCCAATCCAACCCAGCTTTTTGTTAAACCCAACCCAATCCAACTCATTCTCACCCATTCAAATGTACCCAATATAAAACCCTACCCAATAAACCCATTTTTAACCCAATCCATTAGCAGCCCTAGTTGTGGAGATAAGATACTCTATTGATTTGTTTTCTATCTTTTCTCTTCTATGTAACCAAAGTGAAGAAATAGATTCCTATGAGCAAGCTGAAGCGACACTATTGGATGGAGACAAATTAAGGCCTTATTTCGATCCCACCGTGTAAAGTTTGGGCCACTAATGAACTTTAGGCCACTACTTTAGCTCTTGAGCCTCCAACCAACATGTCCAAAATGATGTTTAAATTTAGCCAACCTTATAAAAACTATGGATTATACAAGTGTGCATGCTAAACTGGTCTAAAGTTTTGCTCCTCTACTTTGGACAACTAAACATTTTAGATGACAAGAAAATCAAAACAAGGCCTAAACTAGGGTGGTGTGGCGCCGGTCTAGTGCCTCAGATGAGCTACACCTATATATAATAAGCTGATCAGCATCATGTCGGTGATGCGATGTTTGTGATGACGCATGTCTCACGGGCAGGGCGGATCCGGGGAAGGCAACCTGAGAGGGAGCATTCCATCATTGCTCCATCGTTCAATCATCGCTGCTAAACAAATCATGCATGGTACGGAACTCCTGTAATCCCACGTGGAGCGCACAGGAGACACAGGTCCTCACAAACACCCTATCACTTTGTATGTGTGTCCTGGGTGTGTGTGTGAAAGTGAGTGAGAGAGAGAGAGAACGGGCTTCATCTAGTGCAGGTCTCTATAGTACCTTACCTGACATTTGTCGCTAACGTATCAGATCTCTAGCTTACGACACTAACTCTATATATTTAAGGGTCGATAGATGTGTGTTCAATGTTTTGCCCAGCAGTTTCATCAGCTCTAGCTGCCATGGAAGCTCAAGCTCCGGCTCCGGCAGCGTCGCCAGAAATGACTAGCAGCAGCAGCAGCAACGGAGGGCATGCCGAGGGCAAGGGCGGCGGCGGCGTGTGGCGCTGGGTGCGGTCGGCGCCCGAGCGGGTGTGGGTCTCCGCCGCCCTGCTCGCGACGGAGGACCCCAGGCGGGTGGCGCACTCGCTCAAGGTCGGGCTGGCGCTCACGCTGGTGTCCGTCCTCTACTACGTCACCCCTCTCTTCGACGGCTTCGGTGGCTCCGCCGTCATGTGGGCCGTGCTCACCGTCGTCATCGTCATGGAGTTCACCGTTGGTACTTACTGCTGTACGTCTAGCTATACGACCAATCATGTGTATATTTATGTATGTACAATGTACATATGCATATAGGTGCCACGCTGAGTAAAGGCGTGAACAGAGCTCTGGCGACACTGGTGGCCAGCTCCCTCGCCGTCGGAGCTCACGAGGTAGCCTCCCTCGTCGCCGCCCATAGCGAGAAGGCGGAGTCCACAATACTTCGCCATCTTCGTCTTCTTCGTAGGTAATGTTCGTCTTCTTCGTTCGTTTGTTGGGTCCTCTTTCTCCCTCCCCATTTATCCCTTGTGTTCGTTTGTTTCGTGTCTCTGGGCTTCGCTAGTAATCCTAGGATTACTTGTTAACCCTTTGAATCGGTACTTGGTCACTCTTTGGCTTTTTCTCTTCAAGCAATACAGGTGAAGTCCCGATTTCGAAAAAAAAAAAAAAATATCCATCTTCTTCGCGCATCTATCTATCCATGTATATATTCCACCTATCTAAAAATCATGGTGGTTGATACGTCATGGCGGCGTCATGCAGCGTCGGCGGCGACGTTCTCACAGTTCATCCCGGTGGTGAAGGCGAGGTTCGACTACGGCGTGAGCATCTTCATCCTCAGCTTCAGCCTGGTGGCCGTGTCCAGCTACCGCGTCGAGGAGCTCAGGCCGCTCGCGCTCCAGCGCATCTCCACCATCTTCGTAGGGCGTCGCCATCTGCCTCGGCACCACCACCCCTCGTCTTCCCTGTGCGGGCCGGGGGCGACCTCCACAAGCTCGCCAGCAACAACCTCAACAAGCTCGCTGAGTTCCTTCAAGGTACGACACTGCACGGAACGAGCGACATGAATGCCTTTTGCTCTGCCGCAATGCTCTTGCTCGCAGTGAGTATCGTCCATTCCATATCAAGACTTAGAGTAGATTTAGGTAAAATTTCCCACACTTGTAAAATAGAACATATATATAAATTATCTTTGATATCTAAAACATAAGAATCCTGTTAATTTAGAAACAGATGGGTTTTTAGACAACAGATCGATTAGTTTTGTAATTAATATGTATGCAGGACTGGAATCTGAATGCTTTGGAGAGAATGGTGGGAGTGAGAATCTGGAGGGCAAACACTTCCTACGTGCATACAAGAGCGTCCTGAGTTCCAAGGACAAAGAGAACTCTTTGGTAATAACATATTATAAAAGCGCATGTTTGTGAAAAAAACTTCACATATTATGCACCCTATTTATGCTAATGAAAACATATTAACCAATAGTAGCATTATTATTACAAATACTGCAGTGCACCTTAGCCCAATGGGAGCCTCCTCATGGCCGATTCGCTTCCGGCACCCATGGAGTCAGTACAACGAACTAGGCACTCTTTGCCGCCAATGCGCCTCTTCAATGGAGGCTATTGCTTCCTATGTTGTCATCGTCAGAAGATATCAGGTAATTTGCTAATCAATGCACCAATTCCATCACCAAAAGGATTATGAAACTTAACAAAGTTCATTGACCAACAATCTTTTCTTGATATACTCCCTCCATCTCAAATTATAAGCCGTTTGACTTTTTTTGGCTCCAAGTTTGACCATTCGTCTTATTTAAAAAATTTGTCAAATTCAAGTCATTCTTTAAGAACTTATACTAATAAAAAATCCATGGCAAAAAAAAGTGATATTTTACATAAATTTTTGAATAAAACAGTAGTCAAACTTGTTGTCAAAAAAGTTAAACGACTTATAATTTAGGATGGAGGGAATACAACAGTATCTTGAAGTCAAACCAGAGTTATGCTTGAAGGTTCAGACAATATGTGGTCAAATGAGCAAGCACTCTGCTAGAGCTCTCAGAGAACTCGCATCGGCACTTCAGTCCATGACTATGCCATCTACAGCAGACGATAGTGACTTGTCTGCAGCCTTGAAAGCTGCAAGTGCCTGCAGAAGCGAGTTAGTGGTTGATGCCAACCAATTGCAAGCAATGCGGATAGCGGTTATAGCATCCCTTCTCTCGGACTTGGTTATGCAGATCAATAAAATAACAGAATCGGTTGACAACCTAGCACGACTTGCCCGCTTCAAAAACCAGGAAAAGACACGAACTGATGTAGTTATCAATGTACAGAGTTGATATATCGGTGAATAGAGTTGAGATATATCCAGTAGCTAGGTACTTGTTTTGGTAATCTCCTGTTGGATTCTCGCCTCTAGGATGTTGCCGTTGTATGTCTATTTTGTATCCTCTTAATGAAATATGTGTGATGAGCCCGTTCTCGAAAAAAAAAAGTTGATGTACACCTTCTTGCTGTGGCACATTATGAGGCTATATATATCTATAAATATCATCGTCTTTGGTTCTTAATACTTAGGAGTTAAGAGTTCACAAGACATATAGTCTCCATAATAACGTCGCAAACCCTTTTCTCGGTCAGATTTTAACCCATTTTCGTTAAGAGGAATGGCCAAAAGAAACGTCATATTCGGGTTCTCAGCTTACACAACATCAACAATTTCTGCCTATTCCACACCCTCTGGCAAGACGCTACTGTGCAGCCAGACAGAAATATTGACAACCAAGAGCTAGATCCTAGCAACTATAACACATACAAAGAACTATATGGTAGTAGGATTTGTGACCATGGGTAATAACGACGCAACTTTCAAAACAAGATTAGTTATAAAGGTGTGCCATACACTACTACAGATTCGCTCATCACTACCGCCAGCATCACTACCGAAATTTAGTCCACCGGTAGCGTTACAAATCAGAAATTTCACAGACTCGACCAATACCGGCAGTGAAGATTTATATCTCTGCCGGTGATTATTATGCCCCGGCAGTGGCGTGATGGACTCGTATCGCTGCCGGGTGCAAATAAGAACCGACAGAGATCTCTCTGCATACACTGTCGGTTGTTGTCACTGAAAACTATGGTGTGACTGATCCAGGAGTGCTGTGCTAGTTCACTCTCGGTTTTAAGAAATTGCCGGCGGTGATAAGCTGCCAACTCAAAAAGTGACGGAGTGTTATCTCCTTCCTACTCACGTACCATCCAAGAACGAGGCGCTCGTTTAGACCCTCCCTCCAGTCTTTGCGACCGTTCTAATCCGTGAAGGAATCGCTTGTATTTGAAGAATGGCTTGACAGTTTTTGATTTAAGGTTAGTAACAATCATCTGCTCCTTTGATATTATTCCCTAATTACCTTTGTTTTGATGGATACATCCCTTGATTCTTGTCCTTGTTCTTTCTACATTCTAGAGCCATGAGCTCCAATTGAACTTAATTTCTGCTAGCCTTCCAAGCAATTTGTGGAGAATCCATCATCTATAAGGTTGGTCACCTAATTAATAACGCCCTTTTTCCTGTGGTGCTATAATTAGTTCTTGTTAGTATGTGAGTCGAGATTTTACAATTTTACCAACCAAAATAGTCCATGTGTCACCTACCGGCCACATTTTTCGAGCTGAATTGATCAAGTCTTCAAGTTCACTTTTTTTTGTAGAGACGGATCGAGAGTGGATGTATGGGTCCCGATGCAAACCGAGGGTTCATTCATGGAGTCTCCCGGTTTACGTGTGTTGCGAGCTCATCTTTGGGGTTGGGAAGAATGTTTTTGCACATGCTTGGATTGCAGAATCAACGGAAATATGCTAACCTGAGAGTGTATCCGGAACCACTTGAATACACGGGGTGCATGCTAGGGTATAACATATGGGACGAGCATGGTGAGATTGGTTTGAATGTTCCGGGAAAACAATGATGATCATGCCATTCTGCCGTGCATGAGGAAAACAATTATGATCGGGAAAACAATGGCGTAGCCAATGGCACAAGCAAACATGAGGGGCACTCCGCCTTGCTTAGTGATACTCTTGCTAATGACAACGACGAAGAGGATGGCCTTTCTTTTTTTGCTACGTAATGCGGAGACCGGATTTCTTACTCCCAAACAGCTAAAAAGCTAGAGAAAAGGAGGCAAGATGGAAAAAAACGCCATTGTACAAGGATTGTGAAGTGAGCAAACTAGAGGCCAACATATTCTTTGTTAGACTACAAATCCGTAGAAGGGGGTGGCGACAAAGGCTTCAATTTCTTATTAAGTGTAATCAAGAAATTGCTCCTAAAAAAGACAATGAGTTGGTAGAGAAGACATACCAGGCCAAGCGGATGATCCGCCCCTCGGCCTCGAGGAAAAAAAAAATCCACGCATGTGTCAATGATTGTATATTGTACCGTGGAACAAAATACGAAAAGTTGGATGCATGCCCAAGTGTAAACAACCACGCTACAAGCATGGGCCATCAAAAGGTAGCAAGAGTAGAGGAGGTCCTGTTAAAGTCGTTTGGTATTTCGCAATAGCTCCCCGGGTGCATAGGTTGTTTGCATGTGCAAAGTTAGCCAAGCCGCATTTTGTTGGCATGGCGAAGAGCGTATGAAAGACACCAAGATGAGGCACACAGCCGACGGGCGTGACTAGAGGACTGTCAATACTATGTTCTACAAGGAGCTCGGTGGAGAGGTAAGGCACCTTTGGTTTGGTTTGAGCACGGATGGGATGAATCCTTTCAACCAGGTTAGGACCAACCATAGCACATGCCCAGTGACACTCTGTATATACAACCTTCCGCCACACCTCTCGTATGAAGCGTTCGTTCATCCAAATGCCACTCTTGATCCAAGGGCCAAGACAGCTAGGGAATGACATCGACACGCTTCTAGAACGCAGTGATCGATGAATTGGTAGAGATGTTGATATGGGTGTGAAGGATGTTGAACGAAAGTACAAAAGGAACATGTCACGGTTAAGGGAATACTAATTGCTACAATCAGCGGCTTGCCGGGCCGAGGTTGCTTATCCGGAGAAAAGACAAAAGGCTATCTTTGGATGTGTCGAGTGCTTGGATGAAACACATGCGGTACATCTACCGGGCAACAATAAAATGGTTTTATATGAGAAACCGTAGGTTCCTACCGGAGGGACGCGATACCGAAGGAACAAAAGAACTTTTGGGGAATATGAAGATGGGAAGGCTCAGATTATCGAGGACGGAAAGCGATGCTTCAAGAACTAGACAAACTGAATTTTGTCCTTGGGAAGGGGAGGAGGCGAAGTAGTAGTACACGAAGGGAGTATCTAGAAGAAAAAAATTTTTGGAAGGCGCCTTATGGCCCACTATTGAGGGTGCGCCCTTTGTCTTGATCCCATGCACCTTACTAAAAATGTGTGCTTTGGCACCCTAAACCGATTGATGAACCGGGGGCCCTCGATGGATTCACTAGCTACGGGGAGACATTGAGCACTTGAGAATCATGAAGGATCTGCATCCAATGCGGCTAGAGAATGATCAGGTTCACCTTTCGCTTGTGACATGGACCTTGAATGGGGTAGCAAAGAAAAAGTTTATCTCCTTCTTCAATGAACTCAAACTCCCAACAAGGCTACCGTGGTAACTTTGAAGAGGCTAGTGAACATGAAAGAACCGAAGTTCAACTATAGCTGCATGAAAGCCCATGATTATCATGTCATTATGACTCAACTGCTCCCTGTGGCTCTACGTGGTCTCGGCTCCTCCCAAAGCTCCTTTGCCGCAATCCTAAAGTTGTGCTTGTTCCGAATGTGATCTCGAAAAAGGTCATTGCTATGTCCGCTATTTGGACCGGTGCTTGTGAGGACATAGCCAAAGCACTAAGCATGCTTGAGGTGGAATTCCGCCTACTTTCTTTTGATATCTCGGTGCATCTGCTTTGGTTCATCTTGTTGATCAAATTAAAGGCCTTGGCCCAATGCACTGCATCGAGATGTTCCCTTTTGAAAGGTTGATGAAAGTTTTTTAGGTGGTATGTTAGGAGCGCAGGTTGAGACGAGAAGGGAGCATGGTTGAAGGATGGTCAGCGAGAGGAAGCCATCGAGTTACGCACATATTATCTAGACATGGAGAGGGTTGGACTTCCAATATATCTCGTCACGGGGAAGACTATGTGGCAAAGGAATGATCGGGCCTAAATCATTTCGATAGAGACCCCTGTTGCTTTTCAGACGAGGCACATTTTGTTGTTTTTCTGGGGAAGTCGAGGATGTGAGGCCATACGTTGTGCGACACAAGGCAATGCTGAAAGAGCAAAATCCCAACATGACACTGAATGGTCTACATAAGAAACATATGGATGAATTTTGAGATTAGTTGCGAGTAAGCTGGCTTGGGAAAGAGTTGGCTAATCAACTGGATTTCACGGGTATGGGGCCTAAGAGTATGTACCAGCGGTATGAGATCAATGGATCTGATTTTACACAAAAAGCAAGATGGAAGAGCCATACCAAAACGGTGGTGTTCGTTTTGAATCAGAGTAGGCGAAAAGGGCAGAGTAGAAGATACCTACTATGGTTTCATAGAGGAGATATGGGAACTAGACTACGGTCGGTGATGGTAGCTTCTGTTTATTTGCCGGTGTGTTCGGAAATTAGCCATCAACATCGATGCAGATGGGTTCAATACACTTGATCTTAGCAAGACCGCACATAGAGAGGACCCCTTCATCCTTGCAAAAGATGTTACACAAGTTTTCTAATGCACCGGACAACAAAACAAATGGAAAGCTACATGTATAGCTAGAAGGCAAAAGGAAGATTGTCGGAGTGGATGGAGTGACGGATGAAGAAAACTAGAGAGGGTATCACGAAATGCCCGCATTCGGCCGATTAACGTAGCCCAACCGATCGTAGATGAGGGTGAAGGTGAACTTTGTTTAGTACAAGTTGATCATTATGGCCCTCATTTCGATCACTATTGTTCACTATATGTGTCGATGGAGTCGGATTATTGTTAACTAAATGTAATCACTATGTTTGGACAAATTAACATTCTTCACCAACTATGTAATCTTTGGAGTTAGTTTATCTATACTATGTGCCTCTGATTTGCAACGGTGCTTTCAGTGAACCGATTAGTAGCCAAATAGACGAATTTCAGTTCATTGCCGGTTCAGAACTGAGAGTGATAGCCATTATCACTACCAGGAGCTTTCACTGTTGGTTAAATAACAAAACCGGCAGTGATCGGAAAAAGCCTAAGATTTGTATGGTTCCTATGTTACCCTTGGTTCATATGCTCTCGGGTGCCCTATCGGTCTCAAACTTTTTCCAAGTGTTTCACAATCGGTGGGTGAGTCATCCCAAAATTTTGAGATTTTTTAGGAGTTGGTTTGGTACTTTTTGAAGTTTAATTGATTTTTCAAGCGTGACGCAGGCAGAGTAATTCTAGGTTGAACTAAGGCTACCCCCATAAAACAACAGGCACCATGCCTAACTTTTCCACATGGTTTCATTTGGCCTAGGAGGCAAACTAATGCACACATACATGCTAACTTCTTGTGTTTGCATGATGTAATTTACCATATTTCGCCGGAGTTTAGCGAGGACAAAAAACCTAAAAATGAAAATATTGACTAGAAAAACCTAAGATCTTGTGTGGGGGCATATTTTGGGTGTAAATGACTGCAAAAATAAATTCAAGCCATTTACACGTTGGTGGATGAAACTTGCTTCACAAAGTTACACGCACCTTTCCAACTCACCATAACTATACACTTAGGTTCCTATGTTCCTCGTGGTTCATATGGTCTCGTGTGTCCTATCGGTCTCAAACTTTTTCCAAGTTCTTCACAATCAGTGGGTGAGTCATCCCAAAAGTTTGAGATTTTTGGAGTTGGTTTGGTACTTTTGCGGTTTAATTGATTTTCCGCGCGACGAGGCCGAAAGTAATTCTAGGTTGAACCGAGGCTACCCCCGAAAAGAAACAGGCACTATGCCAAACTTTTTCCACATGGTCTAATTTGGCCTAGGAGGCAAACTAATGCACATATACATGCTAAATTCTTGTGCTTGCTTGATGTAATTTGCCTTTTCCGCCCAGTTTAGCGAGGAATGAAAAACCTAAAAATGAAAATATTCACCAGAAAAACCTAAGATCTTGTGTGGGGGCATATTTTGGGTGTAAATGACCGCAAAAAAGTTCAAAGCCATTTACACGTTGGTGGATGACACTTGCTTCACAAAGGTACATGCACCTTTTCAACTCACCATAACTATACACTTAGGTTCCTATGTTACCCGTGGTTCATATGCTCTCGTGTGTCCTATCGGTCTCAAACTTTTTCCAAGTCTTTCAAAATCCGTGGGTGAGTCATCCCAAAATTTTGAGATTTTTAGGAGTTGGTTTTGTACTTTTTGCGTTTTTATTGATTTTTCTGGCGACGAGGCCGAAAGTAATCCTAGGTTTAAGCGAGGCTACCCCGAAAAGAATAGGCACCATGCCAAACTTTCCCACATGGTCTCATTTGGCATAAGAGTCAAATTAATGCACATATACATGCTAAATTCTTGTGTTTGCATG
This sequence comes from Hyparrhenia diplandra, assembly GCA_015847255.1. Classification (NCBI taxonomy): domain Eukaryota; kingdom Viridiplantae; phylum Streptophyta; class Magnoliopsida; order Poales; family Poaceae; genus Hyparrhenia; species Hyparrhenia diplandra. Next base: position 1,895,810 of record JADLZK010003878.1, read on the forward strand.
ATGTAATTTGCCATTTTCCGCCCATATTAGCAGGAACGGAAAACCTAAAACTGAAAATATTCACCGGAAAAACCTAAGATCGTGTGGGGGCATATTTTGGGTGTAAATGACTGCAAAAAAAAATTCAAGCCATTTACACGTTGGAGGATGACACTTGCTTCACAAAGGTACATGCATGATCCCTTCGACTCTTACAAAAGCTTAAAATTCATAAACTGCCAGTTGTATATACAAAACTGTCGAGTTAATTACATCGGTTGTGAACTTATATATGCAAATCGGCGCGGTCTTGAAATTGTCCCCAATTCTTCTGAACACCGTGCCACCAGTTCCCCCACGCAACCTGAGCCACCACACGGCCCAAACGAGCACCACCGCCCACCTTGACGCCTGCATCTCCGGCCCACCCCTCAGGAGCGAGCGGACATCCGGCTAATACTCACCTCCCCAAGGTGAGTGCGACGCCATTTCTCCCAACCTGTTTGCTCAAATGTGTGTTAGATTGGGCAACAACTTGTTAAGTTGTGTTTCTACAACATTTGTACCAACTGTGTGAACACGGTTGTGTCACTACGACCATGGTTAGATCCTTGCAAGTTAGTCCGTCGTCAAGTTCAAATACAACCAGGCGATAACAACGGGGACGGGAGAGCGCATCACCGCAGGCTGCGAAGCTGCTGAATGAGGAAGTTTAATTGGAGCCCGGCGACATCTTTGCAAGCTGGATCAATGTGACCAAGGTGACCAGGGTAATGTGCACGGATTCATGTGACTAGCTAGGTTGCCATACACATGTAAGTTAATTGAGAGTGTCTTATCTTGCTTGCCACTATTTGCGTGAAAGAGGGCGTGTAGTGCCCCCAGTGGCGAGCGAAGGTTCGGTAAGCAAGAAGCCCGAAGAACCAAGCGAGGCAAAACAAGGCTTCACGAGGCGAATACAACCTACCATATCGGTCGGTGGATGAGTGCGGGGAACCAGCCGCACCCCCAACAAATTTGTGTCCAAATACTCTAGTGTCTTGGGGGTACTTGTAAGGGACAAAATCCCAATTAAGTACAGGGAAGTGGACTAGGAAGGAAGAAGATCCGTGGAGGGTTCACGGCGCCACTGAAGAAGCTTGTATGGCTCTTGTTAAATGATTATTTCTCCTTCCAAGAGGGTTGTGACACAGATTTGGTACAAAAACTTATGAAACCATGTGTAGATGCTTCATGACTTTCAAGGGGGAGCTGTATAAAAGTTTGTGCTCCAAGGTAAAGAGCCAAATTGGGATGTAGGAGAGTACAACTCACGAAGAGGATCTCTTGGGAGGAATTCAAGGAACACAGGCTAACCCATGAGTTCATACAAGTGAGCATGAAGAACAAAAGTGAGAACTTCGTGAAAATGAAAATCCTAATCGTCTTGGCTCTCATGGCTATGCTAAAATGATGCCAGAATTTCAAAGCGTAACTAGATGAGATGGAGAGCGCGCTAGCGCTCAAGGTTTACATGTTGACGAAGAAGATTGGGAGACAAGATCGTTATTATACTATATGGCGAGGAATGTACGCCACTCTGCTGAGAAGACAAGAGCTTTAGCACCGAAAAATCAACCCATGAGCAACCTCGCCCGTAAGATCTCTCCGTAAATGGCGAGGAGGTGATGAAAGGGTCTCGCGCTTCTAGGAGGGAGAATGGCGTGCTCACACAAGCACTTTCGGAAACAAGGAGCACCCCGGTCGCACTAGAGGAGCCAAGATTGTTCATTGGAAACTAGCATTCCCGGATTACTCTCGAGAGTATCGGCGCCACTCGATTAGTGTACGGAGACGAGGCGGAGTTGAATCGACGTGCAAGCGATGGTGGATGTCGAGTCGAACAACTTTTTGTCTCAAAGACAAGAAGCAAAAGACATGACCCAAATGATGCCTTGAGCCTTATGCCAAGGGCCACGTAAAGAGCGGATCAACCCCATTTGAGAAAGATGTGAATGCGCCTCATGCGGTGGACAACATCGAAGAACTTTTGTCAATGTCATGTTGTGCGTCCGTCGGCAATGGGACGAAAGACAAGGTGGCGTCGGCAAGGCCGGGCCGACCATCGAAGATGGGGTCATCAATGGCCAACCAATTCCACAGGGTATGCTCGTGTCGAGCATTGATACCATACTTGATAAGAAGTATAACAAGATAATCAAGACTCAGAGTGGAAGACAGGCCCAAACTTGGTCAAAACATCCACCGGCAAGTTTTTTTTGGCACAAGCGCTACATTAAAATTTGGGACAAATGAAGTTGTCATCGGATGATGAGGAGGACTATGAGTCTAATTCCTCCCATCATACTAATCGATAGAACTCCTAGTTCCCCTATCGGACATGTGCCAACATCGGCAAAGGACAATTCATCCTTCCTCTTCATTACCCACGAACATCATAACCCTCCTCACTCTTCATCAGCCCCGCCAAAGCAGAATCCTCCTCCTCAAGTAGCGCCAATCACAAGATCAAAGGCAAAGGGAAATGATACCTCCATGAACCAACCCTGTCATACCAACAAAAGGCCGATGGATTACGCTTTCGAAGTCCAAAAAAAAAAAAATTTCGACCCCGTAGCAGCATGCAATACATTCGTCAATTTAATGGTCTCATTTGTGGAAAACACGGCAACCAAATGGATCGGCGCCAAGTTCGACACCGGATGATAAAATGAAAGAAGCCAAGACATGAGTATTGAAGAGGCAATGCAGTATGTAGTGGGACATAATTTGGTTGAGGATGAGTGCAACGATGAACTTGATCCCAGCCATGCATAAATTGCATGACTATTACCTAGCTGAAACAAGGGATCCAATTTTGGATGGAATTCAGGTTATCGTCCTGCAAAGTCTATTTTTCATTATCGAAAAAAAGCAGAACATATTTGTCGGGATGGGAGGTCTTGTTCGGCTATACCAACAACGCGCCCTCGATACACAAATCTTGGCGTTGTGGGCGATGTAAGTACGACTCGCACGACAATGCAATTAAATGCTATCTAGTCACAAATTGTTAAGTTTTGAGTATTATCCATGGTTTTATGCGGTATATCTCACAATATTGTGAAGCCGTCAACTTATTCACAAAGTATGGCTTCTTGAACCCACCAAACTCTCGAAGTCGGCGTCGAGGACTAAACGGAGAAGACCGGAACTATTGAAGCAAACTTTGAAGGATGTTATTGATGAATTTGTGTTCCTCGAAAACAGAAATCTTACTAGCCCACAACTACGGGTATGTGTTCACCGCTTTTAATTCATATGTACGCATCTTTCTCATTAAGATGATTCGATAATTAGGAATTTGTGATTGCAGCCACCATTTTGTCTTCGTTGTTGTTAATCTTACACACAATGAAATCTTAGTGTGGGACTCGAAGGATAAACCACTTACTCTTACGGATCCACTAGTAAAGTTCTTCAAACGGGTAAGTGACCCTAATAGCATATTAATTTTGACATCACATGTGTGATGCAAGTTAGTTGCTCACTATTTTCTAACCCACGGTATATATTTGATGCTTGTGAGACTGGTACAATTGTATTGTAACTAGATTCTACTATTACTACTTTTCTAACCCACAATATACATTTGATGCTTGTGAGACTGGTACAATTGAATTCTAACTAGATTCTACTACTACTACTTTTCTAACCCACAATATAAGCTCAACTCTCTCTATATAGGCCCTTTTGTTAGGTATTTTAGACCACTAATAACGAACTTGATATCATCATAGTGCATTATAATTTTTTCCCTTTTTACTCTTTTTAATGTGGCTCGATTGTCCGTGAAGCAAAACTCGGGCCTTCATTTGTCCCATTCAAGGTTCAAAAATGGGGAGAATATTGTGCCTCGGTTAGATCAGCCAGGCGAATGATCGATCTTGGTTTCTATGCAATGTGGGCGATGTTTAAATTCCTCTCAGGCAAACGAAACAACAAGACGAATTACTCCCCAATTCATTTGGTTTTTTTTGAATAATTCAATAAACCGATCTCTTGATTCACATATATTTTGAATGACGGTAAGAAGAAACTCAAGTACAACAATATCCTACCGTCGGAGATTGCAAAAGACCTTTGCAAGAGGAGATGGCCAAATTCATCATAGATGAGGTATTGTCAAAATCGGGATGATTTTCCATTGCAAAGGCTAGGTTGTATAAGTGCCAACATAGACCAGAACTTATCAAGAGACTACTGTAGTTTGTTGTTGATGTTGTGAGAGATCCAAACATGTGAGCTACTCGATGCCTTGGCTACTAACCAAGACCCTCTAAACTCGTGAGCTATTGTAATCATTTACACTACTTGGTGCGTGACCAAGACTCGTGATGTGGACATGTGATTATGATAATGGTTTGTTGATAAACCCGACATTATACGTTGCTGTAATTACCGGTCATTCTTATTTTCTAACGCCGTCGGCTATTACAAACCGCATTGTTGGCATAGCAATCACTGCGGACGTCAAAAAACGGTAGTCTTTGCTATCTACAACACCGTAGGTTTTGAAACAACTCGGCGGTGTTGGCATAACAAACACTTTCGGTTGTAATTTAACCGACGGTGTGATAAATGAAACATCTCTGTCGGTTGACACAGAGCCGGCGGTGTTCTTTATAGCGCGATCTGCCGATTTCGATACACAACCAAAAGTGTTTTGTTCCTCAACACTACCGCCCGTTTCAAACCGGTAGTGTTATTTTGAAGTACTTCCGTCGGGTCGTATTGACACTTCGGCAGTGTTGTCTCAAATCACCGCCGGTGTTTTGACCCGGTAGTGTTTGAACCCCACATCACTATCGCTATGGTTTTGCCGGTTCGTTTTTCGGCGTTAAGGGGGTTGGAGCCCGACGGTGATGGACAATTCTGTAGTAATGTTTGCAAAAAGCCTGAAAAAAAATCACCATGTGTAGAGCATGTGGGTGGCTGGCGGTGTGATCCTACCCTGATAAAAAAAAAATATTTTGTTATTTCTTTTTAAAATTTTAAAAATACGAAATCTGGGATTCACATTAGGGACGGCTCCTGTTCACATTAGGGGCGGCTGATACAACTAGCCGCTAATGTGGATGAACATTAGGGGTGCTTGTTTACTGGGCTGGGAAAACCGCCCTAGAGTCCATCACCAGCCGCCCCTAGTGTTGCTCAATGTAGTAGTGCAGGTTGCAGAAATTATCAGAAGAAACAGGGGTAACAGGCTATCAGATACATGCACTGCTCTTTGCAAATGCTATTGTTCTTTTTCTTTTCTTTTGGCGAGGACAAGAGTCTGTTTTCTTGTCGATATATAGGAGTGCTAGTCTCAGATTTCATGCCTCTCATCAGCACTAGTAGTATTTTTGTATCTGTGGGCTTCAAGGTCTTCGCCCTTGTTTGCATCCCTCCGGTTTTAAGAATCTGGCTTTTAGAAACCAGGTGGGTTCCAAACACCCCCAGTTCTTTTCTGTCGGGTTTTGCCAGATTAGTAAAAACTAGGAAACTGTTGATACACAGGTATAGTTTTTGTAACCTACAAGAATAAATGAAGCTAGATTCTTAAAAACTAGGGGTTGCAAACGCCCCACCAGTTTTTGTTCAAAATCTAGTTTTTGGAAACTATAGGCAACAACTGGTTTTTAAGAATCGAAACTGATGCAGATATGCCCGGTATATATCTTCGTATTAGATGCAAATAAATATGCTTGCCAAGCATATTCAATATAGTGATACAAATATCTACTCCTGAATTCATATACATCACTGTCTACACATTAATGTTTTAGTATCCAAGGACTAAGATATGTATAAGTTTTGATGATGAAACTCTATGCTTTGGGCTGGCAAAAATATCAATATCTGGGCTGGGAATGTTGTTTCAAAATTGTGCTAACAATATCGTACAATGATCGATGTTGACTACCATATAAACCATTTATACCCACGGTCAATCATAGGTAGATGTGGTTTTCATAACTACTTCTACCCAAACATTGTTAGGATCGAGCATTTTTAAGGGCGCTTGGCAAGATGCATTACCCCTAAAAGTCAATTCCTAGAAGTAGATTTCTAGGAGGTGCAATGTGGTCTCTCTCTAAGTTGATATCTTGGTGTGATTGGTAAGACTACACAGTATAGCCCTGAAAATTTTAAATCTGAAAAGTTAGAAATTTGTTTGCACAATTCACAAACCTTTCCTTAATTACCATTGCACCATGTATTCGCTAGTTTTGTACTCCCTCCTTTCTAAATTGTAAATCGCTTTGAATTTTTCTGCATTACCTTTAGAGCTAAATGCACCAGCGGTCCTCAAACTTATAGGCCTGGTGTGTCACTTAAGTACGCTGAACTTTGAAAATATATTTGTGAATCTCCAAACTTGTTAACTGGTGCACCGTATATCCACACCACACACATAGGCATTTTGAACTGACGTGGCATAATGCATTATATGTTTTTTTTACAATGAACCCTCTCATTACCTCTTCTTCTCACACGAACTTCAGCCGACCGATGCACCGGATGCGGTGGCTCCCCTCGCCTCCCTTTCATGCTCATTTTCATGCCATCGTGCCGCCCCACCACTGGGTAATAGCACCTCAGTACTTCATCATGTGTACGGTGAAGAGAGTTGAAGTAGCAGCACTGTGACACTTGGTGTGCTGTGACGATGTCCTAGTCAATGGGGAAGATGCCCGCAGTGGTGGTAGTGGGAGCTTCTTCTGCGTGTGCACAACCACGACTACAAGTGTTGGCTTGGCTATACTAGGCGTCGGTAGGGCCTTTCAGCTTGTCGTCTTCTTTCAAGCGAGACTATTAGATGCATGCTTCGACATCAGCTCTCCAAGATTTTTGAGCTCTACATCACCACTACATAACCTTTCTATAGGGCGGTTTGGTTTTGCCTCTGTAGGGGCGGTTGTGCCCGGCCGCCCCTAATTTTCCGTTCCTACAGTTGTTTTGCGGTAGGGGCGGTTGGTGATGCAACCGCCCCTATTGTATGAGCCGCGCCCAAAGGTTATTTCCAGAAATTGCGTTTTTCAAAATTCAAAAAAAAAATACCAAAACATTTTTATTAAACCAGGAGGAGGACCCCACCGCCAACCATCAATCATCCCTTGCCACTGTGATTTTCTCAGGATTTTACAAATGTTTTTCGGAAATGTTGCGGGCGGCCGTGATTCGAACCCATGACCAACTGCTCTCGCGCGAACGCCCCCACCACTAGGCTACACATGTGTTCGCATGGTCCATATCTCATTCCGCTGCCCCCACATATTATACAAATCCGGAGTGTAAGTTGACTATTTGAGGCCCTAAATGGATTCAAAGTAAAAAGTGGTCAACTACAATGTTTCATAAATTTTCGAGATCTACATTTCATATGTACAAAGTTTTTCCATCCGAGGTCGTTTATTTAAATTTGAATTTCAAATTTGAGACATTTGAACACGACTTTTGCATGACCAGATGATTTCAAAGTAAAAAGTTGTCAACTACAAAGTTTCATAACTTTTCGAGATCTACATTCCATATGTAGGAAGTTTTTCCATCCGAGGTCGTTTACTTAAATTCGAATTTCAAATTTGAGACATTTGAACACGACTTTTGCATGACTAGATGATTTCAAAGTAAAAAGTTGTCAACTATAAAGTTTCATAACTTTTCGAGATCTACATTCCATATGTAGAAGTTTTTTTCCATCCGAGGTCGTTTATGAAATTCGAATTTCAAATTTCGGACATTTGAACACGACTTTTGCATGACTAGATGATTTCAAAGTAAAAAGTTGTCAACTACAAAGTTTCATAACTTTTCAAGATCTACATTCCATATGTAGGAAGTTTTTCCATCCGAGGTCGTTTTATTTAAATTCGAATTTCAAATTTCAGACATTTGAACACGACTTTTGCATGACTAGATGATTTCAAAGTAAAAAGTTGTCAACTACAAAGTTTCATAACTTTTCGAGATCTACATTCCATATGTAGGAAGTTTTTCCATCCGAGATCGTTTACAAAATTTCAATTTTTAGTGTTTTATTTCAAAATTCGGGATCCCACTTTGTAGGGACGCCTCAATATAGAGCCGCCCTATCAAGGACCGCATTAGGGCGGTTTGTGATTGAACCGCCCCTAGTAATAGTAGGGACGGTCTCGTAACACCAGGCCGCCCCTAATGTGGTCACTATAGGGCGGCTCGTTTGGGGTGTCGCTATAGGGGGCTGAACCGCCCCTAATGTAAAAGGGGGTGTTCTCTTAGTAAGCTTTTGTAGTAGTGCATATTCATAAGTTGGATTTCTAAATGTTCTTTGAAAAAAATAAAAGTTACTGTTCATGGCATGTGGTGTACCACTTAACAAAGTTTAAGGGGCTAGCAATGCATTTTGAAGTTCAAAAGTCTTTGTGTACCACTTAACAAGTTTAGAGGGTGAAAAATAAACTTTTAAAGTTCAGAAGTCTATGTGTCACACGCTTACAAGTTCAAAGACCCTTGGTGCATTAAACTCTAATAATCAACGGTAACTAGAATGGGAGAGGGAGAAAAGTAGGTGATTTATTGGAATTTCCCAACCAAAATTCTATTCGGGGTGACGTGATACAATTCCACCCAACACATGTGTACATGCAAGGCTTCTCGCTTTCTGGGATGCTGGGATAGCTATTCCTCTGTCTCTAAGCATAGATTGTTTTCACTCTTCAAAAACAACTTTGACTCTATTAACGATGCCATGTCACTGGTTAAGGCGATGGGTTATCACGCATACCTATTAATTATCCATCTGCAATTACCTAGAGGATTCATATCCATTGGGTGTGGATTATCCAATAGTTAAGAGATTAGCAAAGCAAAGCAAAAGCAAAAAGCAGAGAACTAGCAAAAACAAAGAACTAACAAGCTAATTTATTGCAGCGGGTGTAACGGGTATATTGTTCCCATATCTATATTTTATTGGGTAATTCGTACCCTCCCCAAACAACATGGCATCGGTTTTGGTATGAGCATTGGGTATCCAGTAGCATCTTCACTCTTTACATAAAGGAATATTAATATTTATCATTAGATACACTGTTAAACTTATTTTCATAATGAATATTTGGACATACAAATATTGCATGTATTTCTCTATAAATTTACAAATCTGCAGCATAAAACCAAAAACAATAAATAGTTATGGAGATCGGGAGTAGTTAGGCAGGTGAGATTGAGAAGGTCGGCTGTCGAAAAGATGGGGGCGCAGTTGTGGTGTGAGGCAGGCGGTATCAAGCGAGGCTCTGCATGCCGCCGCCCAGGCGAGCGTATCAACGTTCCTCCGCGTCCGCCTCCGCCATGTGCTAGGCAACAGAGCTACTAATACCTAAGCACGAAGAAACTCCCTTCCCCATGGTTTTAAGCACCGAGGATATATTATATTTGATTCTCGATCGATCTGCTGGTTATGGGTGTGCTGTCCAGCGAGAAAACCTATTGTGGCGTGGCATGGCGTGGCGTGGCCGTACCGTGCGTGCATCGCTCGTTGCCACAATGGTCACACCGGTCGCGCCAGGTACGGTGCCTTCCTAGTTGCTACTGGTTTTTGACCTGCTGTTGCTGTTAGAGCCAAGCTAATAAAATGCTGCTGGCTGGTGGCTACCTTATAGCCTATGTCTTATATAGTTAGTTTTTCAGTTTTAATACATGACCTATTTGTCTCTCTATCATAAAAATTTGTTAGTTCTTGGGTCTAAACGGGTTGTAAACTTAAAAACGCTTTTATCTACTCTTTTCAACTTTATTTAAATCCACCCCATACCCAATCCAACTCAACCCATAATAAATTAACTCTCTTTCTCAACCCAACCCACCCCATAGTTTTATAGCTTCAATCCAACCCATCCCAACTCATTAACTAATTATAACTCTTGGGTTCATTATAAAAACATATGGGTTTGCATAAAAAGTATATATAAGTTTGCATAAGGCTTTCACATTAAAAGTCGGACCCTAGAAATAAAAGCTCGCTCACACCTTAAAATTTTGTCAAATTTAAATAAAATTTGTTGTAGATGATTTAATGTTGCAAGCAGCTACTTCATGCCAATTGCCATTACCAGATCAATATGTGGGCCCCACATCGAGTCGAACCCTAGGAATAAAAGCTCACGTTCACAAACTTTAAAATTTTATCGAATTTAACGAAATTTGTTGCAGATGATTTAACGTGAGCAAGCAGCTACTTCATGCCAATTGTTGTTACCCAGATCAATATGTGGGCCTCACGTCGAGTCGGACCCTAGAAATAAAAGTTTTCTGTTCACACCTTAAAATTTTATCAAAATTAATTAAAATTTATTGCAAATGATTTAGTGTGTAAAAGCTACTTCGTGCCAATTGACTTTGCCAGATTAATATGTGTGTTCCACATAAAAATCAATGGGTTTAATATAATATATTAACATGGCATCAATCCATGGGTTCAACCCATTTAAACAGTAAAAACGAACCTATTCCCAACCCAATCCAACCTAGCTTTTTGTTAAACCCAACCCAATCCAACTCATTCTCACCCATTCAAATGTACCCAATATAAAACCCTACCCAATAAACCCATTTTTAACCCAATCCATTAGCAGCCCTAGTTGTGGAGATAAGATACTCTATTGATTTGTTTTCTATCTTTTCTCTTCTATGTAAACAAAGTGGCCATATTTGGATCCCACCGTGTAAAGTTTGGGCCACTAATGAACTTTAGGCCACTACTTTAGCTCTTGAGCCTCCAACCAACATGTCCAAAATGATGTTTAAATTTAGCCAACCTTATAAAAACTATTGATTATACAAGTGTGCATGCTAAACTGGTCTAAAGTTTTGCTCCTCAACTTTGGATAACTAAACATTTTAGACATCAAGAAAACCAAAACAGGGCCAAGCTAGGGTGGTGTGGCGCCGGTCTAGCGCCTCACATGAGCTAGACTACACAATAATAAGCTGGTCAGCATCATGTCGGTGATGCTATGTGTGTGATGACGCATGTCTCTCGGGCAGGGCTGATCCGGGGAAGGCAACCTGAGAGGATTCCATCATTACTCCAATCATCCCTGCTAAACAAATCATGCATGGTACGGAACTCCTGTAATCCCACGTGGAGCGCACAGGAGACACAGGTCCTCACAAAACACCCTATCACTTTGCATGTGTGTGAAAGTGAGTGAGTGAGAGAGAGACAGCGGGCGTCATCTAGTGCAGGTCTCTATAGTACCTTACGTGACATTTGTCGCTAACGTATCGTATCAGGTCTCTTGCTTACTAGACTAACTATATATATTTAAGGGTCGTCTGATCTGATCATCAACCCCTAGCTATATGGCATTGGCAGCAGTTTCATCAGAGCTAGCTGCCATGGAAGCTCAAGCTCCGGCCCGGCAACGTCGCCAGAAATAAGTAGCAGCAGCAATGGAGGGCGTGCCGAGGGCAAGGGGCGGCGGCGGCGTGTGGCGGTGGGTGCGGTCGGCGCCGAGCGTGTGTGGGTCTCCGCCGCCGTGCTCGCGAGGGAGGACCCCAGGCGGGTGGCGCACTCGCTCAAGGTCGGGCTGGCGCTCACGCTGGTGTCCGTCCTCTACTACGTCACCCCTCTCTTCGACGGCCGGCGGCTCCGCCCGTCATGTGGGCCGTGCTCACCGTCGTCATCGTCATGGAGTTCACCGTTGGTACTTGTCTAGCTATACGACCAATCATGTGTATATTTACTCATGTATGTACAATGTACATATGCATATAGGTGCCACGCTGAGTAAAGGCGTGAACAGAGCTGTGGCGACACTGGTGGCCAGCTCCCTTGCCGCCGGAGCTCACGAGGTAGCCTCCTCGTCGCCGCCCATAGCGAGAAGGCGGAGTCCACAATACTCGCCGTCTTCGTCTTCTTCCTAGGTAATGTTGGTCTCCTTGGTTCGTTTGTTGGGTCCTCTTTCTCCCTCCCCATATATCCCTTTATCTGCGGGGCTCCGCTGATAATCTTATGATTACTTGTTGAACTCTTTGAATCGGTATTTGGTCACTCTTTGGCTTTTTCCCTTAAAGCAATAAGGGTGAAGTCCCGATTTCGACAAAAAATATTCGTCTTCTTCGCCGCATCTATCTATCCATGTATATATTCCACCTATCTAAAAATGATGGTGGTTGGTGCATCATGGCGGCGTCGTGCAGCGTCGGCGGCGACGTTCTCACGGTTCATCCCGGAGGTGAAGGCGAGGTTCGACCACGGCGTCGGCATCTTCATCCTCGGCCAGCCGGTGGCGTGTCCAGCTACCACGTCGAGGAGCTCAGGCCGCTCGCGCTCCAGCGCATCTCTACCATCTTCATAGGCGCCGCCATCCGCTTCCGGCACCACCGTCCTCGTCTTCCCGGTTTGGGCCGGGGACGACCTCCAAAAGCTCGCCACCACCAACCTCAACAAGCTTGCCGAGTTCCTTCAAGGTGCGACACTGCACCGAACAAGCGACATGAATAGTTTTAAATAGCTGCTATGACTGCCGGTATAGCCCGCTATAGCCTTTTAAAGCAGAGTGCCGCTATTTGTGTTCATTTAGTTTTAGCCGCTATAGCCGCTATAGCCCGATATAGCTCCGCTATTAGCTATTTTAGAGATAAACCGCTAAACACCTTAGCCCGCTATTTAAAACCTCATGAATGCCTGGTCTGCGGCAATGCTCATGCTCGCCGTGAGTATCATCCATCCATACCAAGATAAGGAGTAAATTTGGGTAAAATTTCCACACTTGAAAAATAGAAAATATATAATTATCTTTGATATCTACAAAAACAAATTCAAGAATTTAAGTGCCTAACATTCTTTGCAGGAATTTCATTTTGGACACAACAGATATCCTGTTAATTTAGACAACAGATGGGTTTTTCGACAACAGATCGCTTAGTTTTGTAATTAATACGTATGCAGGACTGGAATCTGAATGCTTCGGAGAGAATGGTGGGAGTGAGAATCTGGAGGGCAAAGACTTCCTACGTGCATACAAAAGCGTCCTGAGTTCCAAGGACAAAGAGAACTCTTTGGTAATAATTAAGCTCTACGACTTCATATATTATAAAAAGGGCTGTTTGTGAAAAAAAACTTCACATATTATGCACCCTATTTATGCTAATGGAAACATATTATTACAAACACTGCAGTGCACCTTAGCCCAGTGGGAGCCTCCTCCTCATGGTCGATTCCGCTTCCGGCACCCATGGAGTCAGTACAAGGAACTAGGCTCTCTTTGCCGCCAATGCGCCTCTTCAATGGAGGCTATTGCTTCCTATGTTGTAATCGTCAGAAGATATCAGGTAATTTGCTATTCAATGCACCAATTTCATCACCAAAAGGATTATGAAACTGAACAAAGTTTATTGACCAACAACCTTTTCTTGATATACAATAGTATCTTGAAGCCAAACCAGAGTTATGCATGGAGGTTCAGACAATATGTGGTCAAATGAGCAAGCACTCTGCTAGAGCTCTCAGAGAACTCGCATCGGCACTTCAGTCCATGACTATGCCATCTACAACAGATGATAGTGACTTGTCTGAAGCCTTGAAAGCTGCAAGTGCCTGCAGAAGCGAGTTAGTGGGTGATGCCGTCCAGTTGCAAGCAATGCGGACAGCGGTTATAGCATCCCTTCTCTCGGACTTGGTTATGCAGATCAATAAAATAACAGAATCGGTTCACAACCTAGCACGACTTGCCCGCTTCAAAAACCAGGAAAATACACGAACTGATGTAGTTATCAATGTATAGATTTCATATATCCATGAATAGAGTTGATATATCCAGTAGCTAGGTCTTTGTTTTGGTAATCTCCTGTTGGATTCTCGCCTTAAGGATATTGCCGGTGTATGTCTGTTTTCTATCCTCTTAATGAAATAAGGGTGATGTGCCGACCTCGAAAAAAAATATCGTTGAACACCTTCTTGCTGTGGCACAAATATGCCAAAGGGCTTCTATCATGATGGTAGAGCGCCGGCGGCACTCCTCAGGAGGTCCTGGGTTCGATCCCGAAGGGGATGAATTTCAACTCTTGAGGTTAAAAAAATCCCCCTTGTCGGTCCCATGTTCCAAAGTACAGAGTGGCCTCTCCCTCTCACGGAGATATCAGCCGTTGTATACGGGTGGGGCCGGGTCCGGGGGATTTTCTAGATCTGCTTGAAAGGTCTTCCCTCTTAATGATATACCGGTGGGGGCCATCTCCTCCGCGGATCTAGTCTTTTCTGTGGCACAAATATGAGGCTATATATATCTATAAGTATCATCGTGTTTGGTTCTCAATACTTGGAGTTAAGAGTTCACAAGGCATATAATCTCCACAAACATAATAACGTCACAAACCCTTTTTTCTTGGTCAAATTTTAACCTATTTTTCATTAAAAGGAACAAAAGAAAGGCCTGATTCAGGTTCTCAGCTTACACAACATCAACAAGTTCTGTCTATTCCACACCCTCTGGCAAGACGCTAGCGTGCATGAACACATAGAAATATCGACAAGCAAGAGCTAGAGCCTAGCAAACTATGACACATACAAAGGACTATATGGTAGTAGGATCTGCGACCATGGGTAATAACGACACAACTTGGAAACATTATTAGTTTTAAAGGTGTGCGATAAATCATGTTTCATTAATCCAAACTTCAAAATATTAATAAAAGCTATTCTTGAAGGAATTTGTTCGTATCATTACCATAATCATGAATTGCCTTGGCGGCTAGGAATTTTCTTGGGTGCCAAAATCAAACCACCAAGGAAAGGTAGTTTCCTTGGCGGTTCAACACTACACTCAAGGAAACATATATTCCTTGGTGGTTTATATAACCGCCAAAGAATATGTGTTTCCTTAGCGTTTTGCAGTAACCTCCAAGAAAAGAATCATTTCCTTGAGTGTTATTCTAAACCGTCAAGAAAAATACCAATTTCCTTGTGTGTTACTATAAATCGTCAAGTAAATTATCATTTGCTTAAGGGTTATTGAATTTTCTTGAAGGTTGAAAGTCAATGAAATTCTTATAAAATTATCTTTGTCACAGTGACAAAAAACAATAATATCTTAATGGCATCAAAAAAATCCTAAAAGGTGGCATGAGATCATAATATGGTTGTAACGTCTTTGTGCCACAGCTTCGTCTACAAAGGAAAGGTCCATCACCATCTCAATCTGAGGACATACAAAGCAATGATCGATCACAAAATTTTTAATAAGACAAGTCGTCAAACTTTAGATTGAAAAGTCAAATGAATTATAATTTGAAACAGATTTAGTATCATAATTCTACAATGAGATAGATCATCTACCAATAGAGGTTTTATAAACATGTTCAACCAAGCCTCCCAAAACCAACATTTTGGGAAGGGTTATTGGGCAATATTATGGAAAATGTCTACATAACCTCCTCAGCTATTGAGGGTAGAATACAAAAAAAATTTGGAAAATCCAACTTTGTTGGACTCCACATGAATAGATCTACGAAGTGAAGTGAACATATAATATGATATGCTTTAGTACAAAGTTTTTTATAGCATATATATATATATATATATATATAGGGTGCACTTTCTATACACCCAGGAGTAACTACACCCATCTGAAGTACACACGCCACTTGAAGAGCCGGTGCCGCCGACACCTCGTTATTAACGGCCCAGGTTCGATTGCAATGTGGAGCATGCGTTGGCGGCATTCACGGGATTAGTTGCACTTGGCGCATGCTTTAGTTACTTTGTTTTTAATAGAGATAATAGAGTATGTACGTATGTTATATACCGAAGCTTTTAATAGAGTATGTACGTAATACTTCTCGTGGCGATTGGTTAATATTTTACATGAACGTATATACTTTTCAAAGGAGTATTTATGCATACTTTTTTCGAAAAGTGCATGTACGCATATACATTTTATATGGAGTAAGTATTTATTTATACTTTCTGGGAAAACCAGTATTTATTCATACTTTTTAAAACCAGTATATGTATGCATACTTTTTTAAAAGGAGTATATTTCAATACTTACACGTACGAGTATGTCTATATACCTAAATGTATTTTGGAGTATATCCATATATGAAAGTGAGTATTTTTTGTATACATATAATTCGGGAGTATATCCATATACTCAGGGGATTTTTCTTAGTATATAAAGATACTTGGGGAATATATCCATATACTTGGGGATTATTTTAGTATATCCATATATACTTTGAGAGTATCCATATATTTGTACCTTTTTGAGAACAAAGATTGATACAATATGTGTATATACACGCCTGTTTTATATACGTGTAGTAGTAGTAGTATGGACTAATACTCTGAACACAGGCAAAGCTGCCTCAGGTTGCCACGAAGCAAAAGAAGCCCCTGCTATAGCCGGACGTGCATGCAGTCCATGCGTCCAGCCACCGCCGCCGCCATGAGATGGATCTGTTCTTTAATTTGTCCATACATGATTAAAACAGACCCTCCGTGGAGTCGGTATTTAAATCACGTATATACGCGTGCCGCTCGCACGTACCCTCCGTGGATCTCGTAGTTGGCACCCACGCGTGGCCGGACGAAGAGGAATAGACTGCGGGAGGAGATGGGTGTAGCTACTCCTAGGGTGTAGGAAAAATTTACCTATATATATATATATATATATATATATATATATATATATATATATATGCTTTTCTATAATTAATTGGAATAAACTTTGTACTAAGGTGTATCATATTATATGTTGACTGTATAGATCTACTCATGTGGAATCCCACAAAATTAGATTTTTTATTTTATGATTTTTAAGATTCAGCGATAAAACCGATTCAAAAAAAAAAAAAAAAAAGATTCAGCGATAAAAAATAAAATAGACAAAACCATTGATCTGTAGCAAAACCACTTTATTTGACCGGTTTCGAAATTTGAGCAGGTAGAAAATCCGGTTTCATAGTTTGGGAGGTGAAGTAGTCTCCTCAATAGTTGAGGGAGTTATGTAGACTTTTTCCATAATACTAGGGTGAACATGTCCTACTAAATTATTTAAATCAATGCCTTACCCAGCAACGGGCGTCAAAAATGTTTATTGGCAATTCTTAGTGTCGTCACTCCACCAAGTGTACGGTGTAGTTATTGGCTACGTTTTGGACAGACATGGTCATCTACCACTGGAAGAACTGCGTGTGTGATTAAATTTTAAATACTGAATAAGTTTAAAAAAATATGAGCCTACCCCGGTGTAAAAAAACAAGCAAATAAGCTACACTCTTTTCTTATATGTTAGCAACATTTCGACCAGCTCCCTTAAGCATAATTTCTGGCTCCGCCACTAACCGTATAGTCGTCCTAGATTTTGAATTTTGTCCATTAGAAAGTGTTGGGGTTTGCTACGACGTGCGTCCCATCACCTTTGACAAAGGATAGAGAATAGTAGTGACCGCGATTAATGAGGGAAGCAAGAGCGCACAGGAAACCAGGAGGCAAGGGATATTCCTGTCCAAAAAATAGTTAGACTAGCTAAAACGACTTCTTTTGTGCAAAGCCTTCACTCACCTAAAACGACTATATTATTTCTAATGTAGGGTGGAAGTATCCGTTGTTCGTTCTCTTTGGTCTTGGTATGGGTCAGGAGGCATACACGTGAGACAGAGTGAGTACGATGGATTGTGCATGTGAGGAAGTGATTGCTCGAGACGGCTGCTACTGCAGAATCCACATCTCATCAACTACTGCAATAGGCAAACACTAGAAGCGTCTTTCAGTGCACACACCTCTAGCTGTTTTGCAACGAGTAGGAATTGATTCAAATGAAATTCTCCACAGGCACAATATTGGAAAAGCCCCATCTTATTCAGCTCATTTGAATATTAACCATGCATAAGGACCCATGAATACACGCGTACGTTGCAGCGCACTACGTGCTTATGATGGGCAGCAGCACTGCCAGAGAGGAAGACGGCCAGCAACAGGTCGTTTATAGCAGAAAGCACTTTTAGCATTGAACCCTTTGGACGCGCACACACTCTGGCACTCCTTGATATAACAATAGCCAGTGCACTGGAAGCAGGACGTCGCCGCCAGTTGCTGCCGAAGCGCCGGTGATCCCTGTTGATAGCCGTCGTCGCCCTTCACATGAACTGCAATATAATTCTCAAATCAGACAACCATTAAAATTATTAGGCCGGAGGAAAGTCGATAGCGGTTGTTTCACCTTGGAAGGACGGGGATATGGAAGCCATGATCAAAAAAGAACCAAAAGAGGAGCGAGGGGGAAACAAGTACTCATGATCGTGGATCTTTTCTTGCTGGTTTAAATCCTTTGTGCGATCAAGGAGCAAGGGGAGGACTACTGTTGTTTGTCTGCTTTAGTTTGCAACTGTTTATATAGACGCACCTCCGAGCTCAGATATATTTAATTGGTTCTAAAAATTTATGGTGCTCTTCCAGAGTTGGAGATTTTGCCATGCAAAGAACAAGGTATACTTAAGTTAGAGATTTTGCCATGCAAAGAACAAGGTATACTTAATATCTTTTATTATTATTTGATGAAATAAACAAGCACAACCAATCTTGCAAGTATATCTGTTGGTTGGCTGGCTGTCTATGACTATATCAATATTATTATTATTATTATTACATATCTATATCTTCACCTATATCTATACATATCTCCATATCTATATATGAAAAATTGCATTCATCAATACTACTTGTATATGTGTCACAACAACCTTGGGAGGGGCGGCGGTGACCGGCGCTGGCTGCGGCGGTGCTAGGGGGGGGCGGTGCATGGGGTGGCAACGGCTAGGGGCAGGGGACCGGCGCGTGCGAGGGAGCTGAGAGACCGTGAGCTTTCGGGTGTTACCCCTTTAATTAGTCTCATTGATTCCCTTGTATTTATAGTCCGGGAAGACTTGCATCTAAAGAAATTCTGATTTTATTGCTTATTTTATTTCCAAAATATCTATTACTTAATGACGAAGTAGATGACGCGATGATGGCGGACGGCGGCGGCGGCCAACCACATGGCGGTTGCCCTTGCATGCGTTGTGACCCATGGGCTCCCTCCCGATGTGTTGTGACATATTGCCTACCCCTTTACCCGACGGTGCGTCCTCACGCTGTCTTGTTGCTCGTTTGTCGTTGCTGGCGGAGTAGTTGAAGCAGCCTAAAGACTTTGTTGGTGTTGGCCCGATGTTTGGGAGCCTATTGCTTGCATGCTGCATAGTTGTGCGGTGAAGGTTGAAGAAGGCCTCTAGGGTAGCGAGGGAGGCGACGAGGTAGGGGATTTCTGGCACGTTCTCCTTGTCGTCGTACTTGCCCTAGTTATTGGAGTGATCGTCGATGAAGAAGATCGGTGCGATTGCGAGAAGCTATGAGTTAGCTCCTCCCTCAAAGACGATGCTCGTCGGGAAGCCCTGCATCAATGGCGAGGACATCGGTAGGTGGACGTCAATCACCTTGAGCGGCGCCCAAGCTAGTGCTCCGACCTGGAGCTTGATGGTTCTGGCGATTCCATGTAGCTTGTGGTCGGTCGGCGATTCCAAGTAACTGTTGCCACCGAATTTCACAGGTCAAAACATTTGCAGAAAACTATTCTACCCAGATATGCATCTGAGGTTTTGCTAAGTGTTGCTAGCCATCTCTATCTCAAAAGAGTTTTGTGGTTTAACGTTTATCTCATCGATCTATTGGACATGGACATCGGCTCCGCAACCGATAGTCTTTAACACTGCATCAGCTTATTTAGCCGATACCACTTGTAACTGTCCGGACAACAGTCGCACATTCTAGACTAATGTTACGGATCAAATCGTCTTCTTGTTAATTATAAGGTCAAATTGAATGGCACATTAATAAATCTCAAAATTAGTTGGACCTGCGTTGGAGTGAAGTAGATCACGTAGGCAACCATGTGTTGACCACATTGACCAATGTTTTCGTGTCAACAATTTCTACTCGCCAACCATGTACAAGGACAAATGAGAATCGGGTACACTAGCGCCTGGAACCGAACGCACGTCCAAATATCGGACACCCAATAGGACACAGGCACATAGTTAGCCCAACAAAAATGACTAGCCCATCCAATCCCCCGCATAGACTCGTCAGCCGAGCAGACCGCGATTAATCTCATGCGGACCACCGAGGACCTCAAAGCAACCTCGCGGCGCTAGTCGGGTATGTTTTTTCGCTAAGGTTGAACTGGCACGACAAAGGAGACAATGGTTAGAGATTGGAAGGGAAGAAAGAGATGAGTAATCCATGTAATGTCATCCACACATACGCAACACCAGAGGTAAAAAACACAAACCTAGATCTATTTTTAAAACATCTAGATAAAACCTCTACAATATACATGTAATACAAGATTAAACATCTCGATAAAATCTCTACACCATACATCTAAAAGTAGATTAAACACATTAATCTTGTGTTTGAAATATGCATGTATAGCCATTGCAGCATTCTCAACACCGAGACCTGCTTTTGAAACAATCAAATGAAGCCATTTGGAACGTAAAGTCCGAAAACACGTGAATACTTAAAACAACGTATTGTGACATTCAGATATTTCATTGCAACATATGCAACATCCCAATATATACTTTTGCAACATCTAGATGAAACACTCAAAATATTCTTTTGAAACATCTGAAACACATTACTAAAACACTTGAAACACAAGATCTACTTTTACAACATCCGGATCAAACACTTCAAACATAGCTTTTAAGCGCCCGAAACACCGAAAACACGATATTAAAACACTTGAAAACACAATGTTAAGCCCTGCAGCCACAACCTACTTGTGCATATTGGAATGTCAACAATCAAGGAGGAGGAGGAGGAGGAGGACAACAAAGTGGCCCAACAAAGAAGCCCTAGCCGAGCACGAGGCCATGGAGGGAATCCACCTAGAAAGGCTCCGCGAATCATCATTTGCTAAGCCAACCCCACGCCGCCCGTCGGGGCTGGCTGGCGGGCCACCCGCGACGGGGTTGGGCGCCATCTTGAAGAGGAGCGAGAGGAGGTAGGCCGACTTGAAGAGGAGTAGGGCAAGCCGGTCGGAGGCGAGGCGGGAGAGGAGAGAGCGCCGCTGTGTGGTCGTGCTAAGGGAGGAAGCGTCTAGGATAGATGTGGTGTCGTCGGAGTCGATAGGATCGCTGTTGGATTAGGTGGAGCAGGGTGGGGAGGTGGTGGTGTAGGGAGTGGGGAATTTCTCGCCTCGGCTTTGGATGGACGAAGAAGGATCGAGGGAGAAAGACGAACAAAGGAAGGAAGAGGACATAGACATGAAACTTCGCACGGCCATGAACAAGCGTCTGGATTTGTTACCGCCGTCCGGACGCTCATAACAAACAATTACCGTATGAGAATAGGTCAAAAGATGTAGAAGGTACCAGAAGCACAGGAAGATCACTCGTGATTTATTGATGCATGTGTCCAAATGATTGGAGGCGATGGGGGTGGAGAGTGAGAGTGCTATGTACAATGAGCATACTATTCTTGCACAAATAAAATCAACGAAAATGGCTACTTTGTGTGGACATGAGGAAGCACTACCAAGCATGTCAACCACTCTAATTAAATGGGCTCTTAAGTAAATTGTTTGTTTGAGCGGTTAAAAATGTAAAAATAAAAATCATTTCATTAAATAATCATATATAGTTTTGTTATAGAACGTGTTTATTACAACAAATTAAAGAAAAAAAAAAAGAATACAGAATCGATCCAGTTAAATTTCACCGTCACTTAGCGAACGCGTAGACTGAGAGCAAGATGATGAGCGCCGTGCACGCAGCGGCGACCAGCATGAGCCCCGCGGCCCCCGCCAAGGCATATGCCACCTCGAAGAACCAGTTCACGTCTCGGTGCAGCTTGTCGACCTCCGGCGTACGGATGGTGTCGTCGAACTGCCCATCCAGGTAGCGCTTTGCGTCGTAGGTGAGGCCGAACCCAGCCGCGAGCCCCGTCGCGAGCAGCAGGGCGAAGACCATGTCCGCGAGGACGAGGACCAGTGCCACGGCCAAGGTGCCGCCGCCGATGGCCCCATTAATTCCCCCTGGCGACGTTGACACTGGCCAATGGGAGCTGCAGCAGTGCGTAGGCTCACCCGATGACGGCGACGGCCAGGATGTACTTTTTTTTCCAACCAAGATACTCATCGGGGTTATTAAAAGTCACCCGGGTTTCCTCGCGCCACAGCAATCCAGCCATCCGTGGCCTCCTCCCTGTTCGACACGTCGCCGCCCGCCCTGCGCGGTCCTCGCTCCCGTCCGCGCACTCCATCCTATCCCCTCCCAACCCTAACTTCCCTCCGTGCCTCCTGCTTTGCGCCGCCGCGCTCTCTGTCCCTTCCCTTGCTCAAATGACTGGCGAAGGTGCGCGCAGCGGAGCTCTTGCCCGCGGCCAGCAGAGGAACGCCCGATGGAGCTCACGCCCGCGGCCCTCGCATGCGCGCGCGCCGGAGCTCGCGCCCGCGGCCCTCGGAGGCGCGTGCGGCAGAGCTCGCGCCCGCAGCCGACGGAGGCCCACGCGCTCCTCCCCGACGCAACCGATGCAGGTGACGCCGATGGGTTCTCTAGGTCCCCTGCTCGTCGTCCTCCTCTCCCCGGCGGGTACTTCTACTCATCGGGATAACCATGGTATGCCTCTCTTACGGCAGGGGACCCCTGAATTCGTTCCTCTGCAGATCGTGAGCTCCATCGGGCGTTCCCCTGCAAATCGTGACCCCTGAACGCCCTGATCTGCAGAAAGATTTCTTATGTATTTCTAATTTCTCTCAGCCCTGTACTTGACACCATGAAAGTACATAAGAAATCTTTCTGCAAGTCATTTCTTATGTATTTCTAATTCCTCTCACCTATTTTTTGAATGCTTTCGTTCCAGTTCTGCCTCTCTTACGACAACCATAACTTCAACAAGGTCAAGGTTAGTGCAGTGCATGACAACGGTTAGCATGAATATTTGCATTCGTAATTTGAAATAATTGGAAATTTGCCACTAAATTCGTTGCCCCCTTGGTTATAGTTGCTACTGTGTCTATGAATTGCGGGTTATCTTAGTGTCACAATGCGTTGCTTCCTTTCAGAGAGGTAACTGTTTGTACAACCATTGATGCATTTTGTTTGATTTCATTCAAAACAATACCTGATGGCATGCTTTGCTGCACTGCATTCAGAAGAGACGTGTGCCTCCTCGACAAGGCAGAATTCTCTTCGTTATTGTTTCTGTAGGGCGTAGGGGCTTAATTCAGCATTAACATTAAAGACACAACAAGCATTTGTTCCTGCAGGAGCTTAATTCAGCATCCTCACTGAAGTCTAGGTTTTCGTTTGTTCTAACAGTTGTTTTCCATATTTCAGATCTCAGACTTCTTGACTTAGCTGCCAATGAATTTTCATGGTGTCAAGTAACACAATGTGTTAGCCTGCCCCAATCCTCCAGTGGATTTGCCTTGTGGATGTGAGTTCTAAAGAATTGGATTTTTTGTCAGTAATTTTGGGATGATAAATTGGGTGATCTATGTAGTATGCTTTCAGCTACTGAGGGAAGAGGTGATCCCACAAGTATCTGCTTGGTCAACTATTAGTTTGCAGCTCTATTCCATTTAGTTAGATTATGTGTATGTACTAATCACAATTGTTATCTGTATACCGTACCATAAAACCTTAAGTGAGTATAATCTAATCTGTAGAAAAAATATGAACAAATTCATGTTATATTCATGTTAATATTGGAGATCTATATTTATCATTACTGTTTGTTGTCTGAAATATCGTTTTCTGAAATATCTATTTGTCCTATCCCTAGAGTGTAGTTTCTTTAGCAGAATAGTTATTTTTTTATGTGCACCTTTGGGCTTGTGTGTTGGCAAGAGGACCATGTGATCGATAAGTAGGTTATGACTTGTACATGTGGCGTACACATATCAAACCATACATGCTCCTTAGCCAGTAGCAAATCATTGTAAGTAAGCCAGTGTTAATGCTTTGAGAAGTAACTTCACTACTTCATGTTGAGAATAACTAAACTGAATGGCTTCCCTTTGCTACGGAAACTGAAAATAAATACAGCAAGCTAAAGACTTTTATCTCCAAGGCAGGGGTGTCAAAACTGGTAAAGGGGATCTGACTAGATTTTGGGATGATACTTGGTTATATGATGTTCCTTTGTGTGAAAAAGTGCCTGATCTTTTTATCTTAGCTGAAGACAAAAACATTACTGTGGAGAAGGTTAAAGCTGGGGTTCCTATAACTTTTAGAAGATGGATATTTGGTCAATTAAAAGCTGACTGGGAATCTGTTGTAAATGACATGAATAATTAAGTAACTTCAGACCCTGATTTGGTGTGTTGGAAGTGGGGAAACAAAAAAGAAATATACTGTTAAGTCAATGTATGAGTGGCTTACATGTTCTAACTCTGGTCCTTCTAATAAAAGAATTTGGAAGAGCAAAATCCCTGAGAAAATCAAGTTTTTTTGTGTAGCTAATGACTAATGGTGTAACACTAACAAAAGATAATCTTTTGAAAAGGAAGTGGCAAGGTGATCCAAAGTGTATGCTCTGTGATGACAATGAAACCATATTATATTTGTTCTTCCAGTGTCCTTTAGCAAAAAATATTTGGGGTGTGATAGCCAAATGCTTTGGTGCTAACAATATTCCTCAAAATCTCGACCAATGTTGGAGATGGTGTGATGTCTGGATTCCTTTTGGCAAAAAATTCCATGTTGGGGGTGTTGTTGCTATTTGCTGGGCTTTGTGGAATTGTAGGAATAGAGCAGTTTTTGATGGAAAAATTGTTAAAAGTCCAATGGAAGTTTTTTGCTATGCTCATGCGCTTATGATATATTGGTCAGGGCTCTACAATGATAGTGACAAATATCAATCGGAGGAAAGTGCTAACACCATGCTGAAGATTGCGAAGGAGATTTTAACATCCCAGACTACATGACAGGTCAACCAGATTCTACTGCATGCCTTGGACCCGAATCAAGATGAAGACCAGGACTGAAGATGGTTAGGAGAGGAGAAAGAAAAGCCCAAATGGTGGGAAGATGACTCAAGCTGTTAAGGGACCCTTTTACAACAATTAAGTTTGTATTGCTGTTATCTGTGAACTGTGAAAGACGGTTTACTGCTGCTTGTTCATCATTCGAGTGCGGAGAAGACGATGGTAGTCACTCCTGTCGGTTCTATTCCTGGACATAAAGACCAAGCTGTTCCTGATGGTTGGAGATCATCAGTCTTGATAGAATGTCCTTTAGCATTTTAGACCAGAAACTTGTGCTTCTTAATGGTTGTGTTGTTAGCATCGGTTTTTCCTCTTCTGTGAACGGTGATATGTTGTCATCGTCTTTTATAGGCAAACTCTGTATATATAAATATAATTTCTTTTCTCTCTTGGTCTACCACGTAAATTACGAAGCATGACTCTCAAGCATAGAAAATTAACAATAATTGTGCTTCATGGTTATTTTTTCTTTAATCATTGTAGGGGCGCCCGAAGGGCGCCTGATGTTCTAGTCGGGGTTATTAAAAGTCCCCCTCCATTCCTCGCACCACAGTATTTCAGGCATCCGTGGCCTTCTTGCTATTTGACACGTCCACGCCCGTCCGCTCCCGCCCGCGCTGCGCCAATCGACCCGCTCTCCATCCTATCCACTCCCAACCCTAACTCTCTCACTTCCTCCCCGCCGCCCTCTCTCTCCCTGCTCTGCGCCGCCGCCGCTCCTCTTTCTCTCCCTGCTCTCTACCGCTGCCTCCCTCCCTTTCCTTGCTGAGGCGGCCGGCGGAGGTGTGCATGGCGGAGCTCGCGCCCGCGGTCCTGCAGGCGCGCGCGGCGCAGCTCGCGCCTGCGACTGGGAGGGACGCCTCTGGTGGAGCTCGCGCCCACGGCCCTCGCAGGCGCGCGAGGTAGAGCTCGCGCCCGCGACCGGTGGAGCAGGCCCGGCCCCAGGGGTGGGGCGAGAGGGGCAAGCGTCCCAGGTCCACGGAGCCTATGGGCCCCTCGCAAGGTATGCATACAGCGTATAGGAATCTCTGTGATCCTGCGAGCACGCGACATCTCCGACTTCTCGCGCTTCCTCACGACTCACGCGACGAAACCGCCGCACCGCAAATCAACTCGTTCGGCGGCCGCGTCTACTGTGTCCGCAGCTCCCCACGCACGGGGTGATCCGCCAAGCAGCCAGGCTTCCGATCAAGGCACGCGTCATACTAATCCTAATCCTATGATCCAGGCACGCGTCATAATGATCCAGTAATCCTGAACCCAACAATCCAGCAGGCACGCACCGTGTCCAGGGCTGATCCGCCAGGCTGACTTCACGGACACAAAAGCAAACGAATTATCTGAAATTCTGAATGGCTGGTAGCAGCTAGGTCCCTAATAATTTTTTAATATTTGTGAATATTTTTTTTATCTAGCATTGATATTATTTTTTGTCTAGAGTTTGTTAGAGAAGGTGATTATTATCCTAATAGTTCCATTGTTTATCACACCTTGTTTACTATGTATAAAAATTATGTAATAACAACATTGCTTTTGCATTCGGTTAATTCAGTAAACTGCTTATTTAAGTAGAAGTACATATTAACAATGTTAATTCAGTAAACTGTTTATTTAAGTACATGTTAGCAATGATTACTATTAGTGGTGTTGTCTTTGTCATGCTTATATATGTAAAAAGGTCTAAAATTTAAGTTTCGCTCTAGGTCCAAAAATTCTCAGGACCGCCCTGGGCGGAGGCAACACGCGTTCCTCCCCCCGCCGCTGCCCCGCTCGCTGCTCCAGCCGAGGAGACCCGTGGGGGTTGTTCCAGCAGGTATGTTTCGTTTCATGTTGTTTCGTGGCCGAACCTAATTGTTTAGGTAATTTCATATCACAGGATTTGTATCTTTCGGATGTACCCGTCTGCGCTTGAGTTTGTAAATCCTAGGCTTGATGGTCTTTCTCTAGCAGTGAGATGTTGTCGTTTAGGTAACCTCATATAGTCATATCCTTGCCAAGTGCTGGTGGCAGATCCAAACACACTTTGATTTTTCAGTATTTATCTATAGTACTTAAAATGAAATTGATTTGGACTGTTTCTCTTGTTCCTTTGTACAGTGTGTGTTGAAATAATGCTTGATACCTGATTGAATCCTTGTATGGTTTCTCCTTTTAATAATCGAGATTAATGCTTCGTACCTGCAGCAGTAGACGCAGTAGTAGGAACTCAGTATCATTGCTTTTGTTCCTTGGCATGTTGACTATCATTCAGCACCTGCCCAAACAGCTTTGAGATCAGTGGCCTGTATCCTCAGGATGCACTGCCTACATTCATTTCAGTTTCACAGCTTTAGTGCCCTCTTTTTTAAGTAATCATCTCTAGGCTTCTTGCTCCTTGACACTCTGATGAGAATAACTGCTGAATGTTAACTAAAATGGCCTCTTTTGGTCAATAAAATACTTATTTCCAACTTTGCTGTGTTTGAATTGTTATATTATAAACCTGAAATCCCTTTTATAGCACTAGGTAAATTGTATTTCCATTTCAGATCAACAGCCTGCTCATTAATGTATCCACCTTCAATGAGCCCAGGAGTGTTGATAATGTTCAAGGTGAACTATGCCCTTGTGCCTGAGCAAATCATTGACCATAACAATGTCAGAGCCCTATGGTTTTCGGTACAGAAGTGGACAGTACATACTTCTTCATTGTCCAATAATTTCTTCATTTGAATGGTTTGTATGACTCCCGATTTGAATCTCCTCGATCTACTTAGTTTCCGGTTAATTTAGTATTCACCTGTTGTGGCTTTGTGTTTGCAGGCACCCTTTCCCCATCACTTCAGCACCTGGAGATGAGACCAGTGCATTAACTACACGAAGAGTAGTTGTCTTTGAGTGATTTTACTTCGATGCCATTTCTTGTTCGATTAGCTTCAGGCTTCTATCATGAAAAAATTACTTATGCCCGATTGGCGAATGCACTTCTGGATGGTTATGCCAATGGATGCCTGTTCCAGTTTACTTAGTGTTTTGTGGATACAAGTGAGCAGCAGTGAGTGAATCCATGAATATTAGTGATCAAAATCTCTAAAGTTATATGAGGTTACCTAATCCAAGAACAGAGAGACTGTTTGGATTTACAATAGGTGGTGAGTTGTGTTAGCTCATATTTCTCATGGACTTAGGATGCTCTGAGGCCTTTTTGATCATGCATGAGCTTCACTCATTGCTGCTCACTTGCATGTCCATAGCATTGACCACAGGTTTAGGTTGGGCTGTTTAGTTGTGTGCTGTTCTTTTTTTAAAAAAAAACATAATAAACATGGGAGTATATGGTGCTCAAGTTAAAACTATAGATAATAGATTTGCACTTGTCTTTAATGGTCTGTTTTTTTCTGTAGCGTGTAGTGTACTTATTACATGAATAATTTGCTAGCATATTATGAAAAATCTAGATAGGCAAATAAAAATCTAGACATCTTCTTTTCCCTGCAGCATGTAGTGTACTTCTGTGGTCCTTGTCTTTAGTGGTTCGTAGTATCCTTACATGCTGTGTTTCCTTGCCAACTTTCGTGTGCAGGGATTGACATTCAGCTTCCTTTTCTCCCAAATCTCAAGTGTTCAGTGGATGAGACAAATGAATATGCCTTTTGGACTATAATAATGTATTATGTTTCAGATTTGATTTCTCTACCCTACTCGCGGTGACGTCCTTAGAACCCTACATCAAAGATGTTGATGTACTTTTTGCTTTTGTTTTTTTGCTAGCCTGTAGAAAAATTGGGATAGTGTTTTTGGTCAAAACTAAGTTTTTATTATTATGTAGACTTTTGATTGTTAATTTAGTTTCCTAGTTCAATAAAATCTACTGCAATTCAATTGATAGCTCAAAGCCTCAAAACAGTTTATGGTAGGAAAGGTGATGTGTTGTCCTATGGAATACTAGCCACCTTATATTAGGACCTGCTTGTTGCAGTTCATTTCTCCCAAATCCAATGAATGCTATTTGGTGGATTGGTGTCTGCCTCCAATACTATATGGGCCTTTCTCCAAATGTATTTCATTCCAATCAGTTACTTAAACCATGCTTTAGGCTCTAATTCCTTAATGTTATCTTTTTATGTGTAGGTTGAATTGAATCAGTTACAACAGTTGGTGGAAGACATCCTGACTTTTTAACATTTTAATCTAAGTCTGATGTCAAATATCCTAGACATAAGTGTAATGATAGTTTTGTGATGTATCATGATGCGGATGCTTCATAATTGGATTATGCTTATGTATCTATGACATATCTGGTAGAGATTGGCTTTTGATAATGAATCATTGTAGGGCGCCCAAAGGGGCGCTCGATGTTCTAGTTTCTATTAAAACCAACGGAAATACACAACATTTAGGATATTACAGGCAACAAAGGAACATAACGTATCAACAAGCTACCAACCAGAGGAACCAAGCGTTCTTAAACTACGCAAAACCCACACCAGCCACCGAGATACCAAACACTACAACAATCGCGTTCTGTAGGGGCGGTTGAGGATGCTCAGTAGGGGCGGTTTTCGTAACCGCCCCTAACTCTCCGTTGCTACAGAGGTCTTAGTGTAGGGGCGGCTGTAGGGGCGGTTCGTGTTGAACCGCCCCCACTTCCTTTTTCTTAAATTATGTCTAGTTAGGATAGCATCATTGGATAAAAGCCAAAGAAAAATCTTTATTTTTCAGGACATCTACTTTTCCGTATCATCTTATAGTCAAAACCATCATAGTTAGTAGTAAGCATATTGTACATAGACTTGGCTGTGTACTTATTTTTCTTACCAGCTAACCATTTAATGTCATCGGGGAGATCAGAGAACTCAACATTTCTAATGTACTCCACAATTTTACACCACTCAGATCTCAAATTACCACCAAACCACCTTCTGAAAGTGATACTAGCCCCTCTCCTAAACTCTCCAACTGTAATTTCTTTCTTTTCTGTTAATTGAAACAGTCGGGGTGGGTAACTTTTAGAGGTTCATCAGTAAATCCAGGGGATCCTCCCAAAATCTGGTGAGATCCCCATTTCTAGTAACTATTCCTCCGCCTTGCAAATAAATCTCTTTAATCTTAATCAGGTCAGCCCACATGGGTGAATCATTTAGTTTATGTTCAACACTATGTATATAATAGTTTTTTTAAGTATTTGTACTGAATTATCTTTTGCCACAAACCATCTTCTTTCTCTAACTTCCACCACCATCTAATCAAATGGTATTTTTTTCTTTAGACTTCCTCCCTACCAAAAGAAAGTTCTCCTTTGTTTATCCATTTTAGCAATAGTAGTTTTGGGCAGCATGTAAACAGACATATGATAAATTGTTGTGTTGTTTAGGCTGGAAGCAATTAGCACATTCCTTCCAGCCATAGAAAGAAGCCCTCCCATCCAAATATCCAGTTTCTTTTACCCTCTTTCAACTAGAGGTTCCCAATCTCTTACTCTCAATATGTTGGGGCTGACAGGGACCCCTAGATACTTGATTGGAAATAGACCAACTTGACACTTGAAAATGTCTGCATATTTTCCTCCTACTCTTCATTGTCATTTATCATAATCACTTTGCTCTTATTGAAAATAATTTTTAAACCAGCTAGCATTTCAAACAAATAGGGTAAAAATTTCATGACTGACAATATTTAGATCATGTTTCAAACAAACAATTGTATCATCTGCATATTGTAATAAAGCCACACCCTTTGGGATAATATGACTAATAAGCCCCACAATCAGACCAGCTTCCTGAGCCCTATGCACCATTCTTGTTAGAAAATCAGCAATGCAATTAAACAGAATTGGAGACAATAAGTCACCTTGTCTCACATCTCTCCTTTACTATGGTTAGTGTCTTAAGCGTGAGCGGACTTGTTTATTTATTTTATCTGTTTTACCTGCACCTTACGGTATGATGTTAGCAAAACATAAAGCGCATACCTACTTGAACAGCAGCGACACTGAAGAAGGCCGATGGAGAAGAGAAATTGATAGTGAGATTTCAACCACTGATGAGCAGCCTGGTCTCGATCTTTCGATCTATTGTACTATAAGAAAACCATAGACTGCATATATGCACCTATTACAGCAGCACAGCGACAATACTGAAGGCCAAAGGTACAAAAGAGAAATGGATATGATAGCGAGATTTGAACCACTTGTGAGCAACCTGCTGATCTCTTTTGCTCTATTATTGTAACACACAAACTCCTCTTTTCCTATTTCTTATCTTATTACATTTCTCAACAAGTATTATAATAAACTGTCGATTCCGGCTAGATTGGGCGAAATTGACACGTCGACGGCGATCTTGATGGCAGTGGTGATGGTGTAGAGGTTGGTTGGGGCTGTTGGGGGAGTAGTAGAGAGGACCAAGAAGAGGAGGAAGAAGAGGAGGGAGCGGTGGCGCTGGCGGGGTGGCTGCCTTGCGCGAGGGGAGGGCGGGGGCGGGCGGCGGCGGCTTGGCGCCGGCTTGGGCGGCGGCTTGGTGGAGGCGGTGCTAGGCGGCATGCGGCCGTGGGATCGGCGCGCACGTGCGCGGGTGGAAGGAGAGAGAGAGAGCCCGAGAGACAAGAGCTGTTGGGAGTTAGCCCTTTAATTATTTTCTTCTTAAGATTCAACCGACTACATGCCCCTTGTATTTATAGTCCGAGGGAGACTTGCATGCTAAGAAAGATCTAGAGGTTTCCTTATAGATTAGAGTTCCTCTTTTACAAGCAATCTATTTATTCCCCTGTTTTATTCCTATCTTTATTCCTTAAATATTCCTTACTTAATTGCGCGGCAACCGACGCGGGCGCGTTCATGGCGGGCGGCGCGGCAGCGCCAGACTCTCAAGGGGCAAGGCTGCTGCCTTGCCCCCCGGGCGGTACTTATGCGTTCCTCCTTGTTGGGCCCTATTCCAGCGATCTCTTTTTGGGTCATGACATCTCTCCCCCTTTTGTCGACAGGCGCGCCCCGCTCGCTGTGGTTCTCGCAGACGGTGACATATCCGATGCGCGCCGGGCAAAGATGAAGATGCTGATGTTGAAGCTGAATGGATTGCGCACGAGTGGCCTGGTCGTCGGAGGCTTATCAATCTCCTTGAGTGGTGCCCGAGCTGGTGCCATCATCTTTATGAGTCCCGGGCGAGGCCATGGAGCTTGTGGTTCGTTGAATTTAGGAGCAAGTTGAGGTGGAACGGAAGCCTCCCGGGGTTGTGACGAGGTTGGCGATGTAGGGGGTTGATATGGGTGGTATGTACCTCTTGTCATCGCCGGTAAAGGCCCCAAGTCGAGACTTGTGAAGATGGAAGTGTCGATCTTAGGAGCGAAGTTGGGTTGCCATGCCCCGGATGTAGGGCGCCTCCCGGTGCATTGCAGCCCACGACTTGTTGGCATAGTCGCATCGACATAGATGTCGTTGAGGAACATCGAGTCCATTGGTACGGCTCGAGTCGCCCCTCGCTGCCCAAGTTGCGTAGTCGACGCCGCGATGGTTGTTGGTGGCGCCGTTGAAGGACGCCCCAAAACCGGTGAGTGGGGCACCATGGTATGTTGTCTCCGCTTCTCCGTGGCGCCTTTGGTGATGCGAGAGGAGCCAAAAAGAGGAGTGCCGTTGTCGCCGGCTTTGGCGGTTGTGTACCGATGTTCTCGCTTGCATGGTACCGATGATGTCGCCTTTGCCGGAGCTGCAGCTTTTGATTGATGGTGGTCTCCACCATTGACGATGTTGGCCGAATGTCGGCGGTGTAGATCGTCGGGCGAAGATCGGCGAGGGAACAACCGCCTCCTTGGTGGCGCCTGGGAGGCGCGGTGTTCTCATCGGGCCGCGGGCGCCCATGTCCGAACGCCGTGGTTGCCGTGTCGAGGTTGGCCATGAGGATGTCGCCGTGGTTGATGCCCTTGTAGTTGTTGTCGATGGTAGGCATGGTGAAGACGTGGTCGACATCGGGGAACGTCATTGGCGTTGGCATCCTTGAGGACGTCATTGCCGCTCATGGGCGCCCATGGTAGCTTCCCTTGTCGTTGTCGTCGTCGTCGATGCCGCAAGCATTGTGGCTAGCGGCGTTAATGGTGATGTCGGGGATGTCGTTGACGCTTCGGGGGTGTCGTTGTTCTTGTCGGCGATGCGGGGTCGAAAATGTCTTGGTTGATGACGTCGGCGACATTGTTGGAGCATGGATGATAGAGGTAGAAGCTCCTTGTCGAATGGGATGGACTTGCCTCGGTGACCGTGGAGCATGTGATGTCCCGGGTCGGGCGAAGGTGTTGGCGTTGTTGTTCATGTTGCCATTGTTGTCCGGGATGTCGTGGACATCGGGGTTGAGATCGGGCGACGTCGGTCGGCCGACGCCGCGACGTCGTTGAGTCATCCTTGTTGGCACTCCCGATGTTCCCAATGTCAAAGATGATGTTGGTAGTGACCGAGAAACTTATATGTGCCATTGTAGTAGCCGTGAGACGTTGGCCTAATTGGGTAGGCTTTTCGTCGAACAGCTGGTGGACGTCTGTGGTAGCCTCCTAATCCGATCGACGGGGCGCAGGTGGGGCATCCTTGGGGTAGGCGTGCTCGTTGCTTGCGGCGTCGATGATCTTGGAGGGGTGACGTGGCGGCGCCGTAGAAGCATCGTCACCGCCGGCGGCGCCCATGGCGTGGACGTCGTCGGTGGTGGCCGAGGTGACGCCAGAGGCGCCAGACGTCGGACAGCAAGGCCGCGTGCCGCGGTGTTGCCGCTGTCGGGCCACCGGTCGCCGTGGATGTCGATGGGAGCGTTGTTGATGTCGAGCGCCATGGCAGCGGCGGCGTTGTTGGCGGCGCCCGCGGGCGCGTGTCGCCGTTGTACGCCGCCGGGCAGGTTGTTCATCCAACTTCTCCGTGAGGGCGGTGAAAGTGGCTTGATTTCCCTCCGGTGAGCACGCGAATTCGCAAATCTCCATCCGAGCTCGGCGATCTTGTGGCTGTCCATCGGATCTTGGCGTTGATGGTGGTCGGAAGCCGTCGGTGGTGGGAATCGCCCTGGTCTTCGGATACCACCGCCGATTCTGGCTAGATTGGGCTGGAATTGACACGCCGACGGCGATCTTGACGGGCGGTAGTGATGGTGTAGACGGTGGTTGGGGCTGTTGGGGGAGTAGTAGAAAGGAGGAAGAAGAAGAGGAGGAAGAAGAGGAGGGAGCGGTGGCGTGGGCGGCGGGCGCTGCCGCGCCGGGAGGGCGGCGCGGTCGGCGACGGGCGGCGGCGCACATGCGCGGGTGGAAGGAGAGAGAGAGAGCCCGAGAGACAAGAGCTGTTGGGAGTTACCCCTTTAATTATTTTCTTTTTAAGATTCAACCGACTACATGCCCCTTGTATTTATAGTACGAGGGAGACTTGCATGCTAAGAAAGATCTAGAGGTTTCCTTATAGATTGGAATTCCTCTTTTACAAGCAATCTATTTATTCCCTATTTTATTCCTATCTTTATTCCTTAAATATTCCATACTTAATTGCGGCAACCGACGTGGCACATTCACGGCGGGCGTGGCGGCGCCCAGCCCTCGGCGGCTGCCGCTCGGGCCTTGGCCCTCGGGCGGCGCCATGTTCCTCCTTGTTGGGCCCTATTCGAGCGATCTCTTTTTTGGATCATGACATAAACGTATTGGTGAGGAGGCACATCGATCTCTAGTGTCTAGCAGGTGGTAGGGACTTAGCTCACTTCTTGGAGGTGTTTGCAACTTTGATGATGTTGGTTGAATGTGGGTGGTCGTGTTGTCATTTTGCCTCAAAGGTGGTGTGATCCCTATCTAAACTGTAGTTGTGTGGGTTTGCTTGAGTGCGTTACATTCTATTGGTTGTTATTGATACAATATACACAACTTTTCTGCATTTTCAAGAAGAAAGTATCGATAACATTAGTAAGACAGCGCCTACTACTCATGCTATGATATTTATATCCATCCTTGCTCGTCCTCTGTAACTTGTATATGTGTGATTGCAAGTAAATAAAAAAGAAGTGTGGTTCAAGATTTCGTCAATCAAGTTGGTGGAAAGCTACGAGCAGGCCACCGATGTTGTTTATTAGAACACGAGCGAGAGGTGTGTATTTTTATATATTTGATAACACTTTCCTCGTGCCAAGAAGACACAGGCGAACGAAAATTTTGGTTAGGGGGCCAGTCGAACAGGTGGTGCGGGAGAGGAAAAATAGGAACCAAACAAATTGGCTAGGACTAGTAGGGGGTGTGCTAGAGATGAATTTTTAGTCTCCACTACCCAGTTGAAAAAGAGGGCCATTTAGAGCATCTCCAAAAGTTTGGCATATCCCTTTGTCTTTTTTTTTTTTTGAAAAATAACAAAAACTCATCTCCAACGGTTTGCCAACTCGATCCCTTTTACGTCTTTTGCCAATTCCCAAATCATAGCGTGCAAATATATGTGTGGACATGGAGTGCGCATCCGGAGGTGCAAGGGCTTAAACGTGTAAAAACAAATCAGGGTTCCTTATGCTAAATGAGACCGGGTCATAGAAAAAGCGCCCAAAAATTTTTTTGGTTGAAAATATTAAAAACAAACTATTGGAGGTGATCTCTTTTTTTCTTCCCATACTAATTTGGTAGGTGGCAGACACCATATTCTGAGGAACAAAATATAAGAAACTCATGTGGTAGCTCCTAGGTATAGATGGCCAACGGGCGGGCCCGCACGGCCTGGTGAGCGCCGGGCTGCCATGCCTCACCGGCCGTGCTCAGACGTGTTCGTGCTGGGCCTTCGCCTAGGCACGGGCTTGTGGGCCAATTTTCGTGCCTTGCCGGCCTAAAAGCATGCCACAACCGACGGACGTGCCACCCCAAGCCTGATAGAATATGAGATCGAACTGTGAAAGGTAGGCAGTGGCTGCGCGAAGCTGCACGCCCGGCTGCCGACGGCGCACTCACTCCGGGCGGATGAGGGCGGAAAGGCCGATCCACGGAGGCGGAGATGGGGAGGACGACAGCAACAACAACAGGCAGGCCGCGCGGTGCGGCGTGTTTGCCGCCGGGCGGTGGCACGTGTGATGCGGCCGCGAGGTCGCACCCTCGTAGGGGGGGGAAGATGTGGCCCCACGAGCTCGTGAAATGGTGAGGCTGTGAGGGAATTTGGGCGAGGAGCAGCGGAGGGAGTTGCACGCATACGCATGCGCATCAAGGGAGGAGAGGCGGAAAAGGAAGGGAGCTGCGAGGGAGTGAGATCGAGAGGGAGAGTGCGGCGGCCGGATTGTGGGAGGGGGACGATTCTACACAGGTCGCATGACTCGAGTTGGAACGACCGGGCTCTTAGCAAGGTGTGGAGGTCATCGGGCCGCTACGGGCCTCACCTGTTCGGGCGGTGCCCCGCCGGCCACGCTCGTGGGTGCACCCCAGTGCACGGCCTGCTCCACCGGGCCATGCCCGCCGGCCCTTCGCCACCGGGGCGGGCCAGGCTTTGGGCCGGGCCAAAAGTCGGGCTTCATGATGTGTTGTCGTGCCTCGAGTTGTATGAAAATCTAGCTAGTAGTGTTGGTGGAAATGCCATAGAGCTTCTAGAATTTCGCTCTTTTTTTTTTTTTCCTTTTGGTGAAGAGAGTGGTGATATATATGAATCCTTTTTTTTTATAGTAATCTAGACTAGATACGATCCACCAAACATGTGCTAGATAGCTTATATAACACATACATTGCTCCCAGCAGCTCTCGTCACTAGCTCGATCGATCACCTGGCCACCATGGACATGGAGCTGCTCCTCTTGTACGCTCCATGCTGCCTGGTCCTCATCCTATCCCTCCCTATACCTCCTAGGCCTCTACGCCGACAGCCGCCAGAACCGGCCTCCGGGTCCCCGCCCTCTCCCTCTCGTCGGCAGCCTCTTCTCCCTTGGCGCCCTGCCGCACCGCTCCCCGGCACGCCTTGCGGAGCGCCATGGCCCCATCATGACGCTCCGCCTGGGTACGGTCACCACCATCGTGGCCTCCACCGCCGACGCCGCCCGCGGCGTCCTCCATCACCATGACGCCGCCTTCTCGGGCGCGCCGCTCCCGGACATCACACATGTGTTCACGCACGCACTACACGCATTCCATGGCGTGGCTCCCGACCAGCAGCCCCGGTGGCGTGCGCTCCGCAAGGTGTGCTCCGCTGAGCTCTTCGCGCGCCGCACCGCCTCGACGCGCTCCCTCCGCCGGGACAAGGTCCGCGGCTCGCCTCCCACGCGGCGCGGTGGCGGGCGGACGGCACGCCGTCGCCGTCGGACGACTCGCCTTCGTCACCGCGAACCTCCTCTCCTCCACCATCTTCTCCACCGACCTACGACTTCGTCTTCATTGATGACGACAGCTCGCCATCGTCGTCGTTTAAGGGCATTCTAGCGGAGATGAACGCCGCCGTGGGGATACCGAACGCGTGTCGGACTTCTTCCGGCAGGTGTCACGGCTGGACTGCGCAGGGGATAAGAAGCCGCATCGAGCTTCGATGGAGCAGCTACACGCCATGTTCGACAAGCGAGATCGGCGCCGCTGCGAGGATCGCGCCGCCGCCGCCGGTCCCAACAAAGAAGAGAAGGACTTCTGGGCGTCTTCGCTGGACTATCGCTGGCGCCGAGGCGGCCGGGGCCGACCGCCGACGCCGCCGTCGTTGATCTGCGACCTATTCAACGCCGCAGATCGACACAACCGCGGCAACCGTAGAATGGGTGATGGCTGAGCTGCTACTCAACCCGGTCCGCCATGGCTAAAGCTCGTGCCGAGCTCACGCAGGTGCTGGGCTCCGCACCGGAGGTGGAGGAGTCCGACATTGCGCAGCTCAAGTACCTCAGGCTATCGTGAAGGAGACCTTCCGCATCCACCCTCGGCGCCGCTCCTGCTCCCGCACCATGCCCGAGACGACGACGCAGATCCGCTGGGCGGCGCCTACGCGGTGCCCAAGGGGGGGCGCGTCGTGGTGAACGTGTGGGCGATCGGCCACGACGGCAAGGTGTGGCCGGAGCCGGACAAGTTCATGCCGGAGAGGTTCTTGGTGGAGGACAACGACGCCAAGAAAGCAGTGGATTTCCGGGGACGAGACTTCGAGCTCCTGCCGTTTGGGGCCGGGCGGAGGATGTGCCCGGGATGCCGCTGGCGCTTCGCATGGTTCATCTCATGCTCGCGTCCTTGCTGCATCGCGCTTCGAGTGGAGTCTTCCTCCTCAGGCAGGTGATGCCAAGAATGGGGCGCTGGACATGACTGAGAGGTTTGGGCTTAACGTCTCCATGGCTACACCACTGCAGGCTATGGCGACACCAGTTTAATAAGTCTGTCAATCGTACAACATATGTACTACGTGTGCACACACACCCCGATCATTAGCTGCTAGCCGTGGTGGCGATCGACGTGGACTTCAATTTCCACCGGCATGGCTGCATCTTTTCTTTGTAAAGTAACATGTGTAAAATAAGGATTTGCTATATCCCAGTTGGCTGGGAATATAGATATTTCCCATGCGATAGGCAGTGGCGGGCTCAGCAGGTAGCTAGTCTAGATAGGCCCAGGACTACCCTAGAATCTTGCCAATTGTACTTCGCAGGCCAAAAGAAATTTGGCCCAAGCAGCACCATCGTCCCAAGTGGAAATCTGTGAGAGAGGCCGTCATCACTCCGGACTGGCGACCGCTGCCCCTGCCCCACGGCCAAGCCCTGAGGTCTAGTGGCGCGCTCAAATCCCCAGCAAGCCGCCGCCTGCCTGAGCGGCAGCCCCGACGCGGCGCCACCCCATGGCCCTGCGTGGCCGCGCTCCACCAGTAGTGCGCCGGCAGTGGGCGCGTCAAGGTGCTAGCCAGTGACCGCCTAGTGCCCCAGTCCGCGGTGCGCTCTGGCTCGCTGCTGGCCTGCCCCAGTCCTTGCTGAGTTGTCAAATAAGGGGATGTTTAGTTGGTGAAATATATTGGATTGGGGTAGACAGAAGACTTTTCGTTTGTATTTGTTAATTATTGTCCCACTATGGACTAACTAGAGCTTAAAAAGATTTATCTCATATTTTTCAGCCCAAATCAAGCAATTGTTTTTTATTTATCTAAATTTAACGCCCATGACATGCGTTAAAATATTTGATTGTATCACTTTTTGGTTGGCGCATGGGAAGTAAACAGGGGCTAAACTGAAGATTTGTATTTGTATTGTTCATGGGTTGCTGAGAATCAATACTTGGAGCGTATCTTTTAGCAGGTCAGGCGTGCTGAGTGAAAAGAATTGAGGATAAAGAACGGGTTCGTGTGTGCTTGTGTTTACTAAATTTGATTTGGACATAGGAGAATAGGTTGGTGTATGCTAACCGTAAATTATGCAATTCGGTTTAGGGAGTGTGAATTTGTGAGCCTAGAATTGATTGAAATTTGTTGTATTTTCAATAAAACTGAGGCATGAATAAATCAAAAATTATAATTCTTTTTTCAGAAGTACGATGCAAAAGCTAGTATTTCTTTTGAAATTGAGCCTAGGTTTGGTTAATTTATAGTCAATATATTGAACTTTTTTAGATTTTTACCGTAATGCATTAAAAATTAGTGGGCGCGGCAAGTGCGATTACCTAAAGACGAAAAAATATAGTGACAAGCACGATTTTTTTTTTCATATTTCCTATCCTTTGTTCGCCTGAAATCTGTCCAGCTGTTCAGACGACACGCGTCGCGGAAGGAGAGGACGCGAGCGGAGGCACCGATCGCACCGTTTTCTGGGTTCGTTAGTGGTTATCGGGTCTAGAACTGGATATCGAACCCGCTTTGGTTATAGCCGATGTGACGCGTCCCTCCCCATTTCTCCTCGTTCATTTCTCCTCTTTCCCCTTCGTCTCCTCGTTTTGCCTGGCTCCTTGTCGTCGGCGACCACGTCCCTCTCCCTTTAGGTGCGGTGCACATCTATCAGCTGCAACAGCGTCTCCTCCGGTGGATCTGTGTCGTCTTCATCTCGGAGCGAGGCCGAAGATGAGTTCGTGTAGGATTCGTTGAGTTTTCGTTTGATTTTGGTGATTTAGGGTTGTGTTTGTCTGCGTAGATTTAGGATTCGGTTGCTCCGGCGCATCCCCTTCTCTTCCGCTTCAGCACCAAAGTGCCCCCGGTGGAGGAGCAGCGCACGCGCGGCAGTGTGAGTGGACCAGCGCACGGGCCTGTGGCGTTGGAGCAGTGCACACGGCGGCCCATCCCCGGCGGCGACGGCTCCTAGCATCCGCAATGAGGATCCACAACAACATCCTCTGGTATGTGTTCGTTCTGTGTTACCTTCCTTCTTCTTCTGTTGCTGCACGTATGAAATCCCCATTCTGGATCTGTGCTCGATTAGCTCGATTGGTAGCTCGAGGAGGTCAGGGGGTAGGGGTTGGTGGTATTTTGGTTCGCAACAACATACTGCTGCTAATTGCGACCGGTAGAGAGCCTGTGCCCCTAGCAGTTACTGCTCCAGTACGACTCCACCAAGGGTGATTCCACGTGGGGAGGGGCACGCTGCTGTTGGTCTTCGACTAAATCGTTGTGTTAATTTCCAATCCAAGTTCGGGTGTGCGAACACATGGTTGATTTAGGGGAAAGCGCATAGGTGCTGGGTGATTTACTCTGTCCATTCTCATTTGTTGTCGCGATAGATCAGCGCTCGGTGCTCACCATCCTCCCGCAAGCGCTAGTTTGTGGGGATCTCGTCATTTCAGCACTGCTGCTCCTCAACTTCGAGTCCGTCAGGCAGACTGCAGCAACTTCTCTGCAACAGGTAGCAGCTTGCGGCAAGGACAGCAACTTCCTTTCAGCTATTGGTAAGTAGGTAAGCAGTTCATCTACAGCTAGTTCGTCTCTGTCAGTTGCAGCAGTATGTCAAGCTCTGAACTTTTCTAGCTGTCCAGCACCAAGTCGTGCTCGTTATTGAGTTCTAGTTCCTGCTAGAAATTGCTTGTCTAATAGCTTAATTTTCGGCCTTGTCACCATCAAGCAATAGTGAATCTGTCTAGTAGCTTGTGCTTTGCCTTAAGCCTGATGATTCTTTGAAAGAAAATTATAGGAATGTGTTTCAATTGCTAAATCCTTTTTCTTGTCTCCGTGAGTTGTCTTTCCAAGCAACAGTAGCCTATTGTTTACTTGGATAGCTTGTGCAGTTCATGCATGAATTATTTCCGGTGATTAGCAAGTGTAACAGTAGCTCGTTCTTATTCTTAATTGCTCTGTAGTTTTCTCTTGCATCCGTGAATTACAATCTCTAGCAATCATAAGCCAATTATTGGTGCATTTATTTTTATCTCATTTGTTTAGCTAGTAGCTGGAGTAGCACTTCTTTCTCATACGTACTTTTAGCATTTGATTTTGAGCAGCAGCAGCGTGTACTTCGATACTTGAGCCTTGATCTGATTCATTCTTCAGAACAGCAGCAGCTTGGCTGTCCTTGCTCTCTCGTGAGATCCAGAAAGTGCTTATTAGCTTGTTCATGCTTTTGAATGTGCAAACTCTTGTGACCTCTTCTAGATGCAATATTTGGATTTGTTTAATCAAGCAAGCTACTAGCAGCAACATCTAGCAAGTGCAAGGCTTAAACGTATTGCTGTTTTTGAGCATCAGAAGCAAGCAGCTTCTCGAGTTTCTAATTGGCTCAATTTTCAGGTTTGATCTTTTGTCCGTAGCTTTGTCGTTTGTGATCCGATTTGAGCTCTGTCTGTTGCGTTGGTTTCAGTTATGATGGTAGTACACATGGTATACTTGCATAATATGTTTGATTTGACTACACAAACCTTATCGAAGAAGGAGCCTTGTAGTTGCTTTTGATAGGTCAGCTGTCACGTGTCTGTTGTAGTGTGGAATAGTAGGAGCTCACATCTAATTGTGTGTTGCATACACTGTACACGAAAGCTGTGTTTTGTATCCATTTTTATTGCACATTTATAAGTAGTAAATTGCACAATTAGAAACACTGCAATTATAGTGTTTAACATGTGCAATATCCAGTCATTATATATAATTTTGCCACTATTTTGTTTTGCTTTTTACATTTGATTAATCAGGAAAAACATATGTTCGTTGCCTCTGTTCTTGAATCAGTTATCTGCCCCCACATTTTGTGTTCTCTGATTTTTTTTTGTTGCCATCTATAGATATGTGTTGACCTATTGAATGAATATGTGGAGGCTAAGGTTTTATATTGGCAATCGACAAAAAAAGTTTATCTGGAAGAAAAACTAACCATGCGCCAAGAGGATCTACTGTAAAAAGCACTAGATTGCTTACCAAGAATCAGAATCAAGGTATTGAATTATTGAGTCCAGTTTATGGGAAACTGAAACCCACATTCTTTTCTAGTGACCTACAGTGCTCCTTGATATACCAGCGAATTATGTCATCCTAATTTTGTACTACATAGTTGTTGAAGTATTATGTTTCTATTAATCAATATCTGTTGTTGATAACAAAAAAAATAAAAATTCAGTTACATAATTGCAAACAATAATTATGTAAATTGCAAGTATTTGGCATTGCAATTATAGTTCTGAGCATATGCAATATGCTGGCATTGAATCATTTGCCTCAATTTGTCTTTTTGCTTCAAGTTGATCTATATATTCTGCAAGTATACACCATTTAGTGTATATGGCCTGTGGTATTGGTTGTAATGATAGGTTCGCTAGATTTTTGCAGTTGTGAGGCTTGCATACCAGAACACCAAACAAGTGGGTGAGTGCCACATCATCAACCGATGTGCTAGATTCGAGGAGCTTGTTCTATTGTGACATTGAGTAAGGGGAGGAGTCCCCCCTCTGCTGTAGAATCAATTTTTGAGTCAATTTTGGGTTGGGCAAGTCTGGAATTAGGATGAGAGGGAAGAAGATGTCATATTCAGTTTTGACAAGGCGCGCAACAGTCTAATGTCTGCAACTTCCTTGCAGTGCCCATTGAGTCAGGTTTGTTTTTTCTGTTCCATTCTATATTTGTTCTTCAAGATTGTCAAAGCTATTTCTTATCACTGCACTCTTGTCATAACTAAACTAGATTATCTAATAGCCATTTTCTATATTCTAAAAACATATGCCATTGATAATTTCTGATATGCTAAATCTTTCCGACAATATAGATTCTCTATCTCTGTCTAGTTCTCTATCACTTTCCTTCTCTCATTTACATAGTTACAATCACCTATAATGTAAATTGCAACTATTGGGCACTGCAATTATAGTTCTGAGCATATGCAATATGCTGCTGTATACACAACTATTTCATATTTTTACCATTGCATTTAGTTTTTACTCATGTGTCATATATAAAGTGAACGCAGTGCCTTTTTTGTTTGGATGCATGTTTCAGCTCTTTCCAGGCGTAATGAACACAATGGAGGACGGTTTCTCGTGGGAACTCTAGAGAATTCAGAAAGAGGAACGGGCCACCTCTCAGGGAATGCAACTTGAAGCTTGCATTGGCACTCGCTCAATGATTGCTTCACTCAACCTGGTGAAGGATCAACAGACCAAGATTGACATGCTCCACCAAGCTGTGTATAGCCTTGTGTAAGTCTTTTTGAGTCAAAGTGAGACATCTACATTTTTGTCATTCTATAGTAAAAAAAGGTGTTCTGTCA
Organism: Hyparrhenia diplandra; assembly: GCA_015847255.1. Taxonomy (NCBI): domain Eukaryota; kingdom Viridiplantae; phylum Streptophyta; class Magnoliopsida; order Poales; family Poaceae; genus Hyparrhenia; species Hyparrhenia diplandra. The sequence goes on from JADLZK010003878.1 coordinate 1,939,377, forward strand.
TCTGTGATCGTGCTATGGAAACATATATCACCTAGCAGATTAAGGACAATCTGTCAATTGTCCTTCCATAGAATAAATTTGTGGCTTTGTAATCTGTTATTGTCCAAACAATTTATACCAATATGTCGATTGTCCTTATGCGTGTATATATTACAGTATTCCTATAGTATTGCTCTATTAGTGCTCTATTAGTTGTCCTTCCTATAGAAAGCTCTATTTGCTCTGCGGCCTTGTGTAAGTCTTTTTGAGTCAAAGTGAGACATCTACATTTTTGTCATCATTCTATAGTACAAAAAGTGTCTCTGTCATCTGTGATCTGTGCCAGGGTAGACCAATAGCTTTGTTATTTGTCCTTCCTATACAAAGCTCTGTCCCTTGTTAATCTGTTATTGTCCAAACAATTTCTATTAATCTGTAATCTGTGCCAGGGTAGACCAATAGCTCTGTCATTTGTCCTTCCTATAGAAAGCTCTGTCTACTCTGTGGTGAAAGAAAGGGGGTGGTGCTAGGGTTTGCCGGAGCTCCGGCGAGCTAGGGCCCGGACGGGCGGTGGGTGCTGGCGGGGGAGTGAGCGGCGAAACGACGGTGGCGGGGAACGAAAGCGTCGCGAGGAAGAAGATGAACAGTGTCGGGCTAATCTAGATCATTTGTTTTAGATCGTGTGGCTGAGATTCGTCGCCTCAAATCCAAGGTTTTTAGGCGCTTGAAATTTAGCATCTCCCATTGTTAATTGTGATATATGCTTAGGGTAAACCAAGACTGTGTGCTCTGTGACTTGTAATCTGTACTAGGTGTTGTCTATTTCTTGGCAAGGCATTTTTCTATACTAGGTGTTGTGTCTGATGTTTATGTCTGATGTTTTGTCTATTCCCTAACCTTGTTTATGTCTGAAGTTTTGTCCCTGTATTGTCCCTTGTAATAAAAAAAATTTGTTTAAAAAACAAGCGGGGACCCCGCGACACAAGACCACATAGTACAAAATGACATCGCTTGATTCCCTATAGAAACCTTTGCGCTGAAGGCTCCTTGTGAAAGTAACACTTTCGCTCGAGGCCGAAAGTGGGCGTTAGGCCCTTGAGGCCGAGGCGCGAAGTCATCACAGGGACCTGCGAATTGTGTTTGGATTGTCCCTTGTCTTGTACTTTATATTGTATTTTTTTGTTGATTGTGCTGTATAGTCCCTTGTCATGCCCCTTGTATTGTGCCTTCTATTTTGCCTTGTATTGTATTGTATTGTATTGCTTATTTTTGTTTCCTACCCACTATTTTTATCTTGTATTTTGTCCTTTAGGATAATAAGTTGCTCTTTTGCTTTACCTCCATGTTTAACATTACTTAAACCGATTTTGGGACTATGCAAGGATACAAATTTGGGTCTTTAGGATAATGCGCATAATTGTGTCATGGCAACATAGCAGTGCTTTGATACTTGGAATGGTCTTTTTCCTAGGTTATAATGTATTGCATTTCAAACTGTAGGGCTGGTGTGTTATGTGAATGACCATGACACGTTTCTCTCTGAAAATACAGCTTCATTTAGAGACGATTTTATTTGTCTCTGTTTTTGGTTTCTCTCTTTTGTGGTAGTTATTTATTTCAGCTTGTTCTCTGAAAATAACTGCTGTTCAGTTTCAGTAACTCATGCATTTTTCAATTTCCCTTTCCGCAGTGAAAGCAGGAAGTTGATGGAACGCCTTGAATATTCATGTAACTGGTGTTCGATAGGCGCCAAAGCTGCGCCGTATGATAGCCGGCATGCTCAGCTTCATCACAGCAACACCCATGATCCAGCACCATTGCCGTTGCCTGGAACCTCTTATGACTTGCAGAGAAGTTCTAGGAAGGCAAAGGCTTGTTGCCGCATCCCCTGAAGGCATTGTCGATTCCTGGGATAAGCTATTCTTAGAGGGATACCAATCTGATCTTTGTTTTTCGACAGACAATGGCCCTGAAATTCTTTCACATTCATGTGTTCTTGTGAGTACAGCTTCTCTAAATTCTTTCACGTTGTCGCTTGTTGCTATGTCAGAGAACATCATTTCAAAGAATATCCTCAACTCACATTGTTTAACTGTGTAGCATATAGTTTACAACAAAATTGTGTTTAGTATCCATTTCTTGATTGCACATTTATAATGAGTAAGTTGCAGACCTAAATTACTGCAATTATGGTGTTTAATATGTGCAATATTCCAAAGTTGCGATAATTTTTCGCCTAAATTACTGCAATTATGCTATATGGTGTCTTTGAAATATAGTTGTGTTAGTTTCCGGCCTCCTTTGAGCCCCCATACATCACAAAGTTGAGAACCATTGTCCAGTTTTCCTTTTCTTCTTTTTGGCAGGCACAACAGGATGATGCCTTTTCTTTCATGTCTTGACGTTATGGCCTCCTGCATGGCAGTGTGTAAAGGTAAAGTTGGTTTTCGATTTGCTTCTCATGTCTTCAGCAATTCTTTTTTGCCTGGGCACCTTTTTTCGGTCTTCCTTTTCCTAGAGCATTATCAGGATCTTGCAATAGTATTGTATCAGTTTGTTGAGGAGGTTGTCCTATTTCATTGTCAGTATCTTGCAATTGTGTTGTAGCATTTTGTTGAGCAGATTGTGTGTGGTGGTCTGACTTGGTCTCTATGTTTGATTTATACATATATTTCGAAATTGCAATGAGTACTAGTGTAAATTGCAGTTATATAGAACTGTAACTTTAGTTGCCTTGCTGTGCAATAAGTTGATTTGACTTTTACCTGAAGAATAGACTTGGCATTTTCAATGAGTTCTTCTTGTACTATAACATTTTGAATGTTTGTATCGAATCTGTAGTAACTCTCAGGATTCATTTCTAAATGTCTTATCGATGCACCCTGCAATAACATTTTGAGTGTTTGTATTGAATATGTAGTAACTCTCGGGATTCATTTCTAAATGTCTTATTGATGCACCCTGCGTATCAAAATACAAGTGGATTAGTTTAGAAAATTGTGGTTGTTTGTGATGAATTCTTTTAGTAGGTCATGCAAGACAACATGTTTGCCCAAAATCTCATTTGGCTTAAGAAATTTGCATCTGTCATTTCATTAAGTGCTTTGCTTTGAACCTGCATAGGGAAATACATTGTATCGCTACTCATCAAACTCTTCTAGTAAACTGCATTTGGAATTTATGAAGTAAACTGCATTTGTCACTAGTGTTAGTAGAGATAGTAGAGTGGAGCCAGGTGCTCTTATGTCTTGTGAAGCATATTTTAGAACAATCTTTATGGTTTGTGCAATATTTAAATATTAGCAACCGATCATAAGCACCATATGGTGGGTTTTGGAGCTGTATTTGTGTGGTCAGGCTTCTCTACGCTTTTTAATCATTAACTTTAAGTGGATAGTGTTGTAAGAATACCCACTCCAACTAGATGGTCATCAGACTAGTTCCATTGAAAACCTGAACATTTTTTTAGTTTTTCAGATATTGTCTTGTTTTATTTAAAAATCACTAGTGTAGCGTTTTCCTACCTTTTTAAAGAACAACTCTTGTATTGTTGACTGGTTGGTAGCGACAGAGAGACTGCTGGGTTCTGGGGTTACCTGCTCCTGATCATCTATCAGGTAAGGAGGCCTCCACACTACTAAACACTTTGAAATATTATCCAGTTGGGTGACCTTTTCAAGTTATTGTCCATGGTGATTTCTCGCTGGCAGGAATGGCGCACAACTCATGTTGTCCAAATGCTAAAGCAGTTAAGAAAAATGAGGTGAGAGCGTGTATTTTTGTCTGAGTGGTCCAGTTCATTTTTCAAGCCAATTTTGCCATCAGCAAGGCAGATCTGAGCTATTGGAATACCACTGCAGGACAAGGATGGCCATGTAGTGATAATTGCTCTTAGGCCTATCAACAAGGATGAAGAGGTATCCTATTATTTCTTGAAACTGTTTGTATTATGGAATCAAGGCGAGAACTTTTGGTAATGTATGTTGCACCTATCCTACCAATCTGACAATGACCATTCCAAATTACCATCTCTCCTTCCGTATGGAGGAGAGGCAGGTGCAGATTTGCAGATTACTGAGAGGCAGGTGCAGATTACTGGATATTCACGTGTAGATGCTTGAAAGATATACCATATTAAAACCTGTCATTTTGGATGTATTTTTTTGTAACCTTGTTGCAAATTTGACAGATATACCATATTAAAACCTGTCATTTTCTTTGGAAAGGAGTTTTTGGGATGAATGCCGTTGTCAGATGTTCATTTGTAAAAAAAATGACAGATTTTTAGGTTACAGCGGCAGAGCAGTAAGCTTGTATTTGTGTTTATTGGGCCAATAGTTATATTTTGGCCCAAAGGAGCACCAATTTGAGTTAGCGGGTATCGGTTTACCCACCCGGTAAGCTTTGGCGGGGCCCGGTAAGCTTTGGCGGGTTCAATTCGCGGACCCGTATAGCTGCCTGCTGACCGAAACAAACAGAGCACAGATCTGGCTGTTGGATCTCCATCCAACGGCTGTCCTTGTCGCCTGAAATGTCACCTTTTTTTTTTTTTCAGGCGACCGAGTTATAGCAACTCCCTTTTTTTTTTTTTTTACTAGGACTGTCTTGCTTTTTTGGGAAAAAGTCTAAATCACACCTCCAACTATGGGATTGTGGACTACATAACCCCCCAACCTATAAAGCAGTCTATTTCAACCCCACTCAACTTTTCAAAAAACCCGGTCAAACTACCCCTAAAGCAGTTTTGAGAAATCATAGTAAATAAAAAAAAAAATCATAAAATAGAAAATCCAATTGTGTTGGACTCCAAATGAGTAGATCTACATTAATAAACATATAATATGGTATACTTACAATTTTTATTATAGTTTTAGATCTATGTTTTTCTTCATAGTTGTAAAAAAATGCACTAAAAAGTATACCATATTATATGTTCATTGCGTAGATCTACTCATTTGGAGTTAACATAATTGGATTTTCTATTATATTACTATGATTTTTAAAACCGCTTTGGGGGGTAATTTAACAAGTTTTGGAAAGTTCTGGGGGTGATATAGACTATTTTATAGATTGGGGGTTATGTAGTCCACCCCCCATAGATGGGGTGTGATATAGACTTTTTCCCTTGCTTTTGAATCTTGGGTCTGCCACTAGTGACAGGCATAGAAGATGTCACAAAGACAAGTCCGCCCGGCCCCAGATAGGGCAAAAGCAGCCCAACCGGGCCTAGGACGGCCTTGGAGGGAGGCGCCGACGCGCCCTCGAAGGGTGAAGCGGCGCCGCCGCCACCACCGCCCCCAGCGTCATCCACTACATCTTTGTATTGGATTAGGACTAGGTTTTTGGTGTAAAGGAGGTATTCCAATCTATAAGGAAATCTCCTATTAGGAAACGAATAAGAGTTTGCTTGTAAAAGGTATTTCAAAATATAAAAAAATTTAGAGATTATTTGAGATACAAGTCCCATACAAGAGCTATATAAAGTTATAAACAAGGAGGATATAATCTTTTAGAGACAAGCAATAAAGAAAATATTCCCCCAACTCTCTCGCTCCCTGCTCCCCTAATTTGTTGCTGCCGCCCACCCACCACAACACACCCCACCCACGCGCCAGACCCTAGGTGCCGCCGCCGCCTACCCTAGCGCCTCCGGGCACCGTCATCACCGCGCCCTCTCCAAGGCGGTTGTGACACGTGTTATCCAGGAGACTAGGACGATTCCCACCACCGATGTGGTCCGAGAAGTACAACTTATTCATGGCCCTCAAGCATCTCTTGGAGGACAACATTGAGAGGATCTATCACCGCTTCGATGAGATTGAGGCTCCTCTTCAACGCATGGAGAACGCTTACATCAACACTCCGATCTACCTCTCGCCTCTACGCCGACGATGACACACGAGGACAACCCGGCCAAGGCCGCCGCCGTTGGCCAAGGGGGCGTCCCCTGTGCACCACCACAAGCGTCACCCTCGTCCCCAACGATGACACCGGCTATGACATCGGGACCCAAGCTGAAGATGAGATCAACGAGCCGGCACCCCCTCCCCCCCCCCCCTACCCCCCACCCCCACCCCGCGCTTAGACGCCACCCGGCCAGACGCCACTCATCAAGATGGGGATTCGCCCTCGACACCGCCCGGCATACAACAAGATCGACAACCCGGCAGCCCTGGATCGACAAGATGGAGAAGTTGTTCGCATTGCAACCGGAGTTCAATCCCTAGTTCTATGTCAGGTTCGCGGTATGTTATCTCACGGTGTGGCACACCTCGGTTTCTTGGATGACCCGTGAGAAGGACATTGGAGGCATGGGACAACTTTATGCGCTTCCGCGCGACCGGGACTCCAATCGACAGCACCACGGCGGGGCGTCATAGCCGGCACCACCGAGGCGGGGACGGTGCGCTTTTGAAACAATCAAATGAAACCATTTGGAACGTAAAGTCTAACACATGAAATACTCATTGGATCGTGACATTAGGATATTAAACCGCAGCATATGCAACATCCTAGGATATACTTTCGCAACATTTAGATGAAACACACAAAACATTCTTTTGAAACATCTCAAACACATTATTGGAACACTTGAAACACAAAATCTACTTTTATAACATCCAGATCAAACATTTGAAACATGGGTTTAAAGTCCAAAACACGTAAAACGCAATATCGAGAACACTTGAAAACACAATGTTCGCCCAGTAGCCACAATCTACTTGTCCGCATTGGAATGTCGCGATCGAGGAGGAGGACAGGACGAAGTGGCCCAACCAAGGAGGCACAACCTACAAATCCACCTTGAAGGGCCCCCACAAATCGCCATTTGCTAGTCCAACCCCTACGCCGCCCCAACGGGGCCAATTGGCGCAAACAACGATGGCGTTGGGCGCCATCTTGAAGAGGAGCGAGAGGAGGTACGCCGACTTGAAGAGGAGTAGGGCAAGCCGGGTCGGAGGTGAGGCGGGAGAGGAGCGCGCGTTGTGTGGCCGTGCGGGGGAGGAAGCGTCTAGGATAGATGCGGTGTTGTCGGAGTTGATAGGATCGGTCTTGGGATTTGGTGGAGGGGTGGGGAGACGGTGGTGTATGGATTGGGAAATTTCTCGCCTCGGCTCTAGATGGAGGAAGAAGGATCAAGGTAGAAAGACGAGCAAAAGAAGGAAGAGGATGGAAACGGGATGATGATCGCACGGCCCATGAACAAACGTCCGGATTTGTTACCGTCATTTGGATGCTCAGTAACAAATAATTACCATATGAGAATATGTCAAAAGATATCTATAACCCCTATATAGAAGGAGGCCACTAGAGGACTTCTCTGCGCATGAGCATCCTTCCGTTACTAATCCAATCCTGCGTTTCCCTCCGTGCGTGTAGTCGCCTTCCCCACCCGCAGTCCCGCAGCGTGAGGTGATGAGTCGCCCGGCCGCCCGCCTCCCCACCTTGGACGTTCTTCCGCACGGCTGGCGCCCGCGCCGCCTCCCCTTCCATGCTCTTTGATGCGCCTTGAAGCCCGCCGCCGCTCCTCGCCCGCACGTTGCCCCCCCGCCTTCACGCCCACCTCACCTCCCCACCGCCGCCACCTCGCATGTCCCCCATAAAACTGCACGGCTTCCGCCGGCCGCTGGCACGTGAACTCCGCCGCCTCCTCCGCCCGTTACCACGAGCGCGGGCGACCTTCCTCCCACGGCAATGAACTCCGCCGCTGCCGCCGCGCCCGACTCCTTTGCTCCTTCGACTGAATCTTCCCAACGCTCCCGTTCCCAGCTCCCTCGCCGCTGGTGTCGCTGCCGAGCACCTCCACCATCGCCTCCACTCCCGGGCTCCTCTGCGGCCAACGTCGCTCGCCATCGACCCAAGGTTCTTCTCGCCACCCGCCCCCAATTTATTTTCAATTAGCTGAGACCTAAAATCTCGTCGTGGTCTGTAGACACCTAAAATCTAGGTCTAGAGACTGCAATATCCTAGATCTGCCATTGCCAATTTGCCATGATACTGGAATCCTTTGTCTCCATCCGTTTATGCAAGGTTTGTTCCTGGATGCTCTTTGATTTCCTTTTTTTTTCGATTTAAGTTTTTTACAACATCAACCTTCGTAGCTATGGCTATGTGACAAGCAAGTACTTTTCAGATAGTTAGGCCTTAGGAGACTTCTTGATACTGAGAATAGATTTGTGTAATCGATTGGGTTGAGATCATAAAGTTAAATTTCTTTTTAAAGTTAGTACAAAACCTAATAGTTTTTTACCATGTAGAATTTGCAAAAAAAAAAAAAAAAAGCCAGACTGCATATAAGACGCTGGACTCAATATTGGACACAAATAGCAGACAAAAAATAATATGTGATGCCTCAGTTTCATATTTTTTCAGCCAACTGAATCAATGCAATGGTTCTTGTGCAGCTCAACTCCAGTTACCAGATTTAATAACAATGAATACCAGGTAACCATTTGAAACACATTTGTTAATTTGAAATATGACATTTAAACATTCAGGAGCTTAATCATTTAGCAGCAATTAGTGGAACCTGTGATTTCGATATTTAAAGATTTATCCAGATTGATTCAGTTTGAATCGTACAGGTCATTTACAGGTCAGTTAAATGTTCTATCTAGAAATTGGATGATATTTAAATTTTTTTGTTTGTTAGTCTACCGTTCACATTAACGATATGATGGTTTCATTGACTTAAATTATTCTTAATCTTTGTTGGGTTGGTTTTGTTTGCAAGGACTAGGTTTTGCCTTTTTCCCAATGTGGTAAAAAGATGGTCTTCATCCATGGTTAAAGATTTTTCCAATTTGTTTCATTCTGAAACCTACAGGTCATGTACAGGTCAGTTTAATATTGCATCGATTTGTTTAGTTTGCAAGTACTAAATTTATCCTTTTTGCAATGTGCTTCTAAATATTTTGATTTGACTATTTATCTGCTCCTAGCAATTTAGACATGTGCTAACCAATATGCTTTTCTTCAACAAAGCAAGGTATCCTTTCATGTTTGGCTGCTTGAAGAAGATCTAGGACTAGATTTTTTTTTTTTTTTGTGATCCGTTGAAACGAAGAAACCAAAGCGTGTCGCTACCACCACCCCGAAAAGGTAATATTCCAAAAAATACATTTATGCCATATATTTAGATGCATTCTCGAGGTTACAGTTAGCCACGGTGAGTCATAAGGTTCCAGAGCTTTTGGTAGAAAGAATAATGTTGATGGATCTCCTCGAATTCTCCTTTTGTTTTCTAATCTAATCTAATGGCACTGTTCCTTATACTCACCTTTGTCTACTATTTTTAATGGAACTGAATATACATACACATCACGATAACACTCTTTTCTAAATGAAATTATGTTATAGAGATGGCGATTCTGAATTTGTCTTAACCAAAGTCAAAATGTGAGAGGTAGCATTCCTATGCTCATTGATGTTTTTTAAATTCCAACCTTGTTGCAGGGGCTGCCAAATTGATCATAGAAGTTCTGCAGTACTGCAAATAGTATAGTAGCCGTCCACTATCCATTCTCTTTACATTAAGGAAAAACATGATAATTTATTCATTGTGTTCTCTGTTTCTATTTTTGTTTGTAGAAGTGCTCATAATCTTCCAGGGGGAAACGGAACTTAAGGGAAGGGTAAATGTGTAAGCACAGAGAAAAAAAAAAAAACATTTATCTTTCACTTTATTTACCTCATAGGGATCATACTTTATTGATGAGAGGGAGATATTATTATGATTTACTAACTAATTGAAAATTTTAAAAAAAGAAACTACATGCTATAAGTTTTCCATACAGACCCGCCACAAAAGCCAAGTGCATGAAACCATTGTAGGTTGATGAGAACCAAAATATGAAGAAGTCCAAATAATTGCATTGATTTTTTTTTTAGATTTTTGTATGGTTATTACTTTTTCTGGGTATGAGTGCTGACTTAAAATTCCTATGAACTATATAATTTATTTTTTGAAGTTCCAAAATAAAATAAAGAGATAGTATTATTCTTGTGCATCAGAATAAACTCTATATTTGCATCTGTTTGTGTTTACATTTTAGTGTTTTACAAGGGAAGCTCAGTTGATTATTATATTTGTTTAAATGTCATTTATCCTTTTGGTTTTGCAGCCTGCAGAGGCTTGAAAGCCCATAACTCTGTACCAGATGTGCACTATGTTCAGACATTGCTTGCAGTAGGTCAATGATCTTGATCATAACAATATTCTTTGCATATTTTTTCTGCACCAAGTTCGCTGATCATTCAGCTCTTTTTTGCAATGCAGCAAAGTGGCCTAGAAGAAGAACTTGCACGGCAATCAGTAAATCTTTCAGCTTCTAAAGATCGTGAAAGACGTGGGTGGCACCCTGTAACATATAAAGTCTCTGATGCTACTCCTACACTTATAAAATCTATAAGGTATATAGTTTCTTCAAATGTAGACACGTTTCTTTCCTTTAGGACTTCATATGTTCGCCCAAACAACATCAACAATGACAACACTTTTGGAGCAAGCAAGTTGGGGTGGGCTTGCTTTGTGCTTAATTAAAGGGGAAACCGAAGGGTCCATCACCATTAGAATTCAGTTTTGGTTTGCCTTAATTTGACAAGTAGTGCAGTCATACCATTTGGTATAATGAATAAAGCAGCAAGCACCTTTTATAGGAAAAGGATGTGAATGTCTTAAACCTGTAACACCTGTGTATTGTGGCGGTAAATACTTCAATTGAAGAACTGATGTCTTAAACAAATGTCTGTTTCGAAGGCTGATGCTTTTGTAACTGGTTGTCAGCTTTGATTCTTGATGTGGCAATTTGTACCAAAATAAGCTGCCATTAAGAAGTGTGCATGATAGTTCCCTACTTTTTGCTGAGGATCTATTCTTCTCATTTTTATAATATATCGATAATATTATGAGACTGAAAATAGGAGGGAGCGGTGTACAAGTAATGGAAAGCCAGCACTCTGCTTCCTTTTTGCTAGGAAGTTTACATGTGGAGCTGGTCTGAAGCTTAATTGACATGATGGAATAGGTTGATGTATGCTCAACTGTTGGTACATCAGTTGATTGGATTAGCTGTTGGTTAAGGATGATTCGGTCAGCAAAGTGGCATTGAACCACACACAAAATATAATGTGTCATCGTTTTTATGTATTCGTTTATATATCATTTATCTGCAAGTATAGTGTAGCCTGTAAGACTGTAGGTTATGGTATGTGTATATGCTAATGTAGTCAGATCCGAAGTCAATTGGCTTAATAACTTCCTAGAGAGGTATTTTGTGGCACATGAACATCAGGCCTTCAGATGAGATGATAATATGAAACTCTTTCTTATGATCATTGTGTTTTTTTCTTACTTCCCCAAGAAGAACGCGGGAATTCCCTAAGTACTAGAAGTACAGGAAGATCACCCGTGACTTATATTGATGTATGTGTCCAAATGAGTGGAGGCAGAGAGCAAGGCAGCCTCACGTACCCCCGCGTGGGGGTTCGGGTGCGGTGGGGGTAGTGAGAGCCTGAGAGGGCGACGTACAATGTCAATGACCATACTATTCTTGGACAAATAAAAACAACGAAAATGGCTATTTTTGTGTGGACATGAGGAAGCACTACGAAGCATGTCAACCACTGTAAATGGGCTCTTAAGGCCCGTCTTAATGGAGGTTTCACGAAAGTGTTTTATGATATTAAATACAACGTTACATTAGCAAAACTTCACTTTTTGCATGAAACGCCTAGGAGAGAGAAGGAAAAAGTTTCACCATAGTGAAACCTTTGGGTACTGTTTCATATGCGTTGGAAACGGTGTCAAACCCCCATTGAGACAGAAATAGTGTTTCACCATGAAACTATGCAATTAAACCTTGTAAATGAGAGATGTTGTGGGACCCTTGAAAGATATATATGAAACTGTGCATTGGGGAGACACCTATTTCATACCAAAGTTTCACATCTTGAAAAACCGGAAGGTGAACCTCTCATTTAGACTGGCCTAAGTTAATTATTTGTTTCAGCGGTTGAAAATGTAAAAATAAAAATCATTTAATTAAAAAATCATATATAGTTTTGTTATAGAACGTGTTTATTACAACAAATTAAAGAAAGAAAAATAATACAGAATCGATCCCGTTAAACTTCACCGTCACTTGGCGAGCGAGTAGACGGAGAGTAAGATGATGAGCGCCATGCACGCGGCGGCGACCAGCATGAGCCCCGCCGAGGCATATGCCAGCTCAAAGAACCTGTCCATGTCCCGGTGCAGCTTGTCGACCTCTGGCGTCCGGATGGTGAACTGCCCGTCCAGGTAGCGCTTGACGTCGTAGGTGAAGCCGAACCCGGCCGCGGCCCCCGTCGCGAGCAGCAGGGCGAAGACCACGTCGGCGAGGACAAGGACCAGCGCCACCGCCAAGGTGCCGCCGCCGATGGCACGGTTCCCCCTGGCGACGCTGACGCCGGCTAAGGGGAGCTGCAGCAGCGTGTAGGCGCACCCGATGACGGCGATGGCCAGGACGTACCTGCAGATATTTACATACGGTGTTCATTCAGAGATGCACGGTACGTAGGTAGCAGCTAGCTAGTCAAATGTTCAGCGTGCTCAACTCACCTGTAGGCGTAGACATCCCTGAAGGTGTACTTCTGCGGCGGGTTGCTGTCGACGTTGAGCTTGTCGGCGGCGATGAGCGCGAGCGAGGCGGCGAGGAGGCCGAGGGTGAGGAGGCGGAGCATCAGGACGGCGCACGGCAACAGGCGGGCAGTCCGGGACGCCATTGTTACCTCTGCGAAATGAACTTCACGCACACTATGCTTTCACTCGGGTATGACTACTGTGGTTTCCCCTGCAAAGTGCGTATTTTGGCTGGGTTTTCCGTCTTATCAACAGCAGAGGATTAACAGGAAATTAATGAGACATGGACAAGGATCTTGTCGTCGTGTTCCTCGAGGATGTTAGCTGTTGGGTTGGAGCTTGGAGGGCGGCTTTGACCTGGTCACCAGCTGCCTGTCTCGATCACCAGAGGACGACAGTGGCGACCTGTCTGTCCAATGTCGATACAGGAGAAAAAGATCCAAGAAGGGGCCCTGCCCAGGAGTCCAGCTAGCTAGCTGTAGTAGCGGTTGATTGGAGTTTTCGATCGGACGCTTGACGAAATCTCTGATCTTTTTCAACCAACCACATTGCCTTTAGGGCTCAACACCGTCGACTCTGCCTTCACCATTACTTTTGGCACGAAGGGCTCACACAGTCAACCTTCAGCAAGATCAACTTCATCTAACCACACGCTACTTCGACTTAAGGGGCTAGCCATCATCCATTTTACATCATCAACTTTGCTGCTACATCAACCTCTCAGGGCTAATTTCCCTACCTAGCAGAGCCCCAAACCCCACGAAGGGGCTCCGGGCACACTTGGCAGCCCCTTCGGACAGGACGAGAAGCCTGCAAAGCTGGGCGAAGGATCAACCCGTTGAAGACACCACGGCAGCAGACAACACCAGGACAAAGGATGAACACTGTTCAACTTGGTCGGAAAACTCCTCAACAGCTTTCTACTTTTACATTTGAATATAAAAATAAAGGCAAAAACGGTAAAGTCGGCGAAAAATGGACGTGAAATTACAGAATTTCGAGAAGAACCAGTTCGAGCAGACTTATATTGAACATGGTAGGTATACAAAAAATTAATACCGAATATTGACCCACAATGCATAACAACCAACAAATATCGTTGTGGCAAATTTCAAGTACAAGAGAGCAAACTTATAATTTTACAGTTTTTTTTCAAAAAGAGAAAAAGAAAAGAGAAAAATGTAAGAGGCCATCGGTACTAGACTATAAGGATACCAACAAGGCCTGGCCCATCTAGTTATCTCTGCTTTGGTCAGCCAGTTACATGCAATGCAACAACAATGCCGCATGAGGCCAAGATGCATGCTTCACCATGCCAGATGATAAGCCTCACCTAAGGATGTCAACAAGTGGGGTTCGGATCGGGTAGAGTATCTATACACACGAAACCAAAACTGATTCTAGTGGGAATCCATCAGCAAAACCAAACCCGGGGATACCTAAAATCTTCACGGATACCCGAAAACTGAATGGCCACCCAAAAACCAGAGAATATATGTACACATATTCTTATAAACAAGTACCAAGAAATAGTAAATATTTTCATGAGTCAACTTTGAATAAATTTAATAATCTAAGTACACAAGTTATTATTAACATATTATAAAACATGAGTTTTAATTCTGAATTATTTATTCTGGATATCCAATCTAGAAAGCGGCAACGTCCTAGATCACACTAGAGTGTGTTGTGAGCTGAGAGGATCCTCGTCGTGTCATGCTCTTATGCACCACCATGGCCGCCCCTAGCATGGGACCAGCGACAACACTTATACAGGGGAAGTAATGGCACATGATATTTTTCTTTTTTACACCTGTAGATACAGTTGTAGTATCTGTTCATACACAGATACACAGATCTACACCACACATACGCACACCTCACACACATTACCTGTATACAACCAGACCTACATATATACTCAGATATAAAGATGCATCCATGGGGAGATCACTAGTATTCGAGGCTCCGACAATGGGTCGTTGCTGTCCCTTTGTGGCTCCACACGTTGAGAGGTTCATATTGAAATATTAAGGAACATATTGTCCCTGGGTGAGACACCGGCGTCAAAGCTAGGCTTCGAACGCGGGCAGGCAGGATGCACACCAGCGATCCTAGCCAACTGAGCTACGACTCACTTCTCAATGGCACATGCGCCTTGTTCTACCGACTGGTGCCGCCCGACCGGTGCTGGTTTGTTGTGAGAGAAAAGTACGGCTTTGCAGTTGGCTCGTCGTGTTGGTTTGTTGTGAGAAAAAACACCGTTGGTGGTGACTGAACCAGCAAGCCCGAACAAGGCGATGATATTTAGTGGAGGGTACATGGGCCCATGAATGCCATCGACGATAGAACCTCCACAAGCAAAAGCTGAATGTGGTCGAGATAATAGTACCCTCGTGCCTACAGTGGTTCAAGGTGCGAATCTCTTTGTCCTAGATGACTACCTAAAAGGTCATATATGGCCAGAGGGGTGAATAGCTTGTTAAAAATTATACAAAAGATCACTAGAGCAACTTTTTGCTAAAACAAAATGCTTAATCACGGTTCGCTCTAGCTCTACGGTTAGGCAAGCCACCTATACATAATTCTAGTTGCCATAATCACTAGTCACACAATAGCTAGGTTGCTACTTTACCAACTAGGTGAGCAAGATAATTACCACTATATACTCTACTCAACTAACAAACTACACAAGCTACACAAGCACAACATATATCAAATGTAATTGCAAAAGGGATTGCACTTGTTATACCAATGTGTAGAGGCAGCGAACCAATCACCATGTAGAGGATGAACTCATCAATAATGAAGCCAATAACCAAGAATGGATGACACAATGATATGTTCACCCAGAGTTCACTTGTGCACCGACAAGCTAATCTTCGGTTGTGTGGACCGACACTTTGACGGTCCTTCAGTGAGGCCCGCAAGCCAAGCTCCCGTAAGGCACCATAAGGCATCACACGCAAGTGTGGTACTCAACGACATGTTCAAGCCATTGCAGTAGCAATTCGTTGCTCCAACAGGAAAGCTCAAGAACCCCTACAATCACCGGGAGGTGGCCAAGAATAATCACCTTCTCATGCCAACGCCTCCACCAATTTCCAAGAGTAACAAGAAATTCACCGGCCACAACGATCTTCATGTGCCACTAGATGCAACAAGCAAGCAATGCACTAAGATTTCTCCCAAATCTCACCAAGATTGAATGCACAATCAAGCAATAGAGTGAATGGGAGGTTGTTTGCTAGTTGAAGGGATGTCGAATGATTCAAATGATCAAGAGAGAGTGTCCCGTAGCCGGCATAATCCCTAGCTGGCCCATGGCTGCCATAGATGTTGGGCTCGACAGACAGGAAACGTACGCACTGCTCTAGTGCACGCATTACACACCGACACCTAGTGTTGGTGCTTTGATTGGTGCCACATGTCATCATGTCAAACAATGGCTGTTCATCTCCAACGGTCACAATAAATGCACGCTCGCGGTTGAAGTGGCATTGGACACACCAATGCCTCGCACTGGACACTCCGACACACAGCAATGCCCTCACTGTTGCATCCGATGCGATACTAGTAAGTCCAAAATCCATTTTCTTAACTAGATGCGTCAGGTGAAGTCCCATCGGATGCTATCATGCGTCCGGTCCAAGCTTCACCGCAACTGATGACGTCAAAAATATAGCACCAGACGCGTCCGACCCAGCTTGACGCCTTCGTCCGGTGCAACAATCTCAGCTACTTGCTCTGGTCAGCCACATCGGATGCACTGGATCAGCATCTGGTGCTATATCTACTACAACACCAGCAATATTTCTTCTCCATTTCACTTTACCCTTGCTTCCAACTTGACAACCACACAAAGTGTACTCCATGTGCATGTGTGTTACCATTTTCCAAAGCATTTTTAAGGGTCGCACTAGATCCTATATGCATCAACATGAATGTTAGACCTAATGACACTTGATCGAATTTTACAAAGTATTTCTGTTTGGTGATTGCTCAGCACAACACTTTATTGATGATGATATGGTTTACAAAGTGGCCAATCAACATGGCGTTTACAAAGGGTGTCGGGGGTATTTATAGGCCCCCTGGCCAGATTGACACAAAAATACTAGGAATCCTAAACTGAACTTCTACAATCTATCTTTTCTGAATGGGTTGAAATCTTTGTCTTCGCGACGCTTTTCATCATCTTCGTGGTCACTGCGGTTCTTCATTGGCGGTTGTAGCAGATATCTTCGCTTGAGAACCCGATTACGGTTCCTTTATTTCCAACTTTGTTGTTTCCTTGCGAAGCCTAAAGCCTTTTGAAGTCACCTTCAACACTTGCTTCGCTTTTTCCCGTGGCTAGTCCGAATACCCCGCAATCTTCAAAGTTTGGGACGAAAGTTTAACAGGAATCTAAGTTAGGACCCAACAATTTCTCCTCTTTATAGTTCGGCTATTGATCTTAAATTACTCACACCCTCAATGATGTCTTGAGAGCAAACAAAAAAAGGCCCTATGGTCATACCTTTGCCCCGAGCCCATTTTTTCTCTCTTTCCTCTTTTTTTCAAGCATGAGCACTTGATCATCTTTTGGACCATCTCCATGCATCCACTATGACCTTCTAGCTCCATCACTTGTCTAAGACCATCTCAAGCAAATTCACACTTAAGCAAAGAGATTAGTACTAGGGTTTCATCAATTAGCAAAAAACCAAACTAGGGACTTTCACTACCCTAAACACTTGCCTTACAATGGTGCTAAAGGATGAGCTCAATACCCTCTTTATAAACACCCTAGACCGTATGAAAATTCCGAGAATCCATCTTTGCAGAAGTGAGGTTCCCCTCTATAGTTTCATCATAGCAATGTATGTCGTACCCCTCGAGGAGCATTCACCGCCCATAAGTGAAATAGAAGACGATACATGCGGTTGTGGTGGTCACCTCTGGCGACACCACCGATATCCATTGTTGATTGAAGGAGGAGCTTCACCGCAAGAAGAAGGAGATCCCAACAAGTTCTTTCAAACCGGTGTAGGACACCATGGTCATTGAGGCGACCCAGATTACCCCAACAAGGTTGTGTGCATCGGAAACAACCCGCCACTGGAGCTGGAAGCACCACTTTGTAGAGATTTTGTGCAAAAACATCGTCTTTGCATTGCGTGCATGCTCTTTTCAACATATCCTTTTTGGTCACATGGATTTCATAGATAGAGTTTTTAGTGAGGTGATACATGCATAGGTTGAAAAGGCAACTCTCAAGTATGAATAGCTATTGGGTCTTGTAGTTTCATCCAAAGCAAATTGGAACAAGATATGACATATATTAGGCACTGTCTTTATAAAAGAGTCCCAAATACTATATGTTTAGGGGCATAAATTTAAATATATCTAGGGTATTATAGTAACAATTGAGGACTTCATGTAATTCTAAGCTCCATTGAGGTAATATATATAAACCACCATCTCCATGTCCTATAAATAAAACCTTACGAATTAGGTGGAGGAGACTTGCTTAGACATTTTAGTTTTCTGCTTCCCTATCTATCTCTTCCTCTCTCTCTCTCTCCCTCTCTCTCTCAGTGATATCCATTAATAAATACCAATGGGTTTTGTGAGAAGAGAAAAATAAAAGTTTGTGGTTAATGTTTTTAGCGCACAAGTATAGAAATTTTGTATAAAATTAAGGATAGTATCTAATCTACAATCCACTTGTCAACAACTCATCAAAAATAAATTGGAACAAGATATGACATATGTTAGGCACTGTCTTTATAAAAGAATCCTAAATACTATAGGTTTAGGGGCATAAATTTAAATATATCTAGGGTATTATTGTAACAATTGAGGACTTCATGTAATTCTAAGCTCCATTGAGGAAAAACATATAAACCACCATCTCCACCTCCTATAAATAAAACCTTACGAATTAGGTGGAGGAGACTTGCTTGGACATTTTAGTTTCTTGCTTCCCCTGTCTATCTCTTCCTCTCTGTCTCTCCCTGTTCCTCTCTCTCTCTGAGTGATATCCATTAATAAATACCAATGAGTTTTGTGGGAAGAGAAAAGTAAAAAGATTGTGGTTTATGTTTTTAGCACACAAGTATAGAAATTTTGTATAAAATTAAGGATAGTATCTAATCTACAATCCATTGTCACAAACTCATCCTCTCATCCCAAAATACCTCACAAACAGCCTAGCAAACAATGTTGGAATTATAGTTGGGTCTTCTCTAGTAGTTGGGTCTTCTCTAGTAGAAATAGCTATTGGGTCTTATAGTTCTCATCCTAACTGAAGTGAGGAATGTTGCACATCATGGTCACATGCGACGTTGACACACACCCCATCATCGGGCATGCATCCTCCTCCATGGACAACACCCGGTCCTCCACATCGTGCCATCCCACCTCCATGCCTCCCGGGATACGGGAACACGACATCGATTCGAACGCCATTCATGTCGGCGAGGATCGGGGGGAGTCGCCTGCAGAACCGGTCAACACATGCGCATCGGACAAAATAGACAAAGACACATTTTCAAGCAAAATCAACGTTCGAAATTCAAAAGATAAAAATTGATAAAATTTGTTGACAGATAAATAGCAAAATCCATATCATATTTGCCTTGTTTTGGATCAATATTGTTGGAGTTTTTAGCTTTTCTTATATACCGCTATCTTGCATAGCTCCACTATAGCTTTGACATAGCAATATAGACCCCGAAATTAAAAAGAGTAAAATATACCGGGTACCTAAACTATCTTATATGTACCGGATAAATACCCTAACTTAGAAACGTAACAGTCAGGTAATCAAACTATTCCATGGGTACCAAATAGGTACTCCAACTTAGAAACGTAATAGCCAGGTACTCGATCTATTTACGTTGATCACCACCGGTCCGACTTTGGCCATGTGGTCACCATTAGCCGACTAGCCACCCTTGATAATGAGCGTTGAAATTTTGCACAACCCCCATGGTCACAGCAACAACACGGGCAAGAGCGGGCGATTGCAGCGCGGCAAAGACAAAGGCACGCAAGACAACGGCAGCCATATGAGGCTAGCATGCCACCGCACCTCGAGGATGTTGTGTACATGTGTGTTTGCTTCGTGCCCAGAACATATCTTACTATGTTGTTGTAAAACACACGGACTCTGTCCTAGAAGGAAAGGAGAAGGAGGAATCCTAATCTTAGTCCGCTTGTATGTGGGCTTCATTGAAACTCTTAGGCCTTGGCAGGACTATATATACGTGGGAGATCTATGTTGAAATTACTGAATATTCGGATGAATAAAAAATAGTCTCCCTATCTTGTGTCTACTTGTTCTACTTTTCATCTACTACGCTCATCGTGAGAGACCGGAGAGGGAAGGTCCTAACCACCGGCAACATGTTTCACAACACGTTATCGGACGACAAGCTCTTCGTTGACATCGCCGTTGAAGTCGCCGCCGATCTTCCGGCACCGCCGCCGTGCCGACACCCGGACGCAACTCGCCGACTACATCGACATCCCCGATGTTGTTAGCGGAACGGATCTGCTACCTACGCCGCTACGAATCACGACCGCATCGACTCATCATCACGCGCAGGTCCCCACGCCTAGCCGAATCGTCCTCACGCGACGACCCTTCGTTTCTTCGGAATTCAAGAACCAAGGTACGGTCGAATCGCATCTCGCGATTGCTTGTGCTCCTTATCGAGCCAATTCATATATATACTCGGTACATGCACATTAGCTGTATCTCAATCACATACTTATGTGTTCTGGGGCTTGCATGCCATCCGAACTCGTAGTGCAAGCTGCAAATCGTTCCAGCAGAAATTACCAGGACCTGCAGTCTCAAGGCCGTCTACTCGTTTTCTTTTGCATTACTTTGTCTTTGATCCGTAAGTCTAGATCCGACATTAGTTGCAAATTTTGGTTCTATGTGCTTGCAAACTGTCATCGATTAGTAAGGCTGCATCTTGCCGTCGTGATCTTGACCCACGAAAGCAAATATTGAATCGAGTAGAATTCGGATTGATCCGGCCTATTGATATCCGACGAGTAGAAAGCAGTCAAGAAGCCAATTGTAATATGGCGTGAAGACCGTCATCACGATTGAGGTCGTTGTTGCATCCGCACGGCAAGGCAATCTGAATTTTGTCGCCAAAAGCCCGTAGCTGAACTAGCTTGACAGATCTATTAAGTTTTTTTTTTCGCCTGGATGCATGCAAATTGATCGTCACCCATAATTGTGTGCTTCTGCCGGCCGCTGCCCTTGCCCGAAGCTGCAAACAAAGTATCATGTATCATCATCGTAGCTCTGCGCATGAGCTCATTGTATAGATGCTCTTTGCACATGGCACTGATATTGGGTAGTTGCTGTAGCCTAAACATGGCATGTTTACTCGCCAGAACCAGAAGATTCATATCTTGAAACCACCTTGCCTGTAGCTTTCCGCATTGACTTCACTTGGTACCGTAGTGCCTTTGTCTCTTACCGATGCACACGGTTGTTCGTGATTCGAGATGTAAGCGGATTGTGGTGTAAAATCAAGATAGAAATAGGCTCGGCCAGCAACATTTATTTAGCGACAACACCCTCGTGGAGCATGAAAAATGAAGAGCCCGAAAGCTCACATGCAATGTGAAAAGATCATTGAGTTGACTTATTAAGAAAATAAAACTCTCGGTGAAATTCCTGAAGAAAAGTATGTGCATCAATTTTAAATATTTTTACAACATTGTTTTATGTTGATATATATGCCATTTTTATGTGCTCTTTAAATATCATGTAATTGTAAGAATTCTTGAATGATTTATGCTAGAAACATGGTAAAGGTTTATGAGCTCTCTAAATCCTGCAGACCTTAGACTTGTCAACCTTGAGATCCTCATATTTATTTATTTATTTTTCCTAGCATATGAATTTTTGAGATTAATGAATACTTGGTATAAATTCTGAAAATTTACATATACCACAACCTGAAAAATGCTAGTATGGTTCTAAGAATATTTTGAGTAACCATCCACTATCTTTTTGCACCTTACTACTCGTTTACATGTAATAAACTTATATGCACATGATCCAAGTTATATTAATATGCATGCCATAAAAGAAGAAGAAATATCCCTGGAGTTACTCGAATAGTAAATTATTTGTTACGGTCATTATTTAATCCATGTAGGATATTTTGCTACCATTGAAGTGCAAGATAAACTCAGCATAAATATTTCTTAATTACTCTACGAAATGAGTATATGGCCGATAGAAGTAACAAATACAATGTGGGACTCGCATGAGTAAAATCCCAAGATTATGATTACGAACATCATATTGCATTGAAAGTTGAATTTTAAGCTTGTATGTCTAAAGTTTGCTCTATAAGCTTGAAGCTTTGTATTAAATGTCTAGAAGACAAGATGGTAAATAGATTTTATCAATCTACATTCTCGAAGAAATGTCTCTAATATATAGAATATCAAAAGAGCAATGTAATACATGAAGTATTTGATTTTACCATCAGAAACTACTCATGAAAATTGAGTTAGAATTTTTTTAGACAGACTTTATAAACCAGGATATTAGTTGCAATAATTTTGAATATGTGGCTTTTGCGTATGTTACACTACTTGAAGGCGTGTGACTACATATCATAACTATTGAATATAAAGCATGAAGCGACCGCTTGTCAAGTATAGAAGTTAAGACATGCGAGAATGTATTTAGATCATGTGCTTATTATATTTGAAGTTCATATCCGGAAGAATTGATAGTATTGGTGGTGGTGCATTAAGTTTTAATTCCGTTGAATTAAGTGGTTAGTGGTTAATTTGTTAGCTTGAAGACTACTATGAAATACTTTATATTCTTAGTTGCAATTCTTATTACTTGAAGTAATGTGTGCGAATTTCTCATGGAATAAATTAGATTTATATGTTTCACATATAAACAATTGCCTATTGCCTATCAAAAAAAAATTGCATTCATTTATCCACAAAGAAGCCTTGAATAACCAAGAAGGTTATAGTTCTTTGTGCATCACTACCATGTAGGTAGATGGGAAACTGAATTTTCTAAAGCACATGAACAATTGGACTATATTGGCATATTAATTGATCTTGGAAGAATCGATTTAGCCAAGAAATTGTATAATCCTAAGTATTTAATTTTTTAGCCCGTGAACTAGAATTTACATCCTACCCTAAATCTATTATTGTACTTTGAATAGAACATTAGATATATGAATTTCATGTCATAATCAATGATTACTAGAAGTATCATTATATTCTATGAAGTATTAGAAGTGACTATTCACACAAGATGCATAAAGCAAATCACTACTTGAAGTAGTTATGGCATGAAAAGGGTGAGGAATTTTAGGCAAAGGCATAAGAAAATGTGGGTAATAATTATTTAATAGGCCTGACCTTCCTAAATCAATCTTTAAGTGCATGTATCAAGGCTTGAAGTTCTGCTCGCGTCCCTTCCGGGTCGAGTTAACATTCTCTATTGCACTAATGCAAGTAAGCTAGTAGCCTTGCATTTTGTTGTTATCTATTATGTTAGACTGAATACTAATATTCCACATTACACATGCATGTGTATCTCATTGAGCTGCAACTATCTCCACTCTTGCATTAATAATAGCATAGCAGCTATAGTTGTAGCTAGTAGCTACCTTTTGCGCTTTCCTCATAATCAAATTGGCTAGCTAGCATGCTATGTCTATATGGTTCCCGTTGAACTAAAGAATGATTTGCTTTCGATGCATCGTATGCATCAGCAATAAATTAGTTTAGGACCAAGCGACCTAAGATCGGGGGAGTGAGTTTATTATATTTTGCTCAATGAAGACTAACCGATTTGATGGGATGAATAGTTGTGGAACTAAGATACTAGATAACACAATTATGATGATTTGGGATTTCTGAAGAAAAGACATCAAGGGAATTTTGCATTAAAGGTAATTAGAAAATTCTAGAAGAAAATTCCATGTGAATTTGAATGTTGCGTATTTTATACATTTGAAGTGTATGATCCATTTTTGTATGAGTACTTGGATCATTTTTTTAGGCTAACTAATAAAGAAGCTAGAGAATGAAATAGTTTTCTAAACTATGATTTGTGCATATTAGGGGAGAACATCCCTAATTTGTAGGAATGCCGAACATTCTTAAATGCAATTTAAGTATTCTAGCTCATTTTGCATAATGAATAGTAACCCCATATTGAAATATGTGTGTGAATATTTCCCATAAAATTTAATCATAGCATACATAAATGGGCCTCCACTTGTAGTTGGAGATATATGAATTTGAATTAAGCCCATAATAGGGGATATATTTTGAAGTATGCTATTAATGATCTAATATTGGCATTAGGGGAGAGAGCCTATATTTTGAATGCCAAATATTATTTCCATAGAAGGAAAATGATCTTAAGAGAAAATATTCCTTGGAGCTTGAAGCAGGAATAATATCACACACTAAGTCATACAATAGTTTGACTAATGCTCTTGTGAAGCCCTGAAGCGAGCATATGCCGGATATTTTTGAAATAAGGAGTAACTTGAAGTTATGAACCAGAAATTGTGTTTACTAGTAGTAAACTAAATGTTATATACTATCAATCTAAAATCTACGGGGGACTTTTTGTGGTTCTAGTTTTAGTGTATACACATTAAATAGAAAAGAAATGGAACTCCTCCATTCTCGTGAAGAGAACACCTCTTGAAGAAGGTTAAACACCTCATGAAGAGGATCATCATGAAGATGACATCCAACACAATTAGCGCGCACCTCACTAATGTTGGGTATGCGAACAATATATCATCTCTTATTTGGGAAATAACAGAGATAAAATATTCTCACATTGTGAGAGTATTGGGAGAAAGAAAATAATTGTCGACAAACTAACTCTTTAATTGCAAATGTTTCTCTTATGGGAACCCAGATTCGGAAACAAAGTCCATGGCAAAATCGTCAGTAACGATTATATCGGGTCAATGAAGAAAGCAATTGAGGTTGAATCTCCTATGAAGAAAAAATGAATGTTCTGCTATATATCTCGGCGAATGAAACAAATGAATATTGAATATGCAGTTATTGAGTGGATTATAAAAATCCATATAATTCTTGAAGAATATAAATCGCAACTTGTAGAAATCTCATACTAAGTATTAAAGTCTAAGGTATATATTCTGAATGAATATTCAAGTCTCAAGAAGAGCATATCCTAGAAGGACTGCAATCATTGAATGATTTTACAAGTGAATAACGCTATGTCATTGTGTATATCACTCATCTACGATCCAGTAGAGAATGTATCTCATAGAAAAAAGAATTGTTAATTCACTAAGAATGAATGTACATCCTTGAAGGATCCATGAAGGATTTACAGTCAATTTTTGAATAAACACCATTCATCCCCTGAAGTGAATATAGACCGAGAGAAAGAAAATGAGGAATCTTAAATACCGTGAAGGTGTCATCAAACACTTAGAAAGTGTATGAAAAGCTAGCATGAAGTTAATGATATCCTCTAAGAATACCATAGAAGGTATGAGAATAATGGTGGTTTTGGCAATTGAATTATCCCCTAAATGCCAAATGCAAGGCTGGATTTGTACAATCAAAATCTCGAAGATTTATAGAATACAATTTGAAAATCCACTAAGGATTAATTATAAGTATTCAAACTCTAGTATAAGTTTTAATACACTATCTTGAAGATATTGAATATTAATTTATTTACCCCCATACCTCTCGAAAGGATCTATTTTTACGAAGGATAATATTTATTTGTTTTGCATGAGCTAATTGGTGGTCATTATGCATGAAGCATATTGCTCCGATATAATTTATAGAAAAATTATGAGCCAACTTTTATTTACACACGTTTATGAAAAAGTGTGGTTTGAACAATGAAGTTCAAAGTTTGGCTTTATGAGGGGGAGCATATTTTATTGAATCTGCCTTTAAGGTAAACCACTAGAATTATAAAGATCAAGTAGATCTTATTTGCTAAAACACTGAAGTTTATGCATAGATTATGAAGATCAATATCTATTCATGAAGAATAGAATATCCTGAAGAATATATGACCAAGAAGGTTAAATGTTGTACTCTTTTTCCCTACGTGAGTTTTTACTTGAAGGTTTCTCACACAAGGTTTTTAATGAGACAACATGTGCAATGCAATTAACGAATGCGATGTACTCTTTTCTCTAAGAACCGTTTGTTCCCACCGGGTTTTCGGATGGAGTTTTTGATGGGGCATATGCATATCGTGGTAATCGCCCAAGGGGGGGAGTGTTGTAAAACACACGGACTCTGTCCTAGAAGGAAAGGAGAAGGAGGAATCCTAATCTTAGTCCGTTTGTATGTGGGCTCTTACCGAAACTTTTAGACCTTGGCAGGACTATATATATGTGGGAGATCTATGTTGTAATTACTGAATATTCAGATGAATAAAAAATAGTCTCCCTATCTTGTGTCTACTTGTTCTACTTTTCATCTACTACATTCATCGTGAGAGACGGAGAGGGGAAGGTCCTAACCGCTGGCAACATGTTTCACAACAACTGCTACTAAAAAAACCGCAAGTGTCATCGTCGTCACTAATCGGCCTGCCTCCCGGCTAAACACCAGCCCACCCCGCTAAACATCCGCCCGGCTCCCTAACTGCATGTGCGCGCACTACCTCCCGCTCGGCTCCACACGACCACACCCCTGCGTGAAGTCCGCCCGGCGTCCAGGAACTGCCGTCCTTGGACGACGACTACCCCAGCACATGAGCAGCGGGGACGAGGAGACCGCCTTGCTCCTTGCCTGCTCCGACGTCTCCGTCGTTGTGACGGCGCAGGACATCGAGCGGATCCAAGGTACGCGGCCTCCACATCACCCTGTCTTGCTTCGTCGTCCTATTATTAGTGAATTATACGTTGCCTGTGCCCATCGAGTGTTGATCCGGAGAATTCGTCCGTGCTCGTCGCCGCGTTCGTTTCAGCTGGCCGGAGTGGATCTGATGTTAGGCCTTGGGAAGACGAGCGAGCGTGTAGTTGGTGAGATAGATTTACTGCCAGAGATGCTTCCACGCTTCACTAGAAAAGGAATTAGGACATGGCTGATGTTGATTATTGATTTATTGTCAATGCTCATATCATCGCCACAATTAAGAGTTCCAGCAACTGATGAAATAATTGTCACTTTGAGCCTACAGCCCTACTTTTACATATTCTACAGCCTTGCTAATATTGGCCACTACTTAAGTTCCAGAATAATTTGGTTTAACTAATTTCTCATGATTCCAACATGAGTTCAGTTTGTTCTACAATAGGATCATGAGTTCATTTAGTTCTCATGATTCCAACATGAGTTTAGTTAGTTTATTCTCATGATTCCAAAATCAACAGTATGTAGGTTCAGGAGATTCATTAGGCTGGATTTCTCAATCAGTCAATCACTTCAGCCTGTGCTTGTGGGGAGGTAGTGCTGCAACCGCATAGCTTATATGTTGTTACAGCTTGCTTCACTTCGATAGAATGATAGGGGTTAGGGAATGACTCGATTGGAACTATACAACAATAGTTTCCATCTGCAGTGTCCACTATAGCTGAGATAGAAACTTGGAGTCTGTATCCCATTTTCCCTAGGACACATATGAGTTAGGCTTGGAAAAGCGTAGTTTACCTCTGGTGTTGGATTCTTTGTTGGTTCCCCAATTTAATTTGCATGAGGTGTTCCTAATTGCACGGTTGAACTATCCACTTCTTATTCTCTGTGTCCTCAATCTTGATCATGTCGTACTACTATAGTCTAAACAAAAATGCTTACATGCAGAGATAGACAGTTATCGAGTTTATGATTAAAGTCTGCATTTTATCCTACATTCTTGATTATTTGGTAATATACAATGACCGACAACTACAAGCCAATGGTTTGGCTAATACCAACAAGCAGTATCGCTTTGTAAGACATTTACTAATTATATAAGAGGTGATATTCATGTGCAGTTACATGTACCCGGCTGTGTGACAGTGAAATCAGAGCATCAAGGTTAGTATTCTGCATTTGAATCTTTCTTTTCTTTTGTAATTCATGGTTACCAAAAAAAAAAAGCATGTGTTGGCAAGATCATAATCTACCAGTATTTAGAGGATTGTATCATTTCTAACAGCCTAATCTATTTCGATTATGTTGTTTAGAATTTTATTAGATTATCTATACTTGGGTTGTGCCAAATTATGCTCTTGGCAGATTTGGAGGAGATCCCAACTTTTGCTTAATCGTGCCCAACTATTAGAAGCTAGAAGCTTGATTGCACTTTTGTTCTGATGGATTCCATTATCTGTTAATTTTGGGCTGGCCTGACAAGAAAAGGAACCGATAAACTTCTCATATGGCCTGACATATTCATAGGACATCCATGTGAGATCCTTAGAAAGCACTTTTGTCTCAATTTTAATGTTCAGATTTTGATATATCAATTCAGGCGGCAGATGGTGCATCAAGCCCTATATTTTCTAGAAACATACAGACAACTTTAAAAACAACAACAAAAAATGAACCGGTGCTAAAAGTTTTCAGATAAGAAGGTATACCTTTGATTGGTTCAGAGATGCAAGTACTGTAACTGCAACAAGAAATCTAAACACATGCTAATTTTTTATGGACTGATTCTCTGCTGTTCCTAACCTCACAACACAACAAAATTGTGAGAGATCTCCATCTACTACTATTAAGAGAGAAAAGGTCTGCAATCTATACACTCTTGAATGTTTCAGTTATCACACATTTTCAGTAGTTTATGGTTGAGGTACATATCATGAGATCTATACTGTATATCATCTAAAAAATGAGATTTGTACTATGTCTCCATATATCAGGAGACATGGGTAGAGCATGTGGAGGTGGACGGCTGTGGACAACATCTACAAAACTATGTGTGAACTCAGGGGCTCGCCTTCGGTGCACACTGGTGGGTGGGAGAATGCTGGATTGTCGGTGTGAGGACCTTGTCATTTTCATGGCTAGCAACTTTCTGACCAGTGACATCGGTGGTAAGCTCTTTTTGTAGTCTACACAGGCATTACAGTGTAAACCATATGCTCTCGATCTATTTGGATCCCAAAAGGTTCAGCCCGTGCGAGCACGGGTTAGAATCTTGTAAGACACTAACTATATAATATATCTTTTCTCTTCACTAATATTCTGAATAATAGGTACCCTTTATCCATGTTTATAATTTTTTTCTTTACTTAGCGTTCTTTCTCTATGTATCTGCAATATATATTTACTTGAAAGATTTGGTAAACTACGATGGTACACAATCCTAATTTGGAGTGTGACTAATAAGCATTGCACTTTGTTCATTTTCTACCATAATAGGGATAATATATATATACTCTGTGGTGTCTATCTATTAGTAATGAACTTATCTCCTTTCTAATATATAGCACAACTCTCTTGCCAGTTTTTTTTTCTTTTACATGGTATACTCCCTCCATGTCCCTAAGAGGAAGGTTAATAGTTACAGCCTGTCATTGGTTGTAAGGCTATTTGTAGTCTTCTGCCAGCCTCCTCATATAGTAGTTAGCCCTTCACAATTAATAGAGGGTACATTTGTCTCTCTTAGAATTTCTTGATTCTTGCCAGTTTTTTTTTCTTTTACATGGTATACTCCCTCCATGTCCCTAAGAGGAAGGTTAATAGTTACTGACTGTCATTGGTTGTAAGGCTATTTGTAGTCTTTGCCCGACCTCCTCATATAGTAGTTAGCCCTTCACAATTAATAGAGGGCACATTTGTCTCTCTTAGAATTTCTTGATTCTTGTACCCAAGCCGTTCACAATTAATAGAGGGCACATTTGTCTCTCTTAGAATTTCTTGATTCTTGTACCCAAGCCGCTTTGTAAGTTTACGGCTCTTCTCCTCTCTCTCCTCCCTTTTCTCCTCCATGTTAACATTTAGCCGGCTTAATTACAACCTACTATTATACTTGCTCTAAAGAAAATCGTTTTGGATATGGTCTCAAAAACAACTTTTTTGCTCTTTTTATGCTATAAAATGTTTGTAAAATAAAGTCAATATATGCTTTTATAAAACTACATCTTGAGATAAATCTACTTACATCACTTTCATATTTCCAAACTCAACCAAAAAAAAATATTGTAGTCCCATTTAAAATGTTTAACTTAAGGCAAACCCAAAACAACATTCTTTAGGAACATGGAGGGGAGGACCTTGGTGTATGTTAACCACAATTACCTGAAAACTTATTCTAAACTACGGTGCTTATTGTGTGAAAGATTTTCATGAGTCCTCAACTAAGTTGAAAAACTCGTGTGCTTGTCTATTCTTTTATTAGTCCTCCATTTGAAATTTGAAAAAAAAAAAAAAATTAGGTCGCATACTACTCCTACGTACTATGGTGCATAAACAATCATTCAATGCCTACACCACATGGTTTAAGTTTGATGGTTTCGCTTAAAGTTAGGTTTAAGATGATGGTAATATAGTGCTAATCTCAAGAGCATATTAATATTTAAGCCATTCAATGAATATTTACTATAAAGAAATCTTAAAGGATATGAACACATAGCCACTTTTTGTATGTACTATATTAACCTCGCTCACTTCTCAAGATGTTTGAATTTTCTTATCAAGGAACGACATGTTGCGTTAATGGCTATTTTTTTTAATCAATGTAATTTTTTTTAGATGGTTATATACTATTTGTTTTCAAATTAGTTGTTTTACCTTTTCATATACTAATAAAATAGTGTATTGATATATTTATACTATGGATTATATATAGATCACTATATCACCTACGTTAATGTAATTTCAATATTATTTTTTCATCAATTGGAATATTATTATAAAGCAATAAAATTTAGATACCAACAAAACTTATAAAATATATTATGTGATTAATTTGCATTCTTTTCACTTCCTTCCCATGCACCTTTCAATTAGGTCACAATATGGTTAATCTTATCATCCAAATTCTTCCATAAATCCTATTAATAGGCATGGATTTGTATTGAGGGACCAATGACTGATTTATGTATAAGATGGGTATATTTTTCTCTACTTTTATTTGCATTTGTGTATTGGCAATACTGTATTTTTTTGGACATTTGAATAGAGTCTATGCTAATATTTCAACATATACAACAACAAATATGGCTTTATGTATGCATGTTCAAATATAATAGAGACCTGGATATATTATACATATTTCCGCTAATAAAAAATCATAGCAACATGCAGTGGATGAAGAATTTGAATAATAATCATGATATATGTAGTGATTGGTCATTATTTAATAAGTTAAAATTTATTTGATAAAAACACCATTAATCGATACACTTAGTTATACACAACGTCACTCTATCTAATGTTTATTACTGATTTTGGCTATAAGAGCAAATTTAAAATTGATGCACAAAAACAAATTTAGAGGTCTAATTTCTATTGTTGTAAAAACTGCATCCAACTATAAAAATTGAAAGAACTAACTTTAGAAGAGCACTTGACTTGTGCATGTTATTTTGTTTGATAAATTATTCTACTGATGATGTGTCCATATGGTGTTATTAGAGATGAATTTGTATTTGCTAGATGTAGCTGAACGGGCCAGTACAGACATACTGCACAAAGTCAGGGTATCTAAGGTCATATTATTCATTGGTTTAGTCAAAAGACTTGTGCATGCTAAGTTAAACTCTGACCTTGATGCATGGCAAGGATCGTGCGGTCGAGAGGCTGAATTGAAATTGTCCATCACGCAGCCGCATGCCCCTCTTGCACTTCATTGTCCAAATCCTTCACT
The DNA here is from genome assembly GCA_015847255.1 of Hyparrhenia diplandra. Lineage (NCBI taxonomy): Eukaryota > Viridiplantae > Streptophyta > Magnoliopsida > Poales > Poaceae > Hyparrhenia > Hyparrhenia diplandra. Next base: position 1,970,807 of record JADLZK010003878.1, read on the forward strand.
GTGTTTTTCTTTTACATACAAGTATCGGGGTTATTAAAAGTCCCACCGATTCCTTGCTCCCACATCAATTCAGGCATCGGTGGCGTTTTATCTGCTCGACAGCTGTCCCGTCCTATTTTTCCCTTTGGCAGCCAGCCACCCCAGCAACAGACCGCGTCTCGCGTCCGTCCCTGCCTCCCCCACCGCGTCTCCCTCGCATGCCGCAATCCAGTCCATCGCCCAACTCGGCCCAAATGGCCGAACCCTAATCCCCTCCCCATTCCTCTCGCTTCTCCCACGCTGCCCACAGGTGCATCTTGGCTTCTGCTCAAAAAAAAAAAAAAAAAAAGGTGCATCTTGGCTCTCCATCGTGCTCCTCCCCTCCTCCATGGACCAAGGGCGAGGCTCCCGTGGGCACAGCTCGCCGGGCTGGCTGGATCCGGCGGACGCGGCCCCCGCGGGCGGGGCTCCGGTGGGTGTGTGACCTCGCTGGCCGGGGAGTGTGGCGGCGGTGCTCGGCTCTGTGGGGATCGAGGCGGCCACTCTTCCTGCGACCTGGTGAGAGATGCCTACCAAGGTGCTCCATATTACCACCATGAAGCTATGGAGATCCAGTGAGGTATGGCTCCATGCGAAGGGGGTATGTGATCTGCGGCTTCGAGCGACCGGCGCTAAATCTGCCCCTCCCTCCCGCTGCAAGCCAGCCCTCTCCTCCACCCGGCGATGGATGTATGCATTCATCAATTTCCTCCAACTCTGATTCAATACATTGGTGCAGGTCACCATGCCGGTCGATGAGGACCACCGGCCGCTGCCGCCAACTATGCTCGTCCCACAGGTGCCCACCTTATAGAAGGTACTTCTCCCTCCCCCTAGGAGACATAATTAGGCTTTATTTTGTACCTCTTATTTTCAATGCCTAGGAAGCTATTGGCTGACGAGGAGTTTGCACTTCACACTTTTCTTAATTTTGTTTTTAGATGTTGGTCTATAATCTGGAGACAAGAATTGATACACCTTAGTAACATCAGAGGGAAAAGAAAGATGTACTTGCTAGAATGCTTCAGCTAGAAAAGGAGCTGCATGAGAAGCAGCAGCTTCAACTTGAAGTAGAACGGTTGAATAGTATAACAAAGACATGCCAATACTTTTACATGCAACACGAATTTTATTGTTGAAGACAAATTTATCGTTACTATTAGTATTTATTTAGTATGTAAATTTATGAATTGCAAGAACGGCTGGACAGTGCTTTATTGACCTTTTGGGTAATTGCTTGACAGTTTACTCTTTGGTGATTTGCAGGAACCAATTGTTAGTTTAACCTTCTTTTCCTTTGATTGATTCTGTTTAGTGTATGAATGTCCAGCTACCTGAATTTAGTTTCAGTCTATGTTCAGTTAACTAAATCTATCATCGATTCAGGTTTAGCAACAGCTTATCTCACTCAGTTATATGACACCATCCTAGGCCTTCTTCTCTACAGCCATGAGTGAGGATCTCCCAAGTATTCTGTTGTACAAGAGGATTCCATTCCATCAGATCTTAGAGGTACAATGCCATACCCACCATCCTATCGTTCTCCGTTGCTACTGACTTTTGCAGTTTTGCATTTCCTTGTACAGCTGTTGATGTGTTGTTACATCTCCTATTTTTAGGGTAAACGATGCCAACGCAAGGAAGTGCATTATGCTGATGCCAACACGATGAAGAGGAGAATGCTGGTGATTTCGACAGTGATTTTTGAAGATGTGAGATTATGAGCCTCCTCTCCTATTAACTCATTTATGTTCCCAGCTTTCGTTACTGGACATAACTTCGATGTCAAATTCTGCGCTATTGTTGTTGGTGATCCATCTGTGGTAGGCTTTGTTGTGCGCATTACACCTACCTCATTAGCAATGTTATTTAGTCCATTTAGCTTGAAAACGGTGTTGCTAACAAGAATCTATAGCTATGTATTTTTCGACTTAAACACTGGATAGAATTTTAGGACCCAGAAACATGATGTTCCTATGTGTACTGTAAAAAACACTCTTGCTTTTTTGATGAATATACCATAGATGATAATGTTGATGGGTGTGTGGACAGTGACCCGCAACTGAAAAGCCTAGCTACCTCCTTGCTTTGGTTTATGACTGTATTTTTATGCCCACACCAGTAAAATGCTAACCAGCAGCAACTAATAGATGTAGAAAGAATATTACTACAACAGTTCAAGGTTGTGTGTCTGATTTGGCATATCTAAGACCCAAGCAAGCTAGCTGAAACTCGGTTTCAGTAATAGTCTCAATGAAATTGCTCTATATCTGGGATTCTATCTTTTATCTCTAGATTATCTGTAGAGTTTGTTTCCATCTCCAAATAACTACCATATACGGAGTATGTTTCCTTATATATGTGTCATTCAGACAAAACCGGCAATAACTGCACATAAAGCTAAGAGTTAGTTGCCCACACCCTGCATACACACTTTCATTCCATAACTGACAATACAAATGTGACAAGTCAAGAGGTCAACAAAAACTTCAGATACATAGTTGTGGTTCAGTAAAGCTCCAAACAGGAAGATGAACCAAGCTACGTTGAACCAAAACTAGAACTGCATGCATGAAAATAGGTTGTTTAAACCTTGATACACTCATATCCTAAGCACCATTAATTTAATAAGTTAGGCATTTTTTTCTTTCTTGCTCACATTTGTTCTTTTTTAGGTTGCTGCTGCTCCTTGCCTTGCGCAATTAGATAAGTTGAAAGTTGTTGACCTTTCATAGATATTTGAATTTACTTGGTTGCTCGCAGCCTCACATGCTTAGACAAGTTGAAACTTGTTGACCTTACATGTGTACCTGAATTTCTTGGTCCTCCCCTCCCCTAATATAATAACTCTTGACCTCTCATATTTACAGTTGAAGATAAGTAATCAACAAAGGAAGTTCATGGTGCTTTTGCCTCTATCGATTGCAGAGGAGTGATGATTTACATTGCAACTGAAGTCCATCTCTCTTTTACTTTGTCTGCAGCATTATAATACTATGATGTAATGGTACTTGTATATTTGGACGACATTCTAAGCTAACGGCTATGTAGTGTTGATGGTCATGAGTTCTAACCGGGGAATTAATGGATATGTATGTATGGCCAGATTGAACCGTAATTGCTACGTTACTGATGAGAAGGATCCTGTAATATTTGGCTGAATAGAACCATAACAGCTGCCACAGCCATGCAACTCGTGTTGTTTTTAAATGTTTCATGGTTTGTACTATGTACTATAAGTGTTATGATATCTCTTCATGATTTAAGTAATATTTATATTTATGCTTAGTGTCTTGGTTGTATGTATTGATCATATATTGTTTTTTCCTCAAACCACTATAGGGCGCCCGAAGGGCGCCTGATGTTCTAGTATATGTGCAAAAGGATGGTGGTTTTCGATCTCTCGTGGGTACCTGTATCCCAGCGCCAGATCCGGCATATGCATGCTGCTACCTGCTGATGTACTAAATTAAACGTATGTACCCAGATTCAAATAGGAGATAAGAAAGCAAATGAAAGGACATCGACTACTTACTACATCATAGGGATCACGGGCCGGAGCTCTGCCAAAAAAAATGGACGTGACGGAGGTACGACGTGAATGGGAAGGGAATCAGGAAGCTCTGCATGGCAGGATGGAAGGGTTGGAGCCGCTCGGTGACGTGAACAGCTCTGCATGGCAGGATGGAAGGGTTGGAGCCGCTCGGTGACGTGAACGGCGCCGGCCTTTGCTGATATCCAATAAATAGATCTGTTTTAGCCGTGCTTGATGAGTTTTAATATCATTAATTAAGTGCATTATGTTTTAATAATGGCAAAGGTGGGTAATTAAGGTATAAGCTTAGGGGTTACTTTTAGGGTATTGTCGTAATGGCATGGTGGGTAATTTTTTAGAAAAACATAATACAGAGCTAACGGCTCTTGATATAAATGGTGATTAGAGTCCGTTAAATCGATGGCTAGATCTTTCTATTTTTTTGTGAGAATTTTAAGGATTTTTCCTTTTTTCTAGCGGCGTCTTGTGGGGATTAATGTGGTGCCTCCGTTGGAGCCTCCAATTAGTAATAGTAAGAGCATCTCCAACAGTTTTGGTATTTTTGATTTGGCATTTGACTTGTTTGCCAACTCCCCATTCCAAATGCCAAGCAAAAAAAAAAAGGCTTCCTCCAATAGTTTGCTATTTTTGGTTTGGCATATGGGAAAAGTAGGGGCCGGGAGGGAGCGGTTGTTGGTTCCACGTCGGATCCTCGTTTCATGAAGTCGCCATGCGTCGGGCATGCAAGAGACGCATGCAAGAAAGGCCAAAGCTCCCAAGTTTGGCAAAAAATGCCAAAGGAGGACCTGATTTTGCCAAACTCACTAAAATGCAAAAAGGGATTTTGCAAAACTGTTGGAGCATTGTTTTCTAGACTTTGGGCAAAAAAATGCAAATGCCAAACCCATATGCAACTTTGTTGGAGATGCTCTAAGATACACAATGACCGACAACTACAAGCCAATGGTTTGGCTAATACCAACAAGCAGTATCGCTTTGTAAGACATGTACCCGGCTGTGTGACAGTGAAATCAGAGCAGCAAGGTTAGTATTCTGCATTTGAATCTTTCTTTTTCTTTTGTAATTCATGGTTACCAAAAAAAAAAAAAAAAAAAGCATGTGTTGGCAAGATCATAATCTACCAGTACTTAGAGGATTGTATCATTTCTAACAGCCTAATCTATTTCGATTATGTTGTTTAGAATTTTATTAGATTATCTATACTTGGGTTGTGCCAAATTATGCTCTTGGCAGATTTGGAGGAGATCCCAACTTTTGCTTAATCGTGCCCAACTATTAGAAGCTAGAAGCTTGATTGCACTTTTGTTCTGATGGATTCCATTATCTGTTAATTTTGGGCTGGCCTGACAAGAAAAGGAACCGATAAACTTCTCATATGGCCTGACATATTCATAGGACATCCATGTGAGATCCTTAGAAAGCACTTTTGTCTCAATTTTAATGTTCAGATTTTGATATATCAATTCAGGCGGCAGATGGTGCATCAAGCCCTATATTTTCTAGAAACATACAGACAACTTTAAAAACAACAACAAAAAATGAACCGGTGCTAAAAGTTTTCAGATAAGAAGGTATATACCTTTGATTGGTTCAGAGATGCAAGTACTGTAACTGCAACAAGAAATCTAAACACATGCTAATTTTTTATGGACTGATTCTCTGCTGTTCCTAACCTCACAACACAACAAAATTGTGAGAGATCTCCATCTACTACTATTAAGAGAGAAAAGGTCTGCAATCTATACACCCTTGAATGTTTCAGTTATCACACATTTTCAGTAGTTTATGGTTGAGGTACATATCATGAGATCTATACTGTATATCATCTAAAAAATGAGATTTGTACTATGTCTCCATATATCAGGAGACATGGGTAGAGCATGTGGAGGTGGACGGCTGTGGACAACATCTACAAAACTATGTGTGAACTCAGGGGCTCGCCTTCGGTGCACACTGGTGGGTGGGAATGCTGGATTGTCGGTGTGAGGACCTTGTCAGTTTCATGGCTAGCAACTTTCTGACCAGTGACATCGGTGGTAAGCTCTTTTGTAGTCTACACAGGCATTACAGTGTAAACCATATGCTCTCGATCTATTTGGATCCCAAAAAGGTTCCGATCCTTATGAAAGAATCATTTGCTGCAGTGATGCCTAGCACGAAGGGTAGGCCAGCATGCTGAAGCTGGCTGAAGTGATGGCCAAAGGATACAAAATGACTTCGTGATCCAACTATTGGTATAGAATAGAAAGAAAATTGGAGAAAAAAATTCAATTGCAAAAGAAGTGAACTTGATTGTTTTAGTTGCTGTCAAAACTTGGAGTTATATTTCAATTATCTTTCCTTTATGAAGACTTATTGGTGTCCCAAACATTAGGATTACAACATTTTTGTATCTAGCAGTATAACACATATGGCATCATGTTTTTCCGTTTTGCAACGCACGAGCATTTACCTAATTGTTTCAAAAATCAGACCCTGATAGAAAATAAAAATATTAGTTCTATAAAAACGGTTCTGCACAAGGAATCGAGTAATAAAAGATTAGTTCATTTTTTCTAGCCATTGTAAAAGTAAGTACATGAGTCTTTGGATATGCAAGATTATCTGTTGGCTAGCTGCCGAGTGCCTAATAAATCATATGCCAAATCACGCGGCGGCGACGAGCTCAATTCATGTACATCACAATATTTGTTCATAATTTTTGATTTTTTGATAAAGAATACATGTATTACTTAAGAGAAACACTACAGTAGAAGTTGCGTGACCAAGTTAGGACTACCAGTGATGAACGTAAATAGTTTGAGTACCTGGTTGTTACGTTTGTGAGTTAGATTAGTACCTATCTGGTACCCACATAATAGATTGAGTACCTCACATTATTACGTTTGTGAGTTAGAGTACCTATATGGGACTCATAGAATAGATTGACTACCGACATCCCACGTTTTTTTTAGTTGGAGTACGTGACGGTACCCACAGAATAGTTTAAGTACCCGGGGTGCATATTACTCGATATTTTTTTTCAATCCGGACTCTATATCCACAAGTGGTTATATATAAAAAAAAATTATAAGAGTTCTTAGACTCTAAACCTCATACGAGTGATTACACAAAACAAGAAAAAAGCTAAATCAAAGCAAGAAAACTAGAAGAATAAGCTTCAATCTTCTTCGCCTGCTCCAACTAAGCTTCAATCTTCTTCTTCGTCCGCTCCAATCTTGCAACAGCTTCGCGAACACCAATCCATCACATCACACGTCTACTTAGAAACATGATGTTCAGCTCTCTTCTTCCCTCTATAGGTTTAGGGGCATAAATTTAAATATATCTAGGGCATTATTGTAACAATTAAGGACTTCATGTAATTCTAAGTCATAATGGGGAAGGTCCAATACTCTTGGATCACAAGAAAATGTGTGACCCTGTGTCCACCAAGAGAGATTAGCCACTTGCTGAGTGTTATACATCTTGCTACCATTAACCACATTGACTTGTATGGGGTCAACAGTTGTCAGTTTACACTTTAGAAGGGCAGCAATGGAAGTGTTGATGAATGTACCAGTACTACCAGAGTCAATGAGGATGAGAATATCCTTGTCCAAGATTTTACCATTGAGCCTGATGGTCTTTTTACCTTGGGTTCCCATAGCTGCAAAATTGGACGGTGAAAACACTTCACTATCACTTTGGATTCATCGGATGAGCTTCCTTGATTCTAGAGTTTCTACTGGCATAAGATTGAGGAATTCTTCTAGAACATGTAGAGGAATTTTATCTGGGAATTTATGGTTTCTGTCCCACTTTTCGCCACACTTCATACATAAACCTTGTGCTCTGCGGATCTTAGTGTGGAGATTTTGTCTTCCAATGTTGTCTTGTTTTCAGCAGGTAGAGGCCCCAATACACCAGGCCTTGGATCATTCATCTTGTTGTGCTGCTTGTTGAAGTCCAGGTATGGCTTGCAATAGAAGGACTTTAACTGTTGTGCTGACTTGACTTAGTTTCCTACATTAAGGCCAAAGAGAAAGCTGTTCTCGGCTTATGTAATACTATTGCTGATCGATATTAGAATTCAGCCCTTGCAAAAACTTGCTAACGAAGAAAACATCATCTAACTGACCATTATGCACTAACACTTTATGCATGACTAAGATAAATCAATCATGATACTCTTGGACAGTAGATGTTTGTCTAATGTTCAGAAGATCCTGCATGGAATTCTGATAGAGATCCTTGCCAAATTTTGTCTCTACTGCAATGCACAAATCAACCCAACTCTCTATCCTATCTTTGAGCCTCATATGTTTGCAACCATAACTGAGCAACACCCTAAAATGCAAAGTAGCAAAAGGTGCCCAACGATGAACTGGAATATTGAACATGTCAAAGTACTTTTCAGTTCTCCTTCCAAATTCGTGGGTTCAAACCGTCGAATTTGGGGAAATCCGCTTTAGGCGCAGGCCTAAACTCCTTATGATGATTCATAGCATAGTATGGCATAGTATGGCATAGTATCACCTCGAGGAACAGCATGAGAGGTAGATCCGATGTAATCGACCATTGGCAAGGGGGCAGATGTTGGACCAAGGTCCGAGAATCGGACCCTCGTGGAGATGTTGGGCGTCGTGGTCAACAGCGACTCGTCCCTCTTCCTCGCGTTGCGGGACCTAAAGCAGAGTAGTAGGCTTGGGTGTCCAACGCCTCGATACACGATGTGAGATTGCGGAGATCCTTGTTGAGAGCGGTGGACAGATTGTCCACCTCCGGCTTCCCCTTTCGTAAGGGACTCCAACAACTTTGTCATGTTGCCCAATTGTGCGGAGAGCACATTGAGCTTTTCCTCGGCCGGTCGTCGTGCGGTGAGAGTGCGGACCCCGAGCCGATTGAGGCGATTTTGTGTGTAGAAGAGGTGGTTGTTGTGGATCTTGTCGAATTTTGGCGAGATGTGGTGGTTGGTGTGAGCGGCGGATGTTGGTAATGGGGAATGGAACAGCGATGGAAAGTGATGGAGGGGACTGGAAGGAGGATGAGACCGGCGTCGATACCGGTTTGTCACGACCACGCATCGTGAACGGCGGAGAGTTGGATGGCGTACACGCGCGGCGGTGGTGCTCCGCGGACCGTGAGGCCGGCTCAAGAGAGAGAGAGAGCTCGTGCGCTCAAGGAAGAAGGCAAATTGGTTTTTGATTATTCTGACTGACCTCCCAACCACCCACACAACCATTTTAATACAAGGTTCAATTGTAAAACGGAAATAATGAAAAGTGGCCAAAGGCCTAAAGCTTACAACCTTGCAGCCCAAGGCTGACTTACGGGCCCATAGAGCTAGTGCGGATCAATCTCGAAGAATGGCCCAAGGCCCGTATGTAACACGCCATGGCCGCCGGGAGCTCAGCGCCGCCTGCTGCAAGCCATGCAGGCGCTCTCTGCCAAGCCATCGCGAGCCTCGCGGGTGAGCTCCGCCTGGAGCACGCCGATCCTGGGATTGTTTGCATGCTTTCGTTTCAATCGTTGATTGTTGCTAGCTTCCCTTGCGAGTCTACAGTGTGTTGGGGATTTTGTATCTAGCTGATGCTTTACTATGTGAATAGTGCTACTTTCAAATTGGAATACAAAATTTCATTAACATTTGCATGCTAATATGTGGTACAGATTTGCAGTGCTCTTTCGGTTCATTGTAGTACCGCAGGGAAGGCATACACAAGTTTCTTTTTTCTTTTTGAAAATCATCCAAGCCATTGGAGTAGTTCCCTATAGAGCACTGCTACCTGAATATCACTTGGAACGTTTCGGTTTGATTAGAAAGGCTTGATACATATTGCTACCTGAATACCGATGACGTAAGCTAATATTGATGGTTTTAATAATATTGTTTGTAATCCTATTTATCTTATGAATGCTTGATACATTTTCTATCAAATAGCAAAGAATGGTATACAAGAATATATTTATAGTTGATCCTATCTACATACAAAGGATTAAATTGCTTAGAGACGGATCATCGTCTATGGGTTGTAGACACTGCCTTTATATCATGCCTCGTATGATAGATTTAAGGCACTTAGAGAAGGGATACCCGCGTGTGGGTTGTACATGCCCCTGAGGAGCACGGAGAAGAATCACCCCCTCGCCGCAACGAAGTTCTACATACACCGCGTCCCTTCCTGGTGCGGGGTGTCCGTTCAGCGGTAGCGGGTGCGCTCTCGGTTCTGGACCCGATAAGAAGGATAGGACCCAACAACCAACACAGCAGGCGTACGCATCTCGACAGACCACACATCGACATGTGTCGCCTGAACACAGCCATAGAGTTCCGACGACAGAGATAGGAAAAATGAAAAATAAAAATCATTTAATTAAAAAATCATATACAGTTTTGTTATAGAACGTGTTTATTTATTACTTAGCGAGCGAGTAGACAGAGAGCAAGATGATGAGCGCCATGCACATGGCAGCGACAAGCATGAGCCCCGCCGAGGCGTAGGCCAGCTCGAAGAACCTGTTCACGTCTTGGTGCAGCTTTGTCGACCTGCGGCGTCCGGGTGGTGTCGCTAAACTGCCCGTCAAGGTAGCGCTTGACGTCGTAGGTGAAGCCGAACCCGACCACGGCCACCGCCACGAGCAGCAGGGCGAAAACCACATCCGCGAGGATGAGGACCACTGCCACGACCAAGGTGGTGCCGCCCGATGGCACGATTCCCCATGGCGACATTGACACCGCCAACGGAGCTGCAGCAGTGTGTAGGCGCACCCAATGACGGTGATAGCCAGGATGTACCTTTTTTTCAACCGGGATACTCATTTCCATTAAAACCAACCAAAATAAACAGCATTTGAGATAATACAGGCAACAGAGGGAGATAAGGTAGCAACAAGCTACCAACTAGAGGAACCAAGCGTTCTTAAACTACGCAAAAACCCACACCAGCCACCGAGACACCAAAGTTCCTACCAAACTTCACAATATCGAAGCTAAACATCTTTCTTAAACGAACTGCAACTCCCTTCCAAACTTATTACAAACTCCATATAAAACTACCGAAACATCAAAGTAACTGTTCAAAGTTCTTAGACCACTCCATCCATCAAAAAATGCCCTAATGCCACAGAAAGACAAGGACTCCAGTGTCTTGGATGTCTCCTTTTATCATTCCTCAGTGTCCTCCATGTCTTGGTCCTGTAGATCATCTCCTTTGAGTAGTAGATGGTCGATTTCCCCTGAATCTGATTTGCCGAATAATATCCATGGCAATATTCAGCATTGTATTGGCCCTGTACTCACTACTACAAAATTGATTTTACGTGGTGTTCCGATTTTATTTTCCGTGGCGGGCATTTGAGAAACCGTCACGAAAAATAGGTGGCCTGGCACCCCCTCCGGCCAGGGAAAAAACCACCACGGTTAATCGATTAACCGTGGCGGTTTTTGTAATTAGCCCGCCACGGAAAATAAAGCCCAACCCATCAGCCCAAAGCCCAATTCGATGGTCATAAATATATATACCACAACTAGGGTTTCCAAACACTTCTTTGCATTCCCACCTCTCTCACAAGCAGCCCCAACCTCTCTCCCTCTCGTCCCTTTTCCTCTCGCCCCAACCTCCTCTCCCCCTCGCCCCGAGCCGGCCCCCTCCCTCTCTCCTCCCTCAAGCCGGCGGCCTCCCTCTCCTCCACCGAGCCGGGGGGCCTCCCTCCCGTCTCTCCTCCCCAGGCGGCGGGCGGGCGGCACTCCCTCCACCTCCGGGCGGCAAGGCAAAGACGCGGGGAACCGGCCATGGCTGGCGGTCCCCCAAGGGCGGCGGCGCCCCGAACGCGGATCCCGGCATCCCCGAGCGCGTTAGGGTTTCAAACCTGGATTTTCTTTTTTTTTTTTTATTTATTAACCGTGGCGGGCATTGTTAAATGTCCGCCATGGTTATCGATTTTGCGTGGCGGACATTTACCCGCCACGGAAAATAGGTCGATTAACCGTGACCCTAGCTCCGTGGCGGTTTTAATGTCCGTCACGGAAAATCAAAAAGTCTACCACGGAAAATCATTTCTCGTAGTAGTGACTCCCACCATTGCTTGACTTCTTCCCCATACAGATACGACCAGTAAACCACATAGGGGTCCAAAAAGTTGCTTTCGAAGCTATCTTCATTTAAAACTTCAAACTTTTGACTCGGCCAAACCTTGTCAAAAGGAGCACAAAGTGACCTCGTTTCAAAAACTTTTGAATACTTAGGTGTTACAACTCATCAAGATCTACAATGTTTATATAGGACATTTTTGCATTTGAGAAAGTGTTTGGAAACACTAGTCACAAAATCATAAATCTAAGAGAGAGTTTATGAAACTACGGGAGACAATCAATGTAGAAGACGATCCATGCGGTTGCGGTGGTCGTCTCTGCTGACATCACTAATATCCATTGTCGATTGAGGGAGGAGCATCACCGCAGCAAAAATGAGAGCCCAACAAGTTCTTTCAAACCTGTGTGGGACACCATGGTCATTGAGGCGACCCAGATTACCCACAACAAGGTTATGCAAGGTCGGAAACAACACGCCCTTTGGAGCTAGAAGCACCACTTTGTAGAGTTTTTTGTGCAAAAACACCGTCTTTGCATTGCGTGCATGCTCTTTTCAACATATCCTTTTTGGTCACATGGATTTCATAGATGGAGTTTTTAGTGAGGTGATACATGCATAGGTTGAAAAGACAACTCTCAAGTATGAATACTATTGGGTCTTGTAGTTTCATCCAAAACAAATTGGAACAAGATCTACTCAAAAAAAAAAACAAATTGGAACAAGATATGACATATGTTAGGCACTGTCTTTATAAAAGACCCCAAATACTATATGTTTAGGGGCATAAATTTAAATATATCTAGGGTATTATTGTAACAATTGAGGACTTCATGTAATTCTAAGCTCCATTGAGGTAATACATATAAACCACCATCTCCACGTCCTATAAATAAAACCTTACTTAATTAGGTGGAGGAGACTTGCTTAGACATTTTAGTTTCTTGCTTCCCTATCTATCTCTTCCTCTCTCTCTCTCTCTCCTCTCTCTCTCTCTCTGGTGATATCCATTAATAAATACCAATGGGTTTTGTGGGAAGAGAAAAGTAAAAGATTGTGGTTTATGTTTCTAGCGCACAAGTATAGAAATTTTGTATAAAATTAAGGATAGTATCTAATCTACAATCCACCTGTCACCAACTCATCAAAAATAAATTGGAACAAGATATGACATGTGTTAGGCATTGTCTTTATAAAAGAGTCCCAAATACTATAGGTTAGGGGCATAAATTTAAATATATCTAGGGTATTATTGTAACAATTGAGGACTTCATGTAATTCTAAGCTCCACCGAGGAAATACATATAAACCACCATCTCCACCTCCTATAAATAAAACCTTACGAATTAGGTGGAGGAGACTTCCTTGGACATTTTAGTTTCTTGCTTCCCTGTCTATATCTTCCCTCTCTCTCTGTTCCTCTCTCTCTGTCTCTCTCTCGCTCTCTCTGAGTGATATCCATTAATAAATACCAATGAGTTTTGTGGGAAGAGAAAAGTAAAAGATTGTGGTTTATGTTTTTAGCACACAAGTATAGAAATTTTGTATAAAATTAAGGATTGTATCTTATCTACAATCTACCTATCACCAACTCATCCTCTCATCCCAAAATACCTCACAAACAGCCTAGCAAACAATGTTGGAATTATAGTTGGGTCTTCTCTAGTAGTTGGGTCTTCTCTAGTAGAAATAGCTATTGGGTCTTATAGTTCTCATCCTAACTGAAGTGAGGAATGTTGCACATCATGGTCACATGCGATGTTGACACACACCCCATCATCGGGCATGCATCCTCCTCCATGGACAACACCGGTCCTCCCACATCGTGCCATCCCACCTCCATGCCTCCCGAGGGATACGGAACACGACAGCGATTCGAACGCCATTCATGTCGGCGAGGATCCGGGAGTCGCCAGAGACCGATCAACACATGCAGACTAGACAAAATAGACAGCACACATTTTCAAGCAAAATCAACGTTCCGAATTCAAAAGATAAAAATTGATAAAATTTGTTGACAGATAAATAGCAAAATGCATATCATATTTGCCTTGTTTTTGGATCAATATTGTTGGAGTTTTTTAGTTTTTCTTATATAACGCTATCTTGCATAGCTCCGCTATAGCTTTGATATAGCACTATAGCCCCTGGAAATTAAAAGAGTAAAATATACTCACGGGTTCCTAAACTATTTTGTATGTACCGGATAGATACTCCAACTTAGAAACGTAATGATCGGGTACTCAAACTATTCCATGGGTACCAAATAGGTACTCCAACTTAGAAACGTAATAGCCAGGTACTCGATCTATTTACATTGATCACCACCGGTCCAGACTTTGGCCAACTGGTCACCATTAGCTGACTAGCCACCCTTGATAATGAGCGTTGAAATTTTGCACAACCCCCATGGTCACAGGCAACAACAAGGGCAAGAGCGGACAGGGCAGCGCGGCAGCACAGTGCACGGCACAGCACGGCAGCGCGAGGCTAGCATGCCACTGGCACCTCGAGGGTGTTGTGTACATGTGTGTTTGCGTCGTGCCCAGAACATATTGTTTCAAAAATCAGACCCTGATAGAAAATAAAAATATTAGTTCAATAAAAACAGTGCCGCACAAGGAATCGAGTAATAAAAGATTACTTCAATTTTTCTTGCCATTGTAAAAGTAAGTACGAAAGTCTTTGGATATGCAAGATGAGCTGTTGGCTAGCCGCCGAGTGCCTAATAAATCATATGCCAAATCCGCGCGGCGGCGACGAGCTCCGAATTCATGTACATCACAATATTTGTTACGTTTGTGAGTTAGAGTACCTATCTGGTACCCACATAATAGATTGAGTACCTAACTGTTACGTATGTGAGTTAGAGTACCTATGTAGGACTCATAGAATAGATTGACTACCTGACAGTCACGTTTTTTAGTTGGAGTACGTATCTGGTACCCACAGAATAGTTTAAGTACCCAGGGTGCATATTACTCGATATTTTTCAATCCAAACTCTATATCCACAAGTGGTTATATATAGCCGAAAATGTTATAAGAGTTCTTAGACTCTAAACCTCATACGAGTGATTACACAAAACAAGAAAAAAGCTAAAACAAAGCAAGAAAGCTAGAAGAATAAGCTTCAATCTTCTTCGACTGCTCCAACTAAGCTTCAATCTTCTTCTTCGTCCGCTCCAATCTTGCAACAGCTTCGCGAACACCAATGCATCACATCACATGTCATGTCTACTTAGAAACATGATGTTCAGCTCTCTTCTTCCCTCTATAGGTTTACGGGCATAAATTTAAATATATCTAGGGTATTATTGTAACAATTGAGGACTTCATGTAATTCTAAGGCATAATGGGGAAGGTCCAATACTCTTGCATCACAAGAAAATGTGTGACCCTGTGTCCACCAAGAGAGATTAGCCACTTGCCGAGTGCTATGCATCTTCTTTGCCATTAGCCCAAATGGATGGACTGTATGGGGTCAGCGGTTGTCGGTTTTACACTTTAGAAGAGCAGCAATGGAAGTCTTGATGAATGTACCAAGTACTACGAGTCAATGAGGATGAGAATATCCTTGTCCAAGATTTTACCATTGAGCGATGGTCTTTTTACCTTGGGTTCCCATAGCTGCAAAAATTGGGACCGGTGAAAACACTTCACTATCTTTGGATTCATCGGATGAGCTTCCTTGATTCGGCATTTCTCTTGGCATAAGATTGAGGTATTCTTCTAGAACATGTAGAGGAATTTTATCCGGGAATTTATGGTTTTGTCCCACTTTTTCGCCACACTTCATACATAAACCTTGTGCTGCGTTGGGATCTTAGTGTGGAGATTTTGTCTTCCAATGTTGTCTTGTTTTCAGCAAGTAGAGGCCCCAATACACCGGGCCTTGGATCATTCATCTTGTTGTGCTGCTTGTTGAAGTCCTTGTATGGCTTGTGATAGAAGGACTTTTGTTGTTGTCTTGACGGCTCGTTTCCTACATTAAGGCCAAAGAGAAAGCCCTGATCATCAGTTCTTGACTTATGTAATACTATTGATGATCTGATGTTAGGATTCAGCCCTTGCAGAAACTTGCTAATGAAGAAAGCATCATCTAACCGACCATTATGCACTAACACTTTATGCATGACTAAGATAAATCTATCATGATACTCTTGGATAGTAGATGTACGTCTAATGTTCGAAGATCATCGCATGGAATTACGATAGAGATCCTTGCCAAATTTAGTCTGCATACAGCAATGCACAAATCAACCCAACTCTCTATCCTATGTAGCCGCTCGGGCTCTGGATCCGGTCACCTAGGTGATGTAGCGACCCAAGCCGCCACCGCAGTCGACGTGAGGCTTGCTGCGCCACAGACAGCGTTCCCACCACCATGGCCTTCACCAAGTCACAGATCCGCCCATGGAAGTGATTCGGACATGGAGACGAAGGTGGCCGGAGCGACAAAAAAGCACCACAGCATTGGAGAAATCGCGCCGCCCGTACAGCTCTTGTGCTCCTACCGGCTAGAACAAAGCTCCCTGCCGCCACCATCCTTGTAGGTGCCGAGAGTTCGGCCACCCGCTCAGGCAATGACAGGGAAGAGAAGGAGCAGAGCAGGGCTGGCGGCGGCGACAGTGCTATAGGGACTCCCCCGAGCCGCCTACGGGAGCTACGCAGGGGGAGGGGAGGGGTCCTTGATGGCACACACATATATAGCAATGGGATTCATTTGTAAAGTACTGGTCGATACAACATAAGACAGAATGAGAAGGTAATTCTTAATAGTTGGTCAGAGGAGATTGTTGCTTAACAATGGTAACCCTCTACCTTTGTTTTGTTTGCATGATAGGTGGCAATACCCAATAGAGCACGACTCAACTGGGCTTTCTCTCAAAGTGGTTTTGGTTTTTAACATTCCTTGTTCTGTTCCGTTCCGTTAAGTTTCGTTAAGTTTTGGGTTGTGCCTTGCACAATCATTTCTGTAGTAGACATCGTCTAGCGCTTTTGTGATGCACTGAATAAATTGGATTGTGGTGGCTACAAACAAGAAATTGTATGGTCCGAGCTTGATTAATTTTATGTATGCAGCATGTTATCTATTCTATTCTATCTATATATGTACCATTTTTTTGATGCTGCAAGAAGCAACATTTTTTGTTTCATTGTGTTTTTGCTTTTGTTGTTGCAGTTGTCTAAATTCGTTGTTGCAACAAGTATATATTATCTGTTGCATTAGCCTTTCTTCTTTTCTTGCAACCCGCACCACCATTTTTCTTTTTCCGTTGTTGCAGTAGCTTTTAGCTTGTCATTTCAACATGCAATTTTGGTTTGTTTCAATAGATGATTTCGAATGTTGCAACATTATTTTTTTTTTTGGGTTGTTGCAATGGGTTTATCTGATTTGTTTTAATAGATGACTTTCTAATGTTGTAGTAGTGCTTTTTAAGATGTTGCAATAGCTGTTTTAATAGCCTTTTTTTGTTGTTGCAGCTCGCTGGGTGTTGGGTGCTGGGTCCGACGAGGTTGGGTGCTGACAGTGCGGAGGAAGGATGAGCGCTGGGGAGTGGAGGAGGATGGGGAGCGGCGCCGGGAACCACTCATACGGACGCAACCACGTGATGAGCTGGTAGGTACGGCTTGCAAGCTAGCAGTGGCAGTGGTGGGCCGGGCCGGGCCGGGCGTCCGATGAAAAAAAAAATCTATGAGACGTGCTATCCCTAGCTTCACCGCTAAACTATCCGGACACCCCCCACGACTTAGCACTCATGATTCACAGGCACTTGATATCTAAACCGTGCGTCGTGTACCATCGGTGCTAAATATGGAAGATCTCGTGTTGGCCACAAACTAGGCATTGAGTCCGACCAGGATTCTTATTCTGCATAGACTCAGTTCAGAAAACATCAATAAAACCAGGGCTAAACCATATATATAGCCACGGGCGGGTGCCCCATGGCACGAGCACGACGACAGCATTACTAATTGGATAGCTACGCGATCCAGATCGATTTATATTAGAAATTGGCATCGATAGGAATCGGCAGATGGAGCGCGGCGCAAGTAACAACTCGGTGGCCGCCGGAACCAAGAGACCAGAGCTAGACGGCGGGATGATGAACGAAGGCGACTGGACAGGGACCAAGAAGAGCAAAAAATTGCACGAGTGTCAGGTCGCCGTCGGCGGCGGGCTGCCGAGGTCGAGGAAGAGGTCGTACGAGCACGGCGAGGACGAATGCGACGTGTCCACGGTGAAGCTCTACAAGTGCAACTACTGGGAGGACCCAGCCTACGCCTTCAAGATTGAATACTTCGGGCTCGGCCTAGCGCGCAGCGCCGCGATCAGCAACCTCTGCGAGCGCCTGCACCGGGAGTTCGAGGCATTGTACGGCAGTACCAAAACCGCCGCACGGAGCACATAGATATGATATATGAGTAGCTATAGATTTTGGAAACTGTGGATCGTTTGTAGCCTTCGAGTTAAGGTCTTATATTTTGGAAATTGTGGATCGTTTGTATAAGCTTAAAACTTCTGAAGAGCCGTACCTGAAAAGGAAAAAAAATACTAGCTTCACATTGTTCGCAATTTCGAGTTGATTGTGTGTGAAACTAGTGGCTATTTTCCATTACCGTGTATATAATGTTCGTATACCATATGAACCCAAAAATATACAATTTGTGTTATTACGAATAACATTTTAAAAAAATCATTCTTATTTTTAAACCTCAAACTAGCATTGTATTGGTATTTTCGACCAGTATAGTCTTCTATATATCGATAAGCTCAAGTCCTCCCTAGTCAATACGTACTATAACGACAGTAGAAAGCATGCACGGAGGTAACATCGAGTGTGTAGAAAATAATACCTCTACTGATGATGAAAGAAAGAGAGAGAGAAAAAAACAGGCATATAACGAAACATTTACCACTACTACACAAAAGAAAAAGGCTTTTCCGTGATGGTTTTTGTAACCACCACCGAGCAAAGGTCATGATTGACCGGGTGATTAATCGTGGCAGTTTTTGTAAATTGACCGCTATTGTTAATCGATTAACCGTGACGATTTTTTGTAAATCGAACCATGGCGGTTTTGTTACATAACCGCCACTATTATCGATTAATAAAAATAACAATTCAAAAACATTATAACTTATAAAATATGATAAATCAGAGAATACATGCATATAAAATGATAAAATCAAAGAATATTTGCACAAATCATGAACATGCATCACATTTGTACATTCATATGATGTTTCCACAAACTCGAACACTTAGTTCATATTACAAACACACCACTGCTTCTAAAGTTTAAGTTACAAATGTAGGGAGAGCCGACATCTAGATGTCCCTAAACATGTACTCGTCCATGTTACACATGCTCCTCAAGTTGTGTATTCTCTCTAACTTCAGATCCGTTGCAAGCTCACTCGTTTTCGTCAAAGAAGTGGCCTCCATCCTTCGCATAGCGTCATCATTGATGACCCTACAAATGTCGGAGACTAGTTTACGGAAGGTAAGGTGCGTCGGTCCATGTCCCAATCTCCTTTTGGATCTCTTCTTGAGCTCCCACCAGCTGCTACGGTACACGTCACAGGCTCTAAGGTGCTCAAAAGCAAAGGATCCACATAGGAGTGTGCCTAGAGGTTGCTTCCTACATTGCATGCACGACATATGTATCACAAAATCGTTAGGCCATTTAGGGGGAGCATTCAATATGGACTAGAACACACGAGTCGGGTTATGTCTTTGGGTATACGGCCTAACCTTCGGTTCGTTCGGGTGTTCCCTTTTCCATCTCGAGGTTCTCCGATCGTAGTAGTCGGGATCGGCCAAGTATTTCTTCATTGCTACGTATGGAATCCGATAGTGTCAACAACTATGTAGGTCAAACTTGATATGTATGCGTTGAGTGTGTATGAAAGAATACTAGTGTCGTGACTTACTTTTGCATAGCCTCTTCAAAATACCTATCATTTTGCTTTGTTGGAACCTTGTTCTAGAGAGTCCATTATTATGACAACTCCATCCTAAGGGTAGATTACTATTGGCGGTCGTTATCGATCATTTTATCTTGTCAACTTATCTCTATTTTATAAGAAACTTGCAAACCTAGGCCACATATACCTCTACTACTAACCTAGTTCCACTTGTATTTCAAGAAAATATGTTTGTAGGACTTAAATGCGCGGAATCAAGTGGAAACACACAAAAAGGAGGAAGAATGCGCCACGAGTAGAAAACATGCTTTCTAGAAGTGTGTGGCAAATGGGACGAATTAGGGAATAATTGGATTGTTGCACCATCGGGGAGCGAAGTCCAAGCCGGCCTAATAGCCCACTAGAGAAAGGTCGTGCTGAGCGTGGCCAGCCAGCTCGCCTAGACCACTTATGCGGCGGACCGGCGGCATGCCCGATCGGGGCCGCGACTTTGCCGGTTCATTTTATGGGTGTAGAGATGGTTGCATGCGGTGCAACCTTACTTTGTGGCTGAAACCAACCCTTTACTTGTATTAATAGAGGGGCAGAGTTCCTCTTCAAAAGAACACACACACACCCTTTGAGCATTACTTCTTGCACTTGCACTTTCTTTAGTTGTAGAATTGGTATTTGAGCAAGGTTGAGCTTCAAGGAGGGCTTGTCTCCTTGGAAAGAATCTTTTGGTAATATACTATGGAGCTCTTTTCCATATTCAAGTCCCTATATTCATGTTGCAGTGCATATGAACTAGAGTATAGTTATCCCCATGTTATATTCATAATGTATGAACTAGACTAAAGTTAATATGTTGTGATATTAACATGACTAACTTTATGCTAATTATTCATATGTTGTTCTTGGAGAGAAGTAGAATCATCCTTAGGGTGATGGTTTGGTGTATCTTCGGGTTTGCCTTTTATCCTTACTTGTCGATCCGTAGGGACAGAGCTCGGTGGGATATAGGTAGTTTTCTATACACATGCGCGTGGTGCTCAGGTAATTTTCTATACACATGCGCATGGTGCTTAGGTAATATAGAAACCATCAGAAATATTGGCATCCCATGGTAGTGAGGTAGGCGGTAGGTGGTGACAGTCATGTTCGTCCTTTGCACTCCTTCATTTTTCGCGTGTTGAGTTGGAATTAGTAAAGTCTCTATCGGCTAGCAAACCAGCTACGAGGATCTCCCTATCATCTTAGAACTTGAGAGAAATTGGGTTGCTTACTATTCTTTTTTTTTTTTTTTTTTTTAGAGAGACGGGCATCTAAGTACTCATTGTTTTATTGTGGACACTTGTCCTTTTTTACTCTCTCTCTATCTTTCTTCTTCTTTTTTTAATTGCAACCAGAATCTCTTTCTGCTGATAGACTAAATGAGAGATAATAACAAAAATATTTGGAGTAAATAAACATGAGCTTCCTATAGTTTATGGGTTATTTATTCCCAGCGTAGGAATAAAACATTTATAAGTGGGTAATGATAGAAACAGAATGGTAGTACGATTAGGAACAATGAAGTTTGCCAATTTTAAGTGAAGGTCCCATCCCCTTAGGAGAGCCGATGAGTCTTGTGTTAAATTCTATTTTTTTTTTTAGCTAACTGTATATTTGATTTGATAGCATCAGACTGAATGCGGAATATTGCATCTTTATTACTGTATCAAGAAAAATAGGGACTAGCACTAGACAACTTCTTGTGCACTCATTCGTTGGGCAGTGCTGCCTCTAGTGGCTGGAATTAGTCATAGGAGTGGCTAGAATTAGTTCAAGATAGAAAATGTATTACGAGCTGTTGGGACAAGGCTCTTAGCACCAGGCGGAGGTTTGCTCGACGATGATGATTCCTGACGAAGATTTCTATGTCTTGATCATCATGGATTGTAGGGCACCGCCGCAGGCCATCCCCGAAGATCTCCGCTGGACCTCCGCCCGCACCAAGCGCCTCTCCCCGGACGACAGGACAGGGATCTTCGCCAGGGACCACAGAGGTAGCGAAGATCACGGAGGCCATCCCAGGCACGGCCACTATTGGGCGCGAGGCGGAGACTTCGAGCAGAGATGACAAGAGGACGACTTCAATTTGGACACGACTTCCTCCTCACAATGACCAAGCCTAGCACGTCTCCTCCAAGGCGGTTGTAGAAGCTAAAGGACCAAAAGACCTCTTCAAGGAAATGAGACTTAGGCTGGGCAGGACTAGTTGTTAGGAAGGGTAAAATTGTAATCTAAAGTCCTTCTCCCAGGCACATTTGTAACTATAAATAGAGGGCTCGGTCCTCCTTGTTTTTGGTTGGTGAATAAGACATATTTTCCTCTATACTTTCACTGCCCTATCACTTACTCCCCCAGTGCCTCGCCTAGGCGGAGATCTCCACCCGGTTAGAACCTCAAGTTCAACACGAGCTGCTGCCAAATATCTTGAATCCACCATGGTGTGATGTCAGTTTGATGGACCTGAAGTGGAAAGGTAAATTCTCACGGCACAAATTGAAATATGCAAACTCACGTGGCTCTAATAATTGAGTGCATATATATTATTCAATTTGATATTTAACTATATATAAAAAAACATGTCACATGAAAAAGCATTAACACTAATGCGTAGGAGTGCGACGATCTGAATCTAACACAACTTAAACGGATCGAATTGGGGTCAAAGCGCATAAGTTATGGGGTTTTGAATAAAGTGGCAATACTGTAAATATCCTGAACTTGGTTTTGAATTAAAACAAATAAGAATTCGGTTTTTATTTGGAACCAGGGACCACCTGGTGTAATTACTAGAAAGATCGGTGTCTCTTTAGCAAACATTCAGTAGCGAAGGGAAATCGGTCAGCGAGGACCGTTAATCTCGTGATGTGTGGCTTGAATTAGTAAAGCGTAGAAGGAAAGAGAACTCGGGCTCTGGCGGGGAACAAAGGTGCCGCGGCGGCGGCTTGGCGGTGGTCGCCCGGCGATCGCGGAACGGCAATACGCTCCGCCATTCGACGAGCCGTGTACAAGAAACGAAAGCGCGGAAAGGAACAAAACATGGCCGGGACGTGAAAGCGGCACGGCGGGGAAATGACATCCCAGCAGCGGCGCTTCGCGGCCGCCGGTGGGGAGGTCGCCGGCGTTCGCCCACGCGGCGATTCCGGCCGTTCGGTAGTGGAGGAGGATCGAGGGGCGTGATGGTCACCGACCTCCACGAACTCAAAGAGGCATACAAAGACACGAGGCGAGGGACGCGTCGAGGGGGTGTGTGCCGTGGGAATCGGGGCTTACCATGGGTCCAATGAAGGTGTTCCGGCGTCGGGGAGGACTCGAGGGAGCCGGCGATGGCGGCGGTGGTGCTTAGGGTTCCGGTCGATGCTTCGGCGGCGCCGCTTTTCGGTGCTCGGGTGAGATGGTGGCGGTGCTGCCAATGGGGTAAGGAGACTAGTCGGGGCGGTGGTACTTATAGGCAAGGGCGTGGTCGGGCTCCACCATGCCGGTCATGGCGGCGGAGTCCGCGCGTGCTTGTCTTGACCGCGAGTGAGGAGAGGGAGGCGGCGATGCGGCGCCAGCGCGGGATGTGTAGGAGGCGCTTGGGGCTTGCTAACGGGGCCGGGGTGCGTGGGGCGTGGGTGGTCGGTCCTCGGTCTCGCAGCTCCGTCGGCGCGTGGTCCGCGGCGTCGTCGTTTGAGTCAAGTGAGCGGAGGTGAGGGGCGTAAATGACTAGTGTGGCCCCTTGTCGGGATCCGAGAGAGAAAGGAGGCCGGGGGGGGCGGACTGGCAGGCGGGACCAGCGTCGGCCCGGAAAAAAGAAAGAGGGGCAGCTAGCGCGCAGATGGGCCGACTTCGAGTTGGGCCGGCCCGAGAGAAGAAAAAAGGAGGGAAACAACACCCCAGGGAGGAAAAAAAAACAGCTTGGGCCTTTGGTCCAGATAGGGAGAAAGGGAGGGAGAAACAAAAAGGGTTTTTTTTTTTATTTTGACTAGCAAAAATGCCCGTGCGTTGCAACGGTTAAAAAAAAACAAGTATCTCTAGGCCAATATACTTCATTTAATTGAAACGTGAATTTTGAGACTATGAACTAAGGACCGTTTGGTAGGCGATATGGCAAAACAACTTTAGCTATAACTTGTCTAATCGAGGTGAAGTTATTTTCATCAAACTATTGATAGAATATTTGCTGCTGTTAGATAAAATTGTTTAAATGGCCCAACTATCCTTCTCCTTTTTTTACTTTTTTATATTCCCTTTATTCTATTTTGCCTTTTTTATATCTTGTATCACCTCTCGAGTTCAAAAAAAAATTATTGGTTCGTTTTTTTATTTGAAATTGGATTTGATTGGTTGAGCCGAATTGATTTGAGACAGGAATTTCTTTTCATCTATTTTTTTATTGCGTCCAAAGGAACCAGATTGGTTTTGGGGTGGGACGGACGGCGGAGGTGGCGAAAGATTTTTGACGACGGGCTGATTTGTCGATCTAAACCATTGATGTTAATCCGATGGGCGGGGGCGATCACGTGGTCCGGAGGTTGGGCGCGGAAATTTCTTCGCTTTATTAATAGGTATAGACTAGCAAATATGCCCGTGCGTTGCCACGGAAACACGTATTAAAATTAAACTTCGAGATGTTCTAATTTGTATGAGTGTGAATCATGAGTTTATGTTACATATGAGATACACAGAGTAATATCCAATAAGTATCAGAAATAAAGTTCCAATAGAGATTATGGCTCCAAAATTACAGCTCCAGTATAGATTACACAATAGGCATAGGTAATTTAGCACAAAGCAAGATAGTTATCAAACAAGCTTTGAATCTGCACCTATTGTCAAAAGTACAACTCAAAGTCAAAATAATACAGTTCTATTCATCATGGGGCATGAACACATATATTAAAAATGTCTTAGCGACCAACCCTATATTACTCTAAGAATTTTACACAATGCATTTAAAGAAATAAAAAAAGAAACACTTTTTGTCACGGTTGAGAGTGCACGATCCACTCAAGCTCTTCTTCTTGTAGTTAGAAGAGGAACTCTAGGACCAGGAGCTTCCATGCCATCCACAGATGGAACATTTTGCAGTAGAAAGAGCCTTCTGTATTTGCAAAAGCATCTAAATTCTCATATTCATTCTGTAGCATGGCAAAGTCATGAATTTATAATCCATCTGACCGATAATTGAAGGAAAGATAGAGTTCCTAGAAAAAGAAAGAAAAGAGAACAACCTGAATCAAACACATCATTGAGAAGCGAGATGGATGTGCCTCATATGCGCGGTTCAGCAAGCAGCATTTGTTGCGGAGGATGGAGCAGCGCTGTGGACGGCCGTCGGCTGCCAGGAGGCCGACGCAGATGGGCCGGCCGCCGGGAGACCGAGACGATGGGCGTGGTCGGGGAGGGCGTGCCGCACGGCAATCGCCGGATGCTCAGGCAGGAGCGGCGATGGAGGCTCTGCTCGCTGGAGCAGCGCCGGCGGTGGCTCTGCATGCGGGGAGGAGCGGCGACGACACTGATGGGCGAGCGGAGCATGTGCTCGAGCGATAAGCCGAGGGGGGCCGTACGGCGAGAGGCGAGCGAGGCGTGCGGGGTAGAAGCTAGAGTGAGCCGGATGGGTTAGTGGGCTGGACAGTTGGGCTTATATATGTAGTATCAGCAAGCACATAATTTTTCCTTTTCCTTTTATTATTATTCTACATACACCTACCGGCTATTCGTATTTGCACCGGACTCTATTTGCACCCACCCGAGCCACAGGCAGGCGGAAAAAAAGTGGAGACAGAAATTTTCTCTAGGTATAGATATAGATATAGATTTACAAACCTAATTCACACTCAAATTTCAAAACTGATTTTAAACCAATTCTCAAAGTGTAGATAATAAATAAATTATTTCTAAGATTTGGAAATCAATTTCGGACTTATCTTCAAAGCACATTATAACTTATTTATTTATTTTACAAATGCAGTAAAAATTGATTAAACTTCTAAATCGAATTTAATAAATTCATTGTTCACTCAATAAAATAAATGAAAAGTCATGATT
This sequence comes from Hyparrhenia diplandra, assembly GCA_015847255.1. Taxonomy (NCBI): domain Eukaryota; kingdom Viridiplantae; phylum Streptophyta; class Magnoliopsida; order Poales; family Poaceae; genus Hyparrhenia; species Hyparrhenia diplandra. Next base: position 1,996,448 of record JADLZK010003878.1, read on the forward strand.
CCAATAAAACAAATTTAGATTAAATTCTAAAAAATTAGAAAATCACATTTGCCTAATTTAAGTTGTTAAAACCCTAATTAAAACATAGAAACTCTATAAAATTCATAAAATAATCGTTTTTATTTAGTGGAAACTATTCACAACCCAAAATTGGAAATTTTGGGGTGCGACATTAATACCGTATGGAATTTTGACAAGATGTTGAGTCAACTTATATTGTTAAATATTCACCAACTATATTGAGAAAAGGACAACAGAGTGCCACGTGCGCCGCCACCGCCTGGGCCGGGCCGTTGGGGACGGCACGGAATGTTCTGTCACTCAATTCGCTTAATTGGGAGAGTTTCCTTTTAATGGCAAACTTGACTGCGGGATTTTCCGTCTAGTTCATTATGTAGTAGAGCATTAGGAACGTCATCTTCGAGTTGATCTGCACAGGTGAAGGGCGACAATCACATTTGGGGTGGGGGAGTGTCACTGGCGGCATGACTACTCACAGTCTTCTTCCCTGCGTGAATGTCTACAAATACATCTTTTCTGCCCGGCATCAAGCGGGGCGACTACATCAGGAGGCGCTATGTTGTTGGCTTTGTCACTGGGTATGATTTTGTTTTAATCCACTTATTATGTTGATCAAAACTTTGATGGTTAGCATCATTCTTATGATGTTTATGCTTTAATTTGAACATGCATATATATGATGTCATCATCATATTTATTATGTCATTTTTCTAGATTAAAATGAACTTGAACTTGCCAAATTTTCTAACACATTTGATGGCACAGATGGACTGGCTACAAACTGCCCCGTGACTGCACGATTAACACATACAGAAGAACTTATCAAAAAAAAAAAAAAACAGAAGAACGAGAAGCCGGAGACGTATTCTGATATTGGATATTGGGACCCAGAACTTGGTGGAGCCGTCGTGGGTGTCACGATCGCCAGTCTTGAAGTTGGCGGCGGCATCGCTCGCGATGCTGCTGAACCAGACGACGGCGCTTTGATCTGTGCACGCTATGTGGTGTGGACTGTGGAGGAGGGATTGCAGAAGTTGAGTGGTCCTTCTTGCGAGAGATGATTCCAGTCTTTGCCATCGATTGTTTTGACATAACAAAAGAAATCTGTAGTGAAATCAGTGCGATGATTGCTAAGTATTGGTGGAACAATCAAGATAAGGAGAATAGCATACAATGGGTTTCAGGGATCTACATTCTTTTAACTTGGCAATGCTTGTCAAACAAGGATGGAGATTAATCCAAACCCGGCCCTGAGTCGTCTCTCTGTGCAAGGATATATACTGAAGGCTAAAGTATTGTCCAAATATATACTAGCGTGTTTGTTTTGTACACGTGGCTGCAGGGAGTGGAAGTCTTGAAAGGTGTCATCTGGAGGGTGGGCAACGGAGCAGGTGTTAACATTGGGGGCTGCCCAGGGATATAACCCGCAGGCTCGTCACTCCTGCTAGTGGGAGAAATTTACTCCAAAGAGGTGAAGAACTGACTGATCCGACCACGGCAAAATGGGATGAGCAGCTTCTGAATCAAACATTCTGGGAAGACGATGTGAAGCTAATCAGGTCACTGCCTATTCATGAGGAGATGGAAGATATACATATACTGGGATGGCACTTTGATAGCAAAGAGCATTTCTCTGAAATCAGCCTACAAGGTGCATAGGGTGGTGGTGGTGCAAAGAGCCCAACAATCCAGTGGATCAGAGGGGAGCCGAGAGAGGGGTGACTTCTTGAAGAAAAACTATGGCTGTCCTCCAAAAGTGAATAATTTCCTATGCAGAATGAGTCACAACACCCTAGCAGTTCATATGGTCCTGTAGAAACGGTGCATGAAGCTAGATACATGGTGTTGTATGTGTGAGAGATATGATGAGGATGAGGACATCTCCTACCTAAAAGCAAACAGGTGACGGAAGTTTGGAGCGAGCTCAATTTGGAAGAAGTACGCTAGCTGCGAGCTAATGACAGAATGTTCAGCTATGCAGATGATGTTGAAAATCTTCAGACTAGCAATCCACCAGTAACACTGTTGTAGTGGAAGGAGAGAAATAGATGGAGGAATGATGGGAGAAGGCGAGCAGGCCAGGCAGTTTCATACATTGCAGCTGCCCGTGCTGACAAACTGAAACGGCCAGGGCACTCAGAGCTATTGTCACCCATATATGGTTGTAGGAGGATGTGATGTGGCACAGAGAATACGATCAAACCAGAGACACCGATTGAGGACATGTGCGAAGGTGGAGAGGGCCTCGGCCCAGAAGGTGAAGGGCATCTCGACATGAAGAAGAAGACTGCAAACACAGGCACACAGTCATTCAGTGTCCGAATACTGCGTTCGGTTTTCCTGTTCAATGCAGAAGTATATGGACAAGAAATGAGCAAGGAAGTCCCATGCGCAGCAAAGTGAGTGTGAAGGGCATTGTTATCGAACTCTTTCCCATTGTCAGGCTGCAAGGAGATGAGGGGCAGATAAATTGTCCCTAGACATAAGAGCGGAAAGAGAGTAAATACTGCACAACTTCAGATATTGTGCAAAATTTTCTTCAGAAGGCGACAGAATCACATTTCAGAAAACAGAGTTGACATGATCCCATTGCACAAGCAAAGAAACACTTAAAAGCAGTAGCAGGCACAGCTTTGAACTGGAATCAACCGAAAAACATTTCAATTGAAATGCCCTCCCACTCAGCTTCACCGCTGCTGTGGCGTCAGGTAATCCGGATGGGCTCTCGCCGCTTCAGGTGGCAATGGCGGCTCACCGACACCCAGTCGAACTAGCTCTAGTCGAAGCCGAGTCGCAGCCTCACGCTTGGTCTCGTAATCATTCTTAGCTGCCTTGATCGCAGCATCACGTAAACGCAGCTGAATACGGGAAGACTTGTATTCGCCGGTAGCTGCAGCATGCTCTGCAATTCGTTGTTTATCATTGAGCAAGCGTTGAACCTCCTCATTCTTCTCCGTCATGATGTCATACGCTGAATCCAGCAAACTTAACTGCAAGCAAGAAGTCGAATCGGATCACAAACTCAATTGCTAGCGGAAAACGGAGTTTGCCAAATTAAAACCAACCAAGTGCGCCACGGGAGAGTCCTCGGCGTCGTGGGGTGAGGCTCCTCCTCGGCTTCCTCTTCGACTGCCTCGACGCCTGCAACCTCGTCCTGCACGACGGCAGCAGCATGAACATTGCGGTCGAGGTCCACGTCGACACGCGGCCCGTCGGCATCTGCAGGCTCCACCGCCTCCTCCACAGGCACGGGCCCGTCGCCGCCGATGCCATCCATGCGCGCCACCGCCCCGGCAGCACGCACACCATTAGCCGCTTCTGGGCGCCCCTCCTCGCCCTGGCCCTCGCCGCAGTGGTCCTCCGGGTCGGCGCGGTGATCGTCGTTGTACTCGCGTTCGACCGCACCATCATCACGGTCCCGGGGAAGGTCGAAGTCCTGCGCCCGAGGCTCCAGCCCGTCAGCACGCGCTCCGTCGAAGTCCCCGAGCAAGGTCGAAGTCCTCCACGTGCCGTCCCGCCGCCGCGCCTCCCAGGATGCGGAACACCGCACTGATCCGGATGCCGTTGATGTCGGCGAGGATGTGGGGAGTCCCCTGCAGACCGACGACGCGGGCCGCTCCATGGGCGGCGAGGTCGGTGGCGCTCACGTAGAGCACTCCACGCCCGCCCGCCACCCGCTCGCGGAGGCCCCGGATAGCTCCTCCAGGCAGGTAGGCGACGAATTGACGGCCGCCGAACACAGGTACGTTGGCGTCGAGCAAGTTTTCCGGCGTGAGAACCGGAACGATCGGCGCCTCCGCTGTAGGTCTCGCCGCCCCGCGCCCCCGTCTCGTCGGGTACCCTGGCCCGTGACGCCGCTGCGCCCGCAGCGCCCCAGCGAGTACACGGCCCCTCGGCGGAAGGTTCCGCGCCCCTCGTTGCGGTAGCAGTGGCGGGCCGAAGAAGCATGCGCTCGCGGGAGGCGCGTCTGAGCAGCCGGGGCGATGTTGCGTCGAGGGCGTGGGCGTGGAGCAGGTAGGAGAGGTCCGCCGCGGAGAGGTGCGGGTGGAGACGGTGGCGCGGCCGTGGGCCACCACCGTGGCCGCCATGGCCGCGCGCCGCCAGCGTGAGGTCCGCCGCGGGGAGGTGGTGGTGGAGACTGGTGGCGCGGCCGCGGGCCACCACCGTGGCCTCCATGGCCTCGCGCGCCACCAGCGTGTCCGCCGCGGCCTCGCGCGCCACCAGCATGTCCGCCGCGGCCTTGCGCGCCGCCGCGATGCATACTGGACGCGATTCCTCTACGACGAGATTCACGGACAGAGAGGGAGGGGAATGGGAAGAGGGAGAGGAGTGGAAAGAGCAGGAGGAAGGGGAGGCGATGGAGGGGAAGGCGGTGGTGGTGGCGATTCCGATTGGCGAAGGTTTTAATCCGAGACCGAGCAGGAGGAAGCAGGAGGAAGGGGCGGGGACGGGAGGAGTGGGGCCAAGCGAGGCGAGGCGGTTAGAGATGGGCCCACCTTTCGAATTTCGCTGCGGTGCGCCACGCCCGTGGGAGGCTTGATGCCAGACTAGCTGGCTTGCGTGGCAAGAAAAAAAAAAAACATCCTTATTTTTTGTCGTGTCACACGATTTTTCTACCGTCCCATTTAACATTTGATGAGTGATTAGGCCGTACGAATTGTTCCCCCTTTTGCTCAGTCTGTCGCAATTTTTGGGAACGTGTCATTTATCTATTTGAAATGCTCATTTCTTTTTCCATTTCCTTTTGGTTTTCCCAACTCGAACCAAGTAGACTTACGGGTGTTTGGATTCTTGAGAGTAGAGACTATACAACCCTTAGTTCCAATTAGCATTCTCTTGAGAGACTAGTAGACTCTCTTTTAGTCCCATATTTAGTAATTTGGCGACTAAAGACTAAAATTTATTCTATAGTATCTAGTCTTGAGGAACTAAACAGGGTCATTTAACTTGAAAACCAAAATCCAGACCAAATCAAAATGTCTCGGTTTCTCAGTTTTTTGGGTTCCGTTTTGGTTTTTATACTAGGAAAGTTAGGCTACGGTTCTCGGCTTTGGTTTCGGGTAAAGCGGGGACTTGGGCCGTGCCATTTGAGGGCGGGCCACGACACGGACTTTTGGCACGGCACGACACGAAATATCCTGGGTCGTGCCGACACGACACGAACACGAGGGTCATGTCGTGCCTAGGATCTCGGCACGATGGGCTACATGTCCCGGCCCGCATTTTGGGTCGTGCTTTGGGCCGGCACGACACGAAATATTTCGGGGTCGTCTTGGCACGACTGACGAACACGAGGGTTATGTCGTGCCTAGGATCTCGGCACGATGGGCTACATGTCCCAGCCCGCATTTTGGGTCGTGCTTTGGGCCGGCACGACACGAATGTTGCATGTACACACTTCTACTACAATACAATGTAATTTTATAGCATTTACTATAGTACCTCTCATCTAATACTAAAATAGATTATAAAAATCATTAAAACATCATTGAAATGGTATACACAAGATACATGTTTTTCTATATCACAAGCACAAAAAATGAAATAGCCGAGATATTTTGAGAGCCGTGCTTGGGCTGGCACGACCCGAAGGCGTGCCGCCGTACCACAGGCCATGCTTGGGCCGAAGAAAGAAGTTATTGTCCCATGTCGGCACGGCACGACGTGCTTCTCGTGCCTAGAGAGCACGATCCGAAGCAGTATGAAACACGAGAGAGCCATGCCCCAAAGACGGCACGCCCAAGTACCAACTCTAGTTTCAGGGTTTTGAGAACCAAACACCCAAAGGAACCGAATTTCAGAAGCAAAACAGCGGAGCTTGGCGAGTATCGTAACTTCGTTGAAGGATTTACTTTTAGGATCATCATTACTCTATCAATATGAAGTACTCTCCATATATGTCCCAAATTATTTGTCGCTTTGAGTTTCCATAACAAATTTGACTTCGATTTTAGAAATACATGCAATATTTGTATCTATAAATAAATTTATTAAAAGACTAGGTTCAAAGTTATTTTCAAAGTGATACCAATTTATAGAGCTATATGCACCATAAGCCCTTGAACTCAGTAAGTGTGTGTTACATAGGCCCCTAAACTTGGAAAATGCATTTTTAGCCTCCCTGAACTTGTTAATGGGTACAAATAGGCTCCTAAAATTTGAAAATGCATTGCTAGTCCCATAAACTTGTTAAGTGATATATCACTTGACCATACTTAATATTTTTAATAATATAGATTTTTTGTTTATCGAGAAGCAAAAAACGATAGATATTTTGAGATGGAGAGAATAAGGTTGAATGCATACAAATCCATCCACCAAGGTGTGGCTAGTAGAATTAAATTGCACCAAAAAAAAAAATATGAAGGAAATATGGGTGTGTAGTAGGGTTTCATTTAAGAGGATTTTTTTTGGTGGAACAATGAAGGTTCGGATATATGGATTATAAAAAGGTTTATTGGATAAAGGCTTATAAAAGGATTTTTAGAAAATATTTCTATAATTTCTAGGAATGGGGAGAAAGTGCTTACTCTATCTCCCGTGTAGGCTTTCTGTTTGTGCCTAACCTATGCTCAATTTGTGCCGCGATTTTTGCTCAAGCACTAAGGCTGACGCGTGGGCCATGTTTGTGGGGCTCGGTTGTCAGGGCTGGTCTAATACTTGGTGCTCCCTCTCTTGGTTGGGAAGGAAAATGGGAAGGAGTGGAGAGTAGTGAGGCTGCTACGTGGGTCCGCGAGATGGCATGGCGTGGCCCCATTTGTTGGAGGAGTTGGAGGAGCGTGGTCAAATGCCCGGGGCCCAGGCGCAGACGGACTCTCCGGGGCGAAGGTGGCGGCGGGCGGTGCTCTCAGGCTCCGTGCCGGCGGCTACGCCGGAGAGCGAACGTTGGCGGCGGGAGGCCGGCCTTGGTGGCTCGGTACTCAGCTCCGGTACGGAACTAGTCAGGGCAGCAGAGTGAGCACGGCGTTCGACGGCGGCGGCGGCGGCGTCTTCGGTCATCTCGTCCGTCCGCGGAACAGAGGGGAAAAAGAGGAGTGGAGCAGAGGGCAGCAAACGGCGGCGCTTGGCTGCAGCAACGGAGTTGGCGGTGCTCGGCCCCAGCGCGGAGGTGACCGGGGCGGCGGGGCGGGTTCGGTTCGTCGTCCCGGCGGTGGCGGTTGCCGAGGCGGTGTCGCGGCCCGGTGCGGCAGCTCCGACGGCGGTGGCTCGCGGCGAGGTCGGACGTACGCAGCGTCGTCGCGGACCGGTGCGATGCGGCAGCAGCTCCGGCGGGCGGCGTGGCTTGTTCGGTCCCAGAGAGCTCGGCAGCGACCGAGGCAACGACAGGCACGGGCTTGACGACCTGTCCAAGCTCCTCGTACGTACGGGGGTGCACGGCAGCCATGGCGCTCCGTGTTTGAGCGTTTTTGAGCTGGCTTCTGGCGAGCTCGACTGGACATGACGAGAGATGAGGCCGGCGGTGATAATCGCTGCTGCGCGCTCTGGTGTGACTGGCGTGCTTCACGTGCTGCTGTGACAAGCGCGACATGGCGCCCACGCAGTGACTTCGGTGGCTGGCCCAAAAACGTGCTGACTTGACTGTTAAAAGGACGATGCTTGACTGGACTTTGGACTGATTATGAATGGAGATGTCGAGGAATATTTTTGGTTGCACAAATGAATAGATACTTTCCACATATAAATAAATAAATACTTTCTCCATCTCAAATTATAAAATGTTTGACTTTTTAATCCTAAATTTGACCACTTGTCTTGTTCAAAAAATTTATGCAAACTTAGTCAAGTTTAAGTTATTCTCATAAATTTGACCGCTTGTCTTGTGGAGGGAATGCATGATGGAGATAAATAAGGCTAGACATATACAACAAACTTTATCTTAACCTTGCTTGTTATATTAAAAGAGAAAAAAAAAGGTTAGGTGAATAATTTTTAAAAAATAATAACAAAATAATATATAAAATAAAAATAATAAATAAATAAATAAATCAAGGGACCTTCTTCTCTCATCTCCTTCCCACTCCAAATGGCTCCACCAAGGGAGAACGAGGTGCTGGTAGCAAGTTCCCCTTTTCTACGTCGCTGCCCCACCGCTCCCCTTCTTCGTGTCTATAGATATAGATATATAGATTTAGTTGCACATAAAAAATATGAAGAAATATGGGTGTGTAATAGGGTTTTATTTTAGAGGATTTTTGGTGGAAGGATGGATGGATTCGGATATATGGATGGATTAGAAAAGGTTTATATTGGAGAAAGGCGTATAAAAGGATTTTAGAAAATATTTCTAGATTTTGTTTTCTTTTTGCGACGTATTTCTAGAATTTCCAGGAATGGGGAGAAAGTGCTTACTATGTTTTTCCCGTGTTCCTGTATGTGCCTAGCGATTTTTGCTCAAGCTCTGAAACTGACGTGTGGGCCACATTTGTGGGGCTCAGTTGTCAGGGCTGGTCTAGTACTTTTTCACGGGCAGGGCCTACGCTGTGTGGTGGACTTGATGCTGGTTCATGTGCACCGCGTTCGCGGGAAGGAGAAGGGAAATGGGAAGGAGTGGAGTAGTGAGGCTGCCAGGTGGGGTCTGCGAGATTGAACGGCGCGGAGCGTGTGGTGGACCCAGGGGCGGAGTGAGATTCAGGACTTTGCTCCTGTAAAGTCACGACGCATCTTTCTCCTTCCCGCGAACGTGCTTCAGCAACGTTCTGATCTGACGGCCTGAAGACATGCTTCGCTGCCTCGGCACTTCGGCGCTGCCTCTCGCGGCTCGCCTCGCCACTCCGGCGCCGCGTCGCCCCGGGCGGCCGGTGCTGCAGTGGACGGTGGCCATCATCACTTGGGCGCGATGTGGAGGGAGAGGGACGCGTTCCTGGCACCGGTGCAGACGTGGCACGTGGCAGGCGTTCTTGGCAGCAGCACCGAGACCGACACGCCCTCGCCGCACGCCCACTTGCCGTTCCCAGAGGACGAGGCCGTAACAGCGGCGTTGTCCGCCGCCAGCGCCCTCCGCGTCGCGTAGTAGCATGCAGCAGAGTCGCCACTGCGCTGGAGTGCCGAGGTGAGGACGGCACGCCGCACGCCACAGCAGCCCCCAGCGTGTGGACAAGCCCCGGGAGCACTGGGCAGTGGCGCGCAAGGCCAGCCAGCGCGGGCACGCACTGCGGGAGAGCGGCGCGGCCATCGGCGGTGCTCCCGCTTCTGTTCGCTCTCGGTAGAAAACTGATACAAGGCCCTTCAATTGGTTGCCAACCTTTGGATTTTGATGGACGGTGTTCCCAAGCTCTGTGCCGGCGGCGACGGCGAGCTCCATCGCGGAGGTGGCGGGGAAGTGGGACGAGTGGAGGAAGAGCGACCAAGGCAACGACAGGGCGCCGGGCTTGACCTCCGAGCTCCTTGTACGGGGCTGCTGGAGGCTATTTATATCCGCGTGCCGGCCGTGGGGACATTTTGCCGGCAACAAGGCAGATGGCCGGGCATGGCAGTGCGACAGCATCGTCCTCGTGTGTTGAGCTGGCGTCTGGCGAGCTCGACGGGACATGACGAGAGATGAGGCGGCAGTTGATCTCTGCTGCACGCTCTGGTGTGCTGCCATGCTGCGGGCTGTGCGAGAGGATGTTGACGCGCGACGTGGCGGTGGCGCCACGGTGGGTGCGTGTCCCAGTCCCAGCTGGATTTCCATGGCTGGGCCGAAAATGTGCCGACTCTGGTCCTAGGCCCATGGCTGCTGCTTGCCATGACGTTCAATCTTCATTACTCATAATATCCTTCAAAATTCAAATAGCATGCTCCTTAGATATTCAAATTCCTACCAAAGCCATATCTCACTAGAAGCATTTAAAACTTCCACTTATATATGCTAATTGCTATTGTATTGAGTTTTATCAAGTCTTGTTGACCCTTGTTGAGAAAGTTATTATCATGCTTCCAAGATCATGATCACGTACACTCCTTATACTCATGCTACTTCTACACTTGGAGTACGCAAAAACATGTTTTCATTTAGATCGGCAAAGAATATTCTACTCTTACATTGAGAGTATAAAAAACATGTTTCTTAAATAAATACTCCATGTTCTAAAAGACAATGATCCCTCTCTAAACTATGTGGCTTAGAAAAAAGAGACATGGGCCATGCAAAAGTTTGAAAAAATAAATAGACACATGGTGGTCCAAGCACAGACAAAAAGAAAATGAGCACATGAAAGGCTCATGTTCTGAAAAAAGAAAAAGAACTAGATAGCCATGTTCTCTAATTTTCACCTCATCAAAACCTATGCAAGAAAGTAAACTATCTCTGGTCAAGTAACTCCATGTATACTCCCGGCCTTTCCACACACAAGTGGATATCCAGTGTGCCTCACCTGGACCGCTCCTTGTTGTCTTCACTATCAAGCTTCCGGTCAAACTGTTGTGGGCCTTGTTCCCTTTGGTACACAGTGGCGGCCAAACCACAAATGCGGTTGGTATGACATATGATTCAAGGTTCTAGCCGTATGTTGGATAGTATTCCGTTTTGTATTCGGTCAATTGTTAGCCGAAGATTTGGCATTGGTTTATGAGTAATGAAGATTGCTTCCATGTTCAAAAAGAACTTACATGCCCCGTCGAGTACAAATGCGGTGCGCGCAAGCACCTTTGGTTAAGAGGTATGCAAACGTCAATTAGCAACTAGACCTAAGCTAGAGGAAACACATATGAGTGTGCCCTAATTAACTAACCTAATCACTTTTCAAAACATCTATGCTAATCAACTTGTGATCTTTAAGCTCTATGCAAGTGGAGAGCTCCAAAGTGGTGCACAAGCACCCTCCTATCTTCTCTCAACTCCCTCTCACCCCAAATGGCTGTCGGGGGTCCCTTTTATAGCTCAAGGGAGAACTAACCGTTGGGAGCAAGTTTCCCTTTTCTATGTGGCATTGGACCGGTTGGTGCCCACCTTTGCCCTTAGGCGGTGACCCTCCAATGGTCAGTTTCCATTATAGGGTGGGCACCACACACCAGAGGCGGATCTACAGTAACCCATCGGGGTCCGCCGACCCCGATGACCTTATGAGAATTCCTAATACCCTGTGTTTTCCCACCAGCTTGGACCCGGTAAAATTAGAAGCCGACCCCGGCAAGCTGCAGCTTCGGCCTTCTTCTTATATTTGCTAATAAAGTCCGGGGAACCCAAAGCCTGCTCGTGGACGGTCGTAGACTTCGAGCAAATATGGCAACTATCTCTGCGCCGAAGCCCAAAGGTCATATCCTTGCACTTCGCCAACAAATACACATCGCCGTTTCATCTTCTCGATCAACTGGTCGGCACCAGCGACGCTCGGCCGCCATGCCACTTCACGGGTCATCGGGCGTCCGCGATATATCTAGCCTTTACGATCCTACCGTTCTACACATTTGGAGCCTATAGGTACACCAAATGCCAAATCTCTGTTAGTACACGCATGCAGAGATGCCCCTGCTAGTACTTGTTCACTTTGCTCACATTGGATCTTGAATTTTGATTTTTTTTTTTCAGTTGATTAATATAATAAGAATTTAGAAGCAAACCGAGAGAAAGAGTTTTTTCTATTAGTAAATAAGGATTGAGTACAAAAATTTGCTGACTCGAGCAAGATGTCATCTAAGAAAAATTATGATTTCAAAAATTAGTCATGGTTGCTTGCTTTTACCTTTGGTATATAACGATTCCTCAAACTTGTACTATTTCTTCCTATTGATGCAACACCCCAAAAACTTTTGTCATAGTTTGGTTTGAGAATATGAATGATCGTAACTGTATAATGAAATTTGAGGTAACCACTGTTGGAGTTTATTTTATCATATTATATAATATTGCTAATTTTATTTCTCCATATAAATGCTTGATTTTGTAATATGTCAACATTATTAATATTTGTGCCTATTATGTCATGTATTGACTATAGCACTAGATTACTATCGATTTAGGTCATATGAGTCTGTACCAATGCGCAGTGAAATCTAGACCTTGGTACGTTGTGGTCTCCGGTGGACCTGGGCCCGAAGGACGTCACCTCGGGGTATAACGAGCAGGCCTAGATTTCGTTGCACACTCTAACACTGACCCCGGTGGCAATTTTTTCTAGATTCGCCACTGTACACACCCTCGGCGCAGTGCTACTAGACCTAAGCTTAGGATTAACTTTTATGCAAAAATATGATGAACATCTTATTTTCAAGCAGTAGTGAAGAAAAAAAGAAAACAACGAGTCCATTTTGTTTCTCAAGGACAAGGGCAAGTAGTTCAGGAAACGAAGCGCAACC
>JADLZK010003879.1:0-44052 GCA_015847255.1 Hyparrhenia diplandra
GAGGTCGCATTACAAAAGATTTTTGAAGAATTCCAAGATTTCACTTTAAATGTTGCTTACTTTTGAGGCCTATGATAAGATTCTTAGAAAGCCTTCTAATGGTCCAATTTGTTCAACAAATTTAGGTTCTCTAGGGTGAGGCATTTGATTCCACAAACCACTAAAAGTCTAGCTCGATTCTATATCCGGATTGGAAACTTCTATGTTTTGAGTTCACGAGAAATCAACACCGCTAGCCTTGCTAATGTCACATCTAGAAACATATATTAACGGTTGGGGAATGCAATGTAATTGATCCTACCATCATCTAAACCAATCCACCCTAACTTCCCATGTGTACTTCGTCGCCCCTTCTTTTTGCTTTGGTAGAGAGGTAGGCTATTAAAGAGATTTTCATGGAGTTCCATGATTTCACTCTAAAACAAGTGCTACTTTGAGGCCTATGACAAGTGATTTTAGAAAAACTCTAATGGTCCAACTTGTTCAAATTTAGGTTCTTCTAGGCTTAGGCATTTGATTTCTCACAAATAAAAAAAGTCTTGCTCGATTCTATAGCCAGATTGGAAAACTTCTTAACCTATCCACCGTGAATTTTCTATGTACCTTTCTTATGTCGCCTTCTTGTTTCCGGGTACGATAGTCATACAAAGATTTTCGATGGAATTCCAAGATTTCACTCTAAACAGGCGCTACTTTGAGGCCTATGACAAGTGATTCTAGAAAAAGTCTCTAATGTAATCCACTTGTTCAAATTTAGGTTCTCTAGGGCGAGGTATTTGATTCCACAAATCTAGAAAAAAAAGTCTAGCTCGATTCTATATCCGATTCAAAACTTCTATGTTTTGAGTTCACGTAGAAATCAACACCAGCAGTCGCTAATGTCACATCTCGAAAACATATATTAATTTGGGGAATGCAATGTAATTGATCCTACCATCATCTAAACAATCCACCCTAACTTCCTATGTACCTTTAGGTACGTTCCTTTTTGTTTTTGGTATGTAGGTCGACAAAGAGATTTTCGATGGAGTTCCATGATTTCACTCTAAACAAGTGCTACTTTGAGGCCTATGACAAGTGATTTTTAGAAAAACTCTCTAATGGTCCACTTGTTCAAATTTAGGTTCTTCTAGGGCTTGAGGCATTTGATTCCACAAATCTTGAAAAAGTCTAATTCGATTCTATAGCCAGATTGGAAACTTCTCTTAACCTATCCACCGTAACTTTCTATGTACCTTTCATGTCGTTCCCCTTCTTTGTTTCGGTACGGAGGTCGACACAAAGATTTTCGATGGAATTCCAAGATTTCACTCTAAACAAGTGCTACTTTGAGGCCTATGACAAGTGATTTTTAGAAAACTCTCTAATGGTCCATACTTGTTCAAATTTAGGTTCTCTAGGGTGAGGCATTTGATTCCACAACCGCGAAAAGTCTAGCTCGATTCTATATCCGGATTGTAAACTTCTCTTCGTTTTGAGTTCGCGATGAAATCAGCCAGTAAAATTCCTAATGTCACATCCGTAAACATATTAACGGTTGGGGGAACGCCATGTAATTGATGCTACCATCATCTAACCTACCCAACTAACTTCCTATGTACCTTTCGTGTCGCTCCCCTTCTTGTTTTGCAGACGGGAGGTCACACCACAAAGATTTTTGATGGAATTTCAAGATTTCACTCTAAACAAGCGCTACTTTGAGGCCTATGACAAGTGATTCTTAGAAAACTCTCTAATAGTCCACTTGTTCAAATTTAGGTTCTCTAGTGTAGGGCATTTGATTCCACAACCTTGAAGAAGTCTAGCTCGTTTCTAAAGACGGATTGGAAACTACTCTTTGTTTTGAGTTCGTGACTTTGAAATGAGAGTCGGCGAAGCAAGTAATGTCACATCCGTAAAAACATATATTAACAGTTGGGGAACACAACGTAATTGATCCCCGCCATCATCTAACCTATCCAATCAGTGAAATTCCTTGTACCTTTCGTGTTAGCCGTTTCGCTGCTTGTTTCGGTACGGAGGTCGACACAAAGATTTTCGATGGAATTCAAAGACTTCACTCTAAACAAGCCCTACTTTTGAGGCCTATGACAAGTGATTCTTAGAAAAACTCTAATGGCCCAATTTGTTCAAATTTAGGTTCTCTAGGGTGAGGCATTTGATTCCACACCCATTAAAAAAAGTCTAGCTCGATTCTATATCCGGATTGGAAACTTCTCTTAACCTATCCCCCCTAATCCTCCTATGTACCTTTTGTGTCGTTTCCCCTTCTTGTTTTGCAGACGAGGTCGCATTACAAAGATTTTCGATGGAATTCCAAGATTTCCTCTAAACAAAGCGCTACTTTGAGGTCGTTGCCGGTTTATCGGCGATAGTCTGTTGTGGTATGCCCGGGCTAGTAGATTGAGCGGTTAGGGATGCGCCGAGACGGCTAACGAGACGTTAAGCTGGTAACGAGCTTAAGGACAAACACACGTGGTTTTACCTGGGTTCAACCCGCCTTGATGGCGAAAAACCTCGGCCCCGCTTTAGTTGTATTGATTGATTGAGAATTATCCGCCCTCGGGGATCCTCGCTCTCCTTATATGGAGGAGCAGGTTACAGGTCGGATCTGTCGACAAGAGCTATCTTGATCGGTTACAAGGGAAAGTGTATAGTGATTACGCCCGAACTATACTAGGAAACTATCTTGTCGACCAAGTTTAGCAGAATCTCAGATAATCTCGGTCTTCTATCGCAAGGCCTTCAATCCGCTGTCCTGGGCCGGCGAGAGGCCTAACCTAAAGTGACCCGTGAGGGGATAGGGGTTTATCCCCCACAGAGGCCTATGACAAGTGATTCTTAGAAAAACTCTCTAATAGTCCACTTGTTCAAATTTAGGGTTCCAGAGTGTAGGGCATTTGATTCCACAAACCGTGAAGAAGTCTAGCTCGTTTCTAAAGCCGGATTGGAAACTACTCTTCGTTTTGAGTTCGCTACTGAAATGAGAGTCGTGAAATCCGTAATGTCACATCCAGAAACATATATTAACAGTTGGGGAACACAACGTAATTGATCCCGCCATCATCTAACCTATCCAATCGTGAAATTCCTTATACCTTTCGTGTCGCTCCGCTTCTTGTTTTGAGACGGAGGTCGACACAAAGATTTTCGATGGAATTCCAAGACTTCACTCTAAACAAGCGCTACTTTGAGGCCTATGACAAGTGATTCTTAGAAAAACTCTCTAATGGTCCACTTGTTCAAATTTAGGTTCTCTAGAAGGCATTTGATTCCACAACCGCGAAAAGTCTAGCTCGATTCTATTGCCGCATTGGAAACTTCTCTTAACCTATCCACACTAAGTTTCTATGTACCTTTCGTGTCGTTCTTCTTGTTTCCGGTACGGAGGTCGACATAAAGATTTTCGATGGAATTCCAAGATTTCACTCTAAACAAGTGCTTCGTTGAGGCCTATGACAAAGTGATTCTTAGAAAACTCCCTCTAATGGTCTACTTGTTCAAATTTAGGTTCTCTAGGGCAGGCATTTGATTCCACAACCGCGAAAAGTCTAGCTCGATTCTATATCCGGATTGGAAACTTCTATGTTTTGAGTTCACGTAGAAATCAACGCCGTGATGGCTAGTGTCACATCTAGAAACATATATTAACGGTTGAGAATGCAATGTAATTGATCCTACCATCATCTAACCAATCCACCCTCGACTTCCTATGTACCTTTCATTGCCGTTCCCTTTTTGTTTCGGTATGTAGGTCGACACAGAGATTTTCGATGGAGTTCCATGATTTCACTCTAAACAAGTGCTACTTTGAGGCCTATGACAAGTGATTTTTAGAAAAAACTCTAATGGTCCACTTGTTCAAATTTAGGTTCTCTAGGGTGGAGGCATTTGATTCCACAACCGGCGAAAAAGTCTAGCTCGATTCTATAGCCAGATTGGAAACTTCTCTTAACCTATCCACCGTAACTTTCTATGTACCTTTCATGTCGCTCCCCTTCTTGTTTCGCACGGAGGTCGACACAAAGATTTTCGATGGAATTCCAAGATTTCACTCTAAACAAGTGCTACTTTGAGGCCTATGACAAGTGATTTTTAGAAAACTCTCTAATGGTCCACTTGTTCAAATTTAGGTTTCTAGGGTGAGGCATTTGATTCCACAACGGCGAAAAAGTCTAGCTCGATTCTATATCCGGATTGTAAACTTCGCCCCGTTTTGAGTTCGCATGAAAAATCAGCGCCAAGCAAATTCCTTAATGTCACATCCAAACATATTAACGTTGGGGGAACGCCATGTAATTGATGCTACCATCATCTAACCTACCCACCCTAACTTCCTATGTACCTTTCGTGTCGATTTCCTTCTTCTTGTTTTGGGTAACGGAGGTCGACACAAAAAGATTTTTGATGGAATTCCAAGATTTCACTCTAAACAAAGCTACTTTGAGGCCTATGACAAGTGATTCTTAGAAAAACTCTCTAATAGTCCACTTGTTCAAATTTAGGTTCTCTAGTGTAGGGCATTTGATTCCACAACCGAAGAAGAAGTCTAGCTCGTTTCTAAAGGCGGATTGGAAACTACTCTTTGTTTTGAGTTCGCATGAAATGAGAGTCGCGATCCGTAATGTCACATCGGAAGCATATATAACAGGTTGGGGAACACAACGTAATTGATCCCTGCCATCATCTAACCTATCCACTTAGTAAATTCCTTGTACCTTTAGGGGGTACCGTTTCTGCTTCTTTTTTGGTAACGGAGGTCGACACAAAGATTTTCGATGGAATTCAAAACTTCCTCTAAACAAGCTACTTTGAGGCCTATGACAAGTGATTCTTAGAAAAACTCTCTAATGGCCCACTTGTTCAAATTTAGGTTCTCTAGGGTGAGGCATTTGATTCCACAACCGCGAAAAGTCTAGCTCGATTCTATATCCGGATTGGAAACTTCTCTTAACCTATCACCTAACTTCCTATGTACCTTTTGTGTGGATTTCCCCTTCTTGTTTTTGCATGCGGAGGTCGACACAAAGATTTTCGATGGAATTCCAAGATTTCACTCTAAACAAAGCGCTACTTTGAGGCCGCTGCGTCGGTTTACCGCGATAGTCTAACTGAGGTGGGTATGCCCGGCTAGTAGATTGAGCGGTTAGGGATGCCTTGAGACGGCTAACGAGACGTTGCTGCAGAACGGCGAAGGACAAAACACCGCGGGTTTTACCCTGTGTTCAGCCGCCTTGATGGCGTAAAACCTACGCCCCTGCTTAGTTGTATTGATTGATTGAGAATTATCCGTCCCTCGGGGATCCCTGCTCTCCTTATATAGTCGGAGAGCAGGTTACAGGTCGGATCTGTCGACAAGAGCTATCTTGATCGGTTACAATAGGAAAGTGTATAGTGATTACGGCCCGAACTATACTAGGAAACTATCTTGTCGACCAAAGTTTGAGCCGTAATCTCCGATAATCTCGGTCTTCTATCGCCAAGGCCTTCAATCCGCCGTCTGGGCCGGCCGAGGCCTAACCCAAAGTGACCCGTGAGGGGATAGGGGTTTATCCCCCCACGGAGGCCTATGACAAAGTGATTCTTAGAAAAACTCTCTAATAGTCCACTTGTTCAAATTTAGGTTACGTAGTGTAGGGCATTTGATTCCACAACCGTGAAGAAGTCTAGCTCGTTTCTAAAGCCGGATTGGAAACTACTCTTCGTTTTTTGAGTTCGCGCTGAAATGAGAGAGAGAAATCCGTAATGTCACATCCGAAACATATATTACGGTTGGGGAACACAGCGTAATTGATCCCTGCCATCATCTAACCTATCCACCGTAAATTCCTTATACCTTTCGTGTCGTTCCGCTTCTTGTTTCCGGACGGAGGTCGACACAAAGATTTTCGATGGAATTCCAAGACTTCACTCTAAACAAGCGCTACTTTGAGGCCTATGACAAGTGATTCTTAGAAAAACTCTCTAATGGTCCACTTGTTCAAATTTAGGTTCTCTAGGCGAGGCATTTGATTCCACAACCGCGAAAAAAGTCTGGCTCGATTCTATTGCGATTGGAAACTTCTCTTAACCTATCCACACTAAGTTTCTATGTACCTTTCGTGTCGATTTCCCCTTCTTGTTTGATGCGAAGGTCGACATAAAGATTTTCGATGGAATTCCAAGATTTCACTCTAAACAAGTGCTACGTTGAGGCCTATGACAAGTGATTCTTAGAAAAACTCTCTAATGGTCTACTTTGTTCAAATTTAGGTTCTCTAGGGCGAGGCATTTGATTCCACAACGCATGAAAAAGTCTAGCTCGATTCTATATCCGGATTGGAAACTTCTCTATGTTTTGAGTTCACGTAGAAATCAACGCCGGCAGATCGCTAGTGTCACATCTAGAAACATATATTAACGGTTGGAGAATGCAATGTAATTGATCCTACCATCATCTAACCAATCCCACCCTGACTTCCTATGTACCTTTCGTGCCGTTCCCCTTTTTGTTTCGGTATGTAGGTAGGAAACCGTAGTAGATTTTTCGATGGAGTTCCATGATTTCACTCTAAACAAGTGCTACTTTGAGGCCTATGACAAGTGATTTTTTAGAAAAACTCTCTAATGGTCCACTTGTTCAAATTTAGGTTCTCTAGGGCGAGGCATTTGATTCCAAGCTCCGAAAAAGTCTAGCTCGATTCTATAGCCAGATTGAAACTTCTCTTAACCTATCCACCGTAACTTTCTATGTACCTTTCATGTCGTTCCCCTTCTTGTTTCGGAGACGGAGGTCGACACAAAGATTTTCGATGGAATTCCAAGATTTCACTCTAAACAAGTGCTACTTTGAGGCCTATGACAAGTGATTTTTAGAAAAACTCTCTAATGGTCCACTTGTTCAAATTTAGGTTCTCTAGGGTGAGGCATTTGATTCCACAACCGCGAAAAAAGTCTAGCTCGATTCTATATCCGGATTGTAAACTTCGCTTCGTTTTTGAGTTCGCGATGAAATCAGCGCCTTAATCCCCTAATGTCACATCCGTAAACATATTAACGGTTGGGGAACGCCATGTAATTGATCCTACCATCATCTAACCTACCCACCCTAACTTCCTATGTACCTTTAGGTGTCGTTCCCCTTCTTGTTTCGATGCGGAGGAGGTCAACACAACGATTTTCGATGGAATTCCAAGATTTTACTCTAAACAAGCGCTACTTTGAGGCCTATGACAAGTGATTCTTAGAAAAACTCTCTAATGGTCCACTTGTTCAAATTTAGGTCCTCTAGGGGGAGGCATTTGATTCCACAACCACTGAAAAAGTCTAGCTCGATTCTATATCCGGATTGGAAACTTCTCTTAACCTATCCACCCTAACTTCCTATGTACCTTTTGTGTCGTTCCCTTCTTGTTTCGTGCGGAGGTCGACACAAAGATTTTCGATGGAATTCCAAGATTTCACTCTAAACAAGCGCTACTTTGAGGCTGTCGTCGGTTTATCGGCGATAGTCTAGCAGGTATGCCCGGCTAGTAGATTGAGCGGTTAGGGATCTTGCGAGCGCGGCTAACGAGGCGTTAAGCGAGAACGAGCGAAGGACAAAACACACGGGTTTTACCAGGTTCAGCCGCCTTGATGGCGTAAAACCTACGTCTGCTTAGTTGTATTGATTGATTGAGAATTATCCGTCCCTCGGGGGGATCCCCTGCTCTCCTTATATAGTCGGAGGAGCGAGGGGGTTACAGTCGGATCTGGTCCGGACAAAGAGCTATCTTGATCGGTTACAATAGGAAAGTGTATAGTGATTACGACTGAACTATACTAGGAAACTATCTTGTCGACCAAGTTTAGGCCGTAATCTCCGATAATCTCGGTCTTCTATCGCCAAGGCCTTCAATCCGCTGCCGTCTGGGCCGGCAGAGGCCTAACCCAAAGTGACCCGTGAGGGGATAGGGGTTTATCCCCCACGAGGGCCTATGACAAGTGATTCTTAGAAAAACTCTCTAATAGTCCACTTGTTCAAATTTAGGTTCTGTAGTGTAGGGCATTTGATTCCCTGGCGCGAAGAAGTCTAGCTCGTTTCTAAAGCCGGATTGGAAACTACTCTTCGTTTTTGAGTTCATTTGGAATCGAGTCGGTGATCCGTAATGTCACATCCGAGTAAACATATATTAACGGTTGGGGGGAACACAACGTAATTGATCCCTGCCATCATCTAACCTATCCACCGTAAATTCCTTATACCTTTCGGTCGTTTCGCTTCTTGTTTCGATACGGAGGTCGACACAAAGATTTTCGATGGAATTCCAAGACTTCACTCTAAACAAGCCCTACTTTGAGGCCTATGACAAGTGATTCTTAGAAAAACTCTCTAATGGTCCACTTGTTCAAATTTAGGTTCTCTAGGGTGAGGCATTTGATTCCACAACCGCGAAAAAGTCTAGCTCGATTCTATAGCCAGATTGGAAACTTCTCTTAACCTATCCACACTAAGTTTCTATGTACCTTTCGTGTCGTTCCCCTTCTTGTTTTGGTACGGAGGTTGACATAAAGATTTTCGATGGAATTCCAAGATTTCACTCTAAACAAGTGCTACGTTGAGGCCTATGACAAGTGATTCTTAGAAAAACTCTCTAATGGTCCACTTGTTCAAATTTAGGTTCTCTAGGGCGAGGCATTTGATTCCACAACCGCGAAAAAGTCTAGCTCGATTCTATATCCGGATTGGAAATTTCTCTATGTTTTGAGTTCACGTAGAAATCAACGCCGTGATCGCTAATGTCACATCTAGAAACATATATTAACGGTTGGGGAATGCAATGTAATTGATCCTACCATCATCTAACCAATCCACCCCGACTTCCTATGTACCTTTCGTCTTTGTTCCCCTTTTTGTTTCGGTATGTAGGTCGACCACAGAGATTTTTGATGGAGTTCCATGATTTCACTCTAAACAGGTGCTACTTTGAGGCCTATGACAAGTGATTTTTAGAAAAACTCTCTAATGGTCCACTTGTTCAAATTTAGGTTCTCTAGGGCGAGGCATTTGATTCCACAACCGCGAAAAAGTCTAGCTCGATTCTATAGAAATAGATTGGAAATTTCTCTTAACCTATCCACGGTAACTTTCTATGTACCTTTCATGTCGTTCCCCTTCTTGTTTTGATGCGGAGGTTGACACAAAGATTTTTCGATGGAATTCAAGATTTCCTCTAAACAAGTGCTACTTTGGGGCCTATGACAAGTGATTTTTTAGAAAAACTCTCTAATGGTCCACTTGTTCAAATTTAGGTTCTCTAGG
This sequence comes from Hyparrhenia diplandra, assembly GCA_015847255.1. Classification (NCBI taxonomy): domain Eukaryota; kingdom Viridiplantae; phylum Streptophyta; class Magnoliopsida; order Poales; family Poaceae; genus Hyparrhenia; species Hyparrhenia diplandra. Next base: position 9,281 of record JADLZK010003879.1, read on the forward strand.
GTGAGGCATTTGATTCCACAACCGTGAAAAAGTCTAGCTCGATTCTATATCCGGATTGGAAACTTCTCTTTGTTTTGAGTTCGCGATGAAATCACCGCATGATCCCTAATGTCACATCGAAACATATATTAACGGTTGGGGAACGCCATGTAATTGATCCTACCATCATCTAACCTACCCACCTAACTTCCTATGTACCTTTTAGGTGTCGTTCCCCTTCTTGTTTTGGTACGGAGGTCGACACAATGATTTTCGATGGAATTCCAAGATTTCACTCTAAACAAGCGCTACTTTGAGGCCTATGACAAGTGATTCTTAGAAAAACTCTCTAATGGTCCACTTGTTCAAATTTAGGTTCTCTAGGGGAGGCATTTGATTCCACAACCGCGAAAAAAGTCTAACTCGATTCTATATCGGATTGAAACTTCTCTTAACCTATCCACCCTAACTTCCTATGTACCTTTCGTGTCGTTCCCCTTCTTGTTTTGATGCGGAGGTCGACACAAAGATTTTCGATGGAATTCAAGATTTCACTCTAAACAAGCGCTACTTTGAGGCCTATGACAAGTGATTCTTAGAAAAACTCTCTAATAGTCCGGTTGTTCAAATTTAGGTTCTCTAGTGTAGGGCATTTGATTCCACAACCGTGAAGAAGTCTAGCTTCGTTTCTAAAGCCGGATTGGAAACTACTCTTTGTTTTGAGTTCGCTGAAATGAGAGTCGCGATCCGTAATGTCACATCCGAAACATATATTAAAAGTTGGGGAACACAACGTAATTGATCCTGCCATCATCTAACCTATCCACCGTAAATTCCTTATACCTTTAGGTGTCGTTCCGCTTCTTGTTTTGGTACGGAGGTCGACACAAAGATTTTCGATGGAATTCCAAGACTTCACTCTAAACAAGCCCTACTTTGAGGCCTATGATAAGTGATTCTTAGAAAAACTCTCTAATGGTCCACTTGTTCAAATTTAGGTTCTCTAGGGTGAGACATTTGATTCCACAACCCGCGAAAAAGTCTAGCTCGATTCTATAGCCAGATTGGAAACTTCTCTTAACCTATCCACACTAAGTTTCTATATGCGTTTAGGTAATAAGCTCCCCTTCTTGTTTCGATGCGGAGGTCGACATAAAGATTTTTCGATGGAATTCAAGATTTCACTCTAAACAAGTGCCACGTTGAGGCCTATGACAAGTGATTCTTAGAAAAACTCTCTAATGGTCCACTTGTTCAAATTTAGGTTCTCTAGGGCGAGGGAAGTTGATTCCACAACTTGCGAAAAGTCTACTTTCGAATCTATATCCGGATTGGAAACTTCTCTATGTTTTGAGTTCACGTAGAAATCAACGCCCGTGATCGCTAATGTCACATCTAGAAACATATATTAGCGGTTGGGGAATGCAATGTAATTGATCCTACCATCATCTAACCAATCCACCACGACTTCCTATGTACCTTTCGTGCCGTTCCCCTTTTTGTTTCGGTTTGTAGGTCGACCGCGAGAGATTTTCGATGGAGTTCCATGATTTCACTCGAAACAAGTGCTACTTTGAGGCCTATGACAAGTGATTTTTTAGAAAAACTCTCTAATGGTCCACTTGTTCAAATTTAGGGTCTCTAGGGCGAGGCATTTGATTCCACAAACCGCGAAAAAGTCTAACTTCGATTCTATAGCCAGATTGGAAATTTCTCTTAACCTATCCACAGTAACTTTCTATGTACCTTTCATGTCGTTCCCCTTCTTGTTTTGGTGCGAGGGGTCGACACAAAGATTTTCGATGGAATTCCAAGATTTCACTCTAAACAAGTGCTACTTTGAGGCCTATGACAAGTGATTTTAGAAAAACTCTCTAATGGTCCACTTGTTCAAATTTAGGTTCTCTAGGGTGAGGCATTTGATTCCACAACCCTTGAAAAGAGTCTAGCTCGATTCTATATCCGGATTGGAAAGTTCTCTTTGTTTTGAGTTCGCGATGAAATCAGCGGCCGCGCGAGTCCCTAATGTCACATCGAGAAACATATATTAACGGTTGGGGAGCGCCATGTAATTGATCCTACCACCATCTAACCTACCCACCCTAACTTCCTATGTACCTTTCGTGTCGTTCCCCTTCTTGTTTTCGTGCACGGAGGTCGACACAAACGATTTTCGATGGAATTCAAGATTTCACTCTAAACAAAAGCGGTACTTTGAGGCCTATGACAAGTGATTCTTAGAAAAGCTCTCTAATGGTCCACTTGTTCAAATTTAGGTTCTCTAGGGGGAGGCATTTGATTCCACAACCGCGAAAAAGTCTAACTTCGATTCTATATCCAGATTGGAAACTTCTCTTAACCTATCCACCCTAACTTCCTATGTACCTTTAGGTATCGATTCCCCTTCTTGTTTTTGATGCAGGTTCCTTCGACACACAAAGATTTTAGATGGAATTCCAAGATTTCACTCTAAACAAAAGCTACTTTGAGGCCTATGACAAGTGATTCTTAGAAAAAACTCTCTAATAGTCCACTTGTTCAAATTTAGGGTTCTCTTGTGTAGGGCATTTGATTCCACAACCGTGAAGAAGTCTAGCTCGTTTCTAAAGCCGGATTGGAAACTACTCTTTGTTTTGAGTTCAAGGCTTGAAATGAGTGTCGGCCGATCCGTAATGTCACATCGAAACATATATTAGCGGTTGGGGAACACAACGTAATTGATCCTGCCATCATCTAACCTATCCACCGTAAATTCCTTATACCTTTTCGTGTCGTTCCGCTTCTTGTTTGATGCGGAGGTCGACACAAAGATTTTTCGATGGAATTCCAAGACTTCACTCTAAACAAGCCCTACTTTGAGGCCTATGACAAGTGATTCCTACAAAAACTCTCTAATGGTCCACTTGTTCAAATTTAGGTTCTCTAGGGTGAGGCATTTGATTCCACAACAGCGAAAAAGTCTAGCTCGATTCTATAGCGGATTGGAAACTTCTCTTAACCTATCCACACTAAGTTTTCTATGCGTTTAGGTGTCGCTCCCTTCTTGTTTTTGATGCGAGGGGTCGACATAAGGATTTTCGATGGAATTCAAGATTTCCTCTAAACAAGTGCTACGTTGAGGCCTATGACAAGTGATTCTTAGAAAAACTCTCTAATGGTCCACTTGTTCAAATTTAGGTTCTCTAGGGCGGTGATTGATTCCACAACCCTTGAAAAAGTCTAGCTCGATTCTATATCGGATTGGAAACTTCTCTATGTTTTGAGTTCGTAGAAATCAACGCCCGACGATCGCTAATGTCACATCTAGAAACATATATTAGCGGGTTGGGGAATGCAATGTAATTGATCATACCATCATCTAACCAATCCACCACGACTTCCTATATGCGTTTAAATTGCGTTCCCCTTTTTGTTTTGGTATGTAGGTCAACACAGAGATTTTCGATGGAGTTCCATGATTTCACTCTAAACAAGTGCTACTTTGAGGCCTATGACAAGTGATTTTTAGAAAAACTCTCTAATGGTCCACTTGTTCAAATTTAGGTTCTCTAGGGCGAGGCATTTGATTCCACAATCGCGAAAATGTCGGCTCGATTCTATAGCGGATTGGAAACTTCTCTTAACCTATCCACCGTAACTTTCTATGTACCTTTCATGTCGTTCCCCTTCTTGTTTTTTGATGCGGAGGTCGACACAAAGATTTTCGATGGAATTCCAAGATTTCACTCAAAACAAGTGCTACTTTGAGGCCTATGACAAGTGATTTTTAGAAAAACTCTCTAATGGTCCACTTGTTCAAATTTAGGTTCTCTAGGGTGAGGCATTTGATTCCACAACCCTTGAAAAAGTCTAGCTCGATTCTATATCCGGATTGGAAACTTCTCTTTGTTTTGAGTTAGCGATGAAATCAGTGACGCAGATCCTAATGTCACATCGAAACATATATTAACGGTTGGGGAACGCCATGTAATTGATCCTACCATCATCTAACCTACCCACCCTAACTTCCTATGTACCTTTTTAGTGTAGTTCCCCTTCTTGTTTCGATGCAGTCGACACAACGATTTTCGATGGAATTCCAAGATTTCACTCTAAACAAAGCGCTACTTTGAGGCCTATGACACGTGATTCTTAGAAAAACTCTCTAATGGTCCACTTGTTCAAATTTAGGTTCTCTAGGGGAGGCATTTGATTCCACAACCGCGAAAAAGTCTAGCTCGATTCTATATCGGATTGGAAACTTCTCTTAACCTATCCACCCTAACTTCCTATGTACCTTTTCGTGTCGTTCCCCTTCTTGTTTTGATGCGGAGGTCGACACAAAGATTTTCGATGGAATTCAAGATTTCACTCTAAAAAAAAGCTACTTTGAGGCCTATGACAAGTGATTCTTAGAAAAACTCTCTAATAGTCCACTTGTTCAAATTTAGGTTCTCTAGTGTAGGGCATTTGATTCCACAACCGTGAAGAAGTCTAGCTCGTTTCTAAAGCGGATTGGAAACTACTCTTTGTTTTGAGTTCAAATTTGAAATGAGAGAAAGCAGATCCATAATGTCACATCGAGAAACATATATTAACGGTTGGGGAACACAAGCGTAATTGATCTGCCATCATCTAACCTATCCATAAAGTAAATTCCTTATACCTTTAGGTGTCGTTCCGCTTCTTGTTTTTGATGCGGAGGTCGACACAAAAGATTTTCGATGGAATTCCAAGACTTCGGTCTAAACAAGCCCTACTTTGAGGCCTATGACAAGTGATTCTTAGAAAAACAATGTAATCGTCCACTTGTTCAAATTTAGGTTCTCTAGGGTGAGGCATTTGATTCCACAACCGCGAAAAGTCTAGCTCGATTCTATAGCCATATTGGAAACTTCTCTTAACCTATCCACACTAAGTTTACGTGTACCTTTTCGTGTCGTTCCCCTTCTTGTTTCGATGCGGAGGTCGACATAAAAAGATTTTCGATGGAATTCCAAGATTTCCTCTAAACAAGTTCTACGTTGAGGCCTATGACAAGTGATTCTTAGAAAAACTCTCTAATGGTCCACTTGTTCAAATTTAGGTTCTCTAGGGCGAGGCATTTGATTCCACAACCGCGAAAAAGTCTAGCTTGATTCTATATCGGTTGGAAACTTCTCTATGTTTTAGTTCACGTAGAAATCAACGCCAGTGATCGCTAATGTCACATCTAGAAACATATATTAACGGTTGGGGAATGCAATGTAATTGATCCTACCATCATCTAACCAATCCACCCTAACTTCCTAAGTACCTTTAGTGCCGTTCCCCTTTTTGTTTTGGTATGTAGGTCGACACGAGAGATTTTGATGGAGTTCCATGATTTCACTCTAAGCAGGGTGCTACTTTGAGGCCTATGACAAGTGATTTTTAGAAAAACTCTCTAATGGTCCACTTGTTCAAATTTAGGTTCTCTAGGGGCGAGGCATTTGATTCCACAACCGCGAAAAAGTCTAGCTCGATTCTATAGCCAGATTGGAAACTTCTCTTAACCTATCCACCGTAACTTTCTATGTACCTTTCATGTCGATTTCCCCTTCTTGTTTCGATGCGGAGGTCGACACAAAGATTTTGATGGAATCCCAAGATTTCCTCTAAACAAGTGCTACTTTGAGGCCTATGACAAGTGATTTTTTAGAAAAACTCTCTAATGGTCCACTTGTTCAAATTTAGGTTCTCTTGGGTGAGGCATTTGATTCCACAACCAGCGAAAAAGTCTAGCTCGATTCTATATCCGGATTGGAAACTTCTCTTTGTTTTGAGTTCGCGATGAAATCGCGGCCGCGGTCCCTAATGTCACATCCGAAACATATATTAGCGGTTGGGGAACGCCATGTAAATGATCCTACCATCATCTAACCTACCCACCGTAACTTCCTATGTACCTTTCGTGTCGTTCCCTTCTTGTTTTCAGTACGGAGGTCGATTTAACGATTTTTTCGATGGAATTCCAAGATTTCACTCTAAACAAAGCGCTACTTTGAGGCCTATGACAAGTGATTCTTAGAAAAACTCTCTAATGGTCCACTTGTTCAAATTTAGGTTCTCTAGGGGAGGCATTTGATTCCACAACCGCGAAGAAGTCTAGCTCGATTCTATATCTGGATTGGAAACTTCTCTTAACCTATCCACCCTAACTTCCTAAGTACCTTTAGTGCCGTTCCCCTTCTTGTTTTCGGTATGTAGGTCGAATTACGGAGATTTTCGATGGAGTTCCATGATTTCACTCTAAACATGTGCTACTTTGAGGCCTACGACAAGTGATTTTTTTTGAAAAACTCTCTAATGGTCCACTTGTTCAAATTTAGGTTCTCTAGGGTGAGGCATTTGACTCCACAACCGCGAAAAAGTCTAGCTTCGATTCTATATCGGATTGGAAACTTCTCTTTGTTTTGAGTTAGCGATGAAATCGGCGCCCGCGATCCCCAATGTCACATCCGAGAAACATATATTAACGGTTGGGGAACGCCATGTAATTGATCCTACCATCATCTAACCTACCCACCGTAACTTCCTATGTACCTTTCGTGTCGCGTTCCCCTTCTTGTTTCGATGCACGGAGGTCGACACAACTATTTTCGATGGAATTCCAAGATTTCACTCTAAACAAGCGCTACTTTGAGGCCTATGACAAGTGATTCTTAGAAAAACTCTCTAATGGTCCACTTGTTCAAATTTAGGTTCTCTAGGGGGAGGCATTTGATTCCACAACCGCGAAGAAGTCTAGCTCGATTCTATATCCGGATTGGAAACTTCTCTTAACCTATCCACCCCTAACTTCCTATGTACCTTTCGTGTCGATTTCCCCTTCTTGTTTTGATGCGGAGGTCGACACAAAAGATTTTTGATGGAATTCAAGATTTCACTCTAAACAAGCGCTACTTTGAGGCCTATGACAAGTGATTCTTAGAAAAACTCTCTAATAGTCCACTTGTTCAAATTTAGGTTCTCTAGTGTAGGGCATTTGATTCCACAACCGTGAAGAAGTCTAGCTTTCGTTTCTAAAGCCGGATTGGAAACTACTCTTTGTTTTGAGTTAGCTGAAATGAGAGTCGGTGATCCGTAATGTCACATCCGAAACATATATTAAGCTGTTGGGGAACACAACGTAATTGATCCTGCCATCATCTAACCTATCCACCGTAAATTCCTTATACCTTTTCGTGGCGTTCCGCTTCTTGTTTTGATGGAGGAGGTCGACATTAAAAGATTTTCGATGGAATTCCAAGACTTCACTCTAAACAAGCCCGCTTTGAGGCCTATGACAAGTGATTCTTAGAAAACAATGTAATGGTCCACTTGTTCAAATTTAGGTTCTCTAGGGTGAGGCATTTGATTCCACAACCGCGAAAAAGTCTAGCTCGATTCTATAGCAGATTGGAAACTTCTCTTAACCTATCCACACTAAGTTTCTATGTACCTTTTCGTGTCGTTCCCCTTCTTGTTTTGGCACGGAGGTCGACATAAAGATTTTCGATGGAACTCCAAGATTTCACTCTAAACAAGTGCTACGTTGAGGCCTATGAAAAGTGATTCTTAGAAAAACTCTCTAATGGTCCACTTGTTCAAATTTAGGTTCTCTAGGGCGAGGCATTTGATTCCACAACCGCGAAAAAAGTCTAGCTCGATTCTATATCCGGATTGAAACTTCTCTATGTTTTGAGTTCACGTAGAAATCAACGCCGGTGATCGCTAATGTCACATCTAGAAACATATATTAACGGTTGGGGAATGCAATGTAATTGATCCTACCATCATCTAACCAATCCACCCTAACTTCCTATGTACCTTTCGTGTCGTTCCCTTTATGTTTTGGTATGTAGGTCGACCTACGGAGGAGATTTTTCGATGGAGTTGCATGATTTCACTCTAAACAAGTGCTACTTTGAGGCCTACGACAAGTGATTTTTAGAAAAACTCTCTAATGGTCCACTTGTTCAAATTTAGGTTCTCTAGGGTGAGGCATTTGATTCCACAACCTTGAAAAAAGTCTAGCTTCGATTCTATATCCGGATTGGAAACTTCTCTTTGTTTTGAGTTCGCGATGAAATCAGCCCCATGATCCCCAATGTCACATCCGTAAAACATATATTACCAGGTTGGGGAACGCCATGTAATTGATCCTACCATCATCTAACCTACCCGCCGTAACTTCCTATGTACCTTTCGTGTCGTTCCCCTTCTTGTTTCGGACGGAGGTCGACACAACTATTTTCGATGGAATTCCAAGATTTCACTCTAAACAAGCGCTACTTTGAGGCCTATGACAAGTGATTCTTAGAAAAACTCTCTAATGGTCCACTTGTTCAAATTTAGGTTCTCTAGGGGGAGGCATTTGATTCCACAACCGCGAAGAAGTCTAGCTCGATTCTATATCCGGATTGGAAACTTCTCTTAACCTATCCACCCTAACTTCCTATGTACCTTTCGTGTCGTTCCCCTTCTTGTTTTTGATGCGGAGGTCGACACAAAGATTTTTGATGGAATTCTAAGATTTCACTCTAAACAAGCGCTACTTTGAGGCCTATGACAAGTGATTCTTAGAAAAACTCTCTAATAGTCCACTTGTTCAAATTTAGGTTCTCTAGTGTAGGGCATTTGATTCCACAACCGTGAAGAAGTCTAGCTTCGTTTCTAAAGCCGGATTGGAAACTACTCTTTGTTTTGAGTTCGCGCTGAAATGAGAGTCGGCCGATCCGTAATGTCACATCGAAACATATATTAACTGTTGGGGAACACAACGTAATTGATCCTGCCATCATCTAACCTATCCAATCGTAAATTCCTTATACCTTTCGTGGCGTTCCGCTTCTTGTTTTGATGCACGGAGGTCGACACAAAGATTTTTCGATGGAATTCCAAGACTTCACTCTAAACAAGCCCTCGCTTTGAGGCCTATGACAAGTGATTCTTAGAAAAACAATGTAATGGTCCACTTGTTCAAATTTAGGTTCTCTAGGGTGAGGCATTTGATTCCACAACCGCGAAAAAAGTCTAGCTCGATTCTATAGCCGGATTGGAAACTTCTCTTAACCTATCCACACTAAGTTTCTATGTACCTTTAGGTGTCGATTCCCCTTCTTGTTTTGAGACGGAGGTCGACATAAGGATTTTTCGATGGAATTCCAAGATTTCACTCTAAACAAGTGCTACGTTGAGGCCTATGACAACCGATTCTTAGAAAAACTCTCTAATGGTCCACTTGTTCAAATTTAGGTTCTCTAGGGGAGGCATTTGATTCCACAACAAATAAAAAGTCTAGCTCGATTCTATATCCGGATTGGAAACTTCTCTTAACCTATCCACCATAACTTCCTATGTACCTTTCATGTCGTTCCCCTTCTTGTTTTGATGCGGTGGGTCGACACAAAGATTTTCGATGGAACTCCAAGATTTCATTCTAAACAAGTGTTACGTTGAGGCCTATGACAAGTGATTCTTTTAAAAACTCTTTAATAGTCCACTTGTTCAAATTTAGGTTCTCTAGGGTGAGGCATTTGATTGCACAACCGCGAAAAAGTCTAGCTCGATTCTATATCCGGATTGGAAACTTCTCTTAACCTATCCACCATAACTTCCTATGTACCTTTCATGTCCGTTCCCCTTCTTGTTTTGATGCGATTGGTCGACACAAAGATTTTCGATGGAACTCCAAGATTTCACTCTAAACAAGTGCTACGTTGAGGCCTATGAAAAGTGATTCTTAGAAAAACTCTCTAATGGTCCACTTGTTCAAATTTAGGTTCTCTAGGGCGAGGCATTTGATTCCACAACGGGGCGAAAAAGTCTAGCTTCGATTCTATATCGGATTGGAAACTTCTCTATGTTTTGAGTTCACGTAGAAATCAACGCCGGCAGCCGCTAATGTCACATCTAGAAACATATATTAACGGTTGGGGAATGCAATGTAATTGATCCTACCATCATCTAACCAATCCACCCTAACTTCCTATGTACCTTTCGTGTCGTTCCCTTTATGTTTTGGTATGTAGGTCGACCACGTAGATTTTTCGATGGAGTTGCATGATTTCACTCTAAACAAGTGCTACTTTGAGGCCTACGACAAGTGATTTTTAGAAAAACTCTCTAATGGTCCACTTGTTCAAATTTAGGTTCTCTAGGGTGAGGCATTTGATTCCACAACCGCGAAAAAGTCTAGCTTCGATTCTATATCCGGATTGAAACTTCTCTTTGTTTTGAGTTCGCGATGAAATCAGCGCCGCATGATCCCTAATGTCACATCGAAACATATATTAACGGTTGGGGAACGCCATGTAATTGATCCTACCATCATCTAACCTACCCACCCTAACTTCCTATGTACCTTTCGTGTCGTTCCCCTTCTTGTTTCGGTATGGAGGTCGACACAACGATTTTCGATGGAATTCCAAGATTTCACTCTAAACAAGCGCTACTTTGAGGCCTATGACAAGTGATTCTTAGAAAAACTCTCTAATGGTCCACTTGTTCAAATTTAGGTTCTCTAGGGGAGGCATTTGATTCCACAACCGCGAAAAGTCAAGCTCGATTCTATATCCGGATTGGAAACTTCTCTTAACCTATCCACCCTAACTTCCTATGTACCTTTCGTGTCGTTCCCCTTCTTGTTTTGATGCGGAGGTCGACACAAAGATTTTCGATGGAATTCCAAGATTTCACTCTAAACAAGCGCTACTTTGAGGCCTATGACAAGTGATTCTTAGAAAAACTCTCTAATAGTCCACTTGTTCAAATTTAGGTTCTCTAGTGTAGGGCATTTGATTCCACAACCGTGAAGAAGTCTAGCTCGTTTCTAAAGCCGGATTGGAAACTACTCTTTGTTTTGAGTTCGCTGAAATGAGAGTCGGCAGATCCGTAATGTCACATCCGTAAACATATATTAACTGTTGGGGAACACAACGTAATTGATCCCCGCCATCATCTAACCTATCCACCGTAAATTCCTCATAACTTTCATGTCGTTCCGCTTCTTGTTTTGATGCGGAGGTCGACACAAAGATTTTCGATGGAATTCCAAGACTTCACTCTAAACAAGCCCTACTTTGAGGCCTATGACAAGTGATTCTTAGAAAAACAATGTAATGGTCCACTTGTTCAAATTTAGGTTCTCTAGGGTGAGGCATTTGATTCCACAACCGCGAAAAAGTCTAGCTCGATTCTATAGCCGGATTGGAAACTTCTCTTAACCTATCCACACTAAGTTTCTATGTACCTTTCGTGTCGATTTCCCTTCTTGTTTCGATGACGGGAGGTCCACATAAAGGTTTTCGATGGAATTCCAAGATTTCACTCTAAACAAGTGCTACGTTGAGGCCTATGACAAGTGATTCTTAGAAAAACTCTCTAATGGTCCACTTGTTCAAATTTAGGTTCTCTAGGGCGAGGCATTTGATTCCACAACCGCGAAAAAAGTATAGCTCGATTCTATATCCGGATTGGAAACTTCTCTATGTTTTGACTTCACGTAGAAATCAACGCCCGTGAGCCGCTAATGTCACATCTAGAAACATATATTAACGGTTGGGGAATGCAATGTAATTGATCCTACCATCATCTAACCAATCCACCCTAACTTCCTAAGTACCTTTCGTGTCGTTCCCCTTTTTTTGTTTTGGTATGTAGGTCGATTACAGAGAGATTTTCGATGGAGTTCCATGATTTCACTCTAAACAAGTTCTACTTTGAGGCCTACGACAAGTGATTTTTAGAAAAACTCTCTAATGGTCCACTTGTTCAAATTTAGGTTCTCTAGGGGGAGGCATTTGATTCCACAACCGCGAAAAAGTCTAGCTCGATTCTATATCCGGATTGGAAACTTCTCTTAACCTATCCACCCTAACTTCCTATGTACCTTTCGTGTCGTTCCCCTTCTTGTTTTGATGCATCGGAGGTCCACACAAAGATTTTCGATGGAATTCCAAGATTTCACTCTAAACAAGCGCTACTTTGAGGCCTATGACAAGTGATTCTTAGAAAAACTCTCTAATAGTCCACTTGTTCAAATTTAGGTTCTCTAGCGTAGGGCATTTGATTCCACAACCGTGAAGAAGTCTAGCTCGTTTCTAAAGCCGGATTGGAAACTACTCTTTGTTTTGAGTTCGCTGAAATGAGAGTCGGCAAATCCGTAATGTCACATCCAAACATATATTAACCGTTGGGGAACACAACGTAATTGATCCTGCCATCATCTAACCTATCCACTTAGTAAATTCCTCATAACTTTCATGTTGTTCCGCTTCTTGTTTTGATGCGGAGGTCGACACAAAGATTTTCGATGGAATTCCAAGACTTCACTCTAAACAAGCCCTACTTTGAGGCCTATGACAAGTGATTCTTAGAAAAACAATGTAATGGTCCACTTGTTCAAATTTAGGTTCTCTAGGATGAGGCATTTGATTCCACAACCGCGAAAAAGTCTAGCTCGATTCTATAGCCAGATTGGAAACTTCTCTTAACCTATCCACACTAAGTTTCTATGTACCTTTCGTGTCGATTTCCCCTTCTTGTTTTGCATGCGGAGGTCGACATAAAGATTTTCGATGGAATTCCAAGATTTCACTCTAAACAAGTGCTACGTTGAGGCCTATGACAACCTGATTCTTAGAAAAACTCTCTAATGGTCCACTTGTTCAAATTTAGGTTCTCTAGGGCGAGGCATTTGATTCCACAACCGCGAAAAAGTCTAGCTCGATTCTATATCCGGTTTGGAAACTTCTCTATGTTTTGAGTTCACGTAGAAATCAACGCCGCTGATCGCTAATGTCACATCTAGAAACATATATTAACGGTTGGGGAATGCAATGTAATTGATCCTACCATCATCTAACCAATCCACCCTAACTTCCTATGTACCTTTTGTCGCGTCCCCTTTATGTTTTGGTATGTAGGTCTATTACGAGATTTTCGATGGAGTTCCATGATTTCACTCTAAACAAGTGCTACTTTGAGGCCTACGACAAGTGATTTTTAGAAAAACTCTCTAATGGTCCTCTTGTTCAAATTTAGGTTCTCTAGGGTGAGGCAATTGATTCCACAACCGAAAAAAGTCTAGCTCGATTCTATATCGGATTGGAAACTTCTCTTTGTTTTGAGTTCGCGATGAAATCAGCGACGCGATCCCTAATGTCACATCCGAAACATATATTAACGGTTGGGGAACGCCATGTAATTGATCCTACCATCATCTAACCTACCCACCCTAACTTCCTATGTACCTTTCGTGTCGATTTCCCCTTCTTGTTTTGCATGCGGAGGAGGTCGACACAACGATTTTCGATGGAATTCCAAGATTTCACTCTAAACAAGCGCTACTTTGAGGCCTATGACAAGTGATTCTTAGAAAAAACTCACTAATGGTCCACTTGTTCAAATTTAGGTTCTCTAGGGGGAGGCATTTGATTCCACAACCGCGAAAAAGTCTAGCTCGATTCTATATCCGGATTGGAAACTTCTCTTAACCTATCCACCCTAACTTCCTATGTACCTTTTCGTGTCGTTCCCCTTCTTGTTTTGATGCGGAGGTCGACACAAAGATTTTCGATGGAATTCCAAGATTTCACTCTAAACAAGCGCTACTTTGAGGCCTATGACAAGTGATTCTTAGAAAAACTCTCTAATAGTCCACTTGTTCAAATTTAGGTTCTCTAGTGTAGGGCATTTGATTCCACAACCGTGAAGAAGTCTAGCTCGTTTCTAAAGCCGGATTGGAAACTACTCTTTGTTTTGAGTTCGCTGAAATGAGAGTCGGCCGATCCGTAATGTCACATCCGAAAAACATATATTAACGTTGGGGAACACAACGTAATTGATCTGCCATCATCTAACCGATCCACCGTAAATTCCTTATACCTTTCGTGGCGTTCCGCTTCTTGTTTTGATGAGGTCGACACAAAGATTTTCGATGGAATTCCAAGACTTCACTCTAAACAAGCCCTACTTTGAGGCCTATGACAAGTGATTCTTAGAAAAACAATGTAATGGTCCACTTGTTCAAATTTAGGTTCTCTAGGGTGAGGCATTTGATTCCACAACCGCGAAAAATCTAGCTCGATTCTATAGCCGATTGGAAACTTCTCTTAACCTATCCACACTAAGTTTCTATGTACCTTTCGTGTCGTTCCCCTTCTTGTTTTGCATGGAGGTCGACATAAAGATTTTCGATGGAATTCCAAGATTTCACTCTAAACAAGTGCTACGTTGAGGCCTATGACAACCGATTCTTAGAAAAACTCTCTAATGGTCCACTTGTTCAAATTTAGGTTCTCTAGGGTGAGGCATTTGATTCCACAACCGCGAAAAAGTCTAGCTCGATTCTATATCCGGATTTGGAAACTTCTCTATGTTTTGAGTTCACGTAGAAATCAACGCCCGTGAGCCGCTAATGTCACATCTAGAAACATATATTAACGGTTGGGGAATGCAATGTAATTGATCCTACCATCATCTAACCAATCCACCCTAACTTCCTATGTACCTTTCGTACCGTTTCCCCTTTATGTTTTGGTATGTAGGTCGATTACGAGAGATTTTCGATGGAGTTCCATGATTTCACTCTAAACAAGTGCTACTTTGAGGCCTACGACAAGTGATTTTTAGAAAAACTCTCTAATGGTCCACTTGTTCAAATTTAGGTTCTCTAGGGTGAGGCAATTGATTCCACAACCGCGAAAAAGTCTAGCTCGATTCTATATCCCGGATTGGAAACTTCTCTTTGTTTTGAGTTCGCGATGAAATCAGCGCCCGATCCCTAATGTCACATCCGAAACATATATTAACGGTTGGGGAACGCCATGTAATTGATCCTACCATCATCTAACCTACCCACCCTAACTTACTATGTACCTTTTCGTGTCGTTCCCCTTCTTGTTTCTGGTATGGAGGTCGACACAACGATTTTCGATGGAATTCCAAGATTTCACTCTAAACAAGCTACTTTGAGGCCTATGACAAGTGATTCTTAGAAAAACTCTCTAATGGTCCACTTGTTCAAATTTAGGTTCTCTAGGGGAGGCATTTGATTCCACAACCGCGAAAAAAGTCTAGCTCGATTCTATATCCGGATTGGAAACTTCTCTTAACCTATCCACCCTAACTTCCTATGTACCTTTCGTGTCGTTCCCCTTCTTGTTTTCGATATGGAGGTCGACACACAAAAGATTTTCGATGGAATTCCAAGATTTCACTCTAAACAAGCGCTACGTTGAGGCCTATGACAAGTGATTCTTAGAAAAACTCCCTAATGGTCCACTTGTTCAAATTTAGGTTCTCTAGGGCGAGGCATTTGATTCCACAACCGCAAAAAGTCTAGCTCGATTCTATAGCAAGATCGGAAACTTCTCTTAACCTATCCACCGTAACTTTCTATGTACCTTTCATGTCGTTTCCCCTTCTTGTTTTTGCATTGGAGGTCGACACAAAGATTTTCGATGGAATTCCAAGATTTCACTCTAAACAAGCGTTACTTTGAGGCCTATGACAAGTGATTCTTAGAAAAAGTCTCGCAATGGTCCACTTGTTCAAATTTAGGTTCTCTAGGGTGAGGCATTTGATTCCACAACCGCGAAAAAGTCTAGCTCGATTCTATATCCGGATTGGAAACTTCTCTTTGTTTTGAGCTCACGTAGAAATCAACGCCCGTGATGCCGCTAATGTCACATCGAAACATATATTAACGGTTTGGGAATGCAATGTAATTGATCCGACCATCATCTAACCAATCCACGCTAACTTCCTATGTACCTTTCGTGTCGTTCCCCTTCTTGTTTGATACACGTAGGTCGATTACGAGAAGATTTTCGATGGAATTCCATGATTTCACTCTAAACAAGTGCTACTTTGAGGCCTATGAGAAGTGATTTTTAGAAAAACTCTCTAATGGTCCACTTGTTCAAATTTAGGTTCTCTAGGGCGAGGCATTTGATTCCACAACCGCGAAAAAGTCTAGCTCGATTCTATATCCGGATTGGAAACTTCTCTATGTTTTGAGTTCACGTAGAAATCAACGCCCGCGATCGCTAATGTCACATCTAGAAACATATATTAACGGTTGGGGAATGCAATGTAATTGATCCTAGCATCATCTAACCAATCCACCCTAACTTCCTATGTACCTTTTGTGCCGTTCCCCTTTATGTTTCGGTATGTAGGTCGACACAGAGATTTTCGATGGAGTTCCTTGATTTCACTCTAAACAAGTGCTCTTTGTGAGGCCTACGACAAGTGATTTTTAGAAAAACTCTCTAATGGTCCACTTGTTCAAATTTAGGTTCTCTAGGGTGAGGCAATTGATTCCACAACCGCGAAAAAAGTCTAGCTTCGATTCTATATCGGATTGGAAACTTCTCTTTGTTTTGAGTTCGCGATGAAATCAGCGTTCCATGATTTCCCAATGTCACATCCGAAAAACATATATTAACGGTTGGGGAACGCCATGTAATTGATCCTACCATCATCTAACCTACCCACCCTAACTTCCTATGTACCTTATTTTCGTGTCGTTCCCCTTCTTGTTTTGATACGGAGGTCGACACAACGATTTTCGATGGAATTCCAAGATTTCACTCTAAACAAGCGCTACTTTGAGGCCTATGACAAGTGATTCTTAGAAAAACTCTCTAATGGTCCACTTGTTCAAATTTAGGTTCTCTAGGGGAGGCATTTGATTCCACAACCGCGAAAAAGTCTAGCTCGATTCTATATCCGGATTGGAAACTTCTCTTAACCTATCCACCCTAACTTCCTATGTACCTATGTTCGTGTCGTTCCCTTCTTGTTTTGATTTGAGATTTCCCCTTCTTCGACATAAAGATTTTCGATGGAATTCCAAGATTTCACTCTAAACAAGTGCTACGTTGAGGCCTATGACAACCGATTCTTAGAAAAACTCTCTAATGGTCCACTTGTTCAAATTTAGGTTCTCTAGGGCGAGGCATTTGATTCCACAACCGCGAAAAAGTCTAGCTCGATTCTATATCCGGTTGGAAACTTCTCTATGTTTTGAGTTCACGTGAGAAATCAACGCCCGGCCAGCCGCTAATGTCACATCTAGAAACATATATTAACGGTTGGGGAATGCAATGTAATTGATCCTACCATCATCTAACCAATCCACCCTAACTTCCTATGTACCTTTCGTGCCGTTCCCTTTATGTTTTGGTATGTAGGTCGCGACGAAGATTTTCGATGGAGTTCCATGATTTCACTCTAAACAAGTGCTACTTTGAGGCCCTACGACAAGTGATTTTTAGAAAAACTCTCTAATGGTCCACTTGTTCAAATTTAGGTTCTCTAGGGTGAGGCAATTGATTCCACAACCGCAAAAAAAGTCTAGCTTCGATTCTATATCGGATTGGAAACTTCTCTTTGTTTTGAGTTCGCGATGAAATCAGCGCCCATGATCCCTAATGTCACATCCGAGAAACATATATTAAGCGGTTGGGGGCGCCATGTAATTGATCCTACCATCATCTAACCTACCCACCCTAACTTACTATGTACCTTTCGTGTCGTTCCCCTTCTTGTTTCGGTATGGAGGTCGACACAACGATTTTCGATGGAATTCCAAGATTTCACTCTAAACAAGCGCTACTTTGAGGCCTATGACAAGTGATTCTTAGAAAAACTCTCTAATGGTCCACTTGTTCAAATTTAGGTTCTCTAGGGGAGGCATTTGATTCCACAACCGCGAAAAGTCTAGCTCGATTCTATATCCGGATTGGAAACTTCTCTTAACCTATCCACCCTAACTTCCTATGTACCTTTCGTTGTCGATTTCCCCTTCTTGTTTTGGTAGACGGAGGTCGACACAAAGATTTTCGATGGAATTCCAAGATTTCACTCTAAACAAGCGCTACTTTGAGGCCTATGACAAGTGATTCTTAGAAAAACTCTCTAATAGTCCACTTGTTCAAATTTAGGTTCTCTAGTGTAGGGCATTTGATTCCACAACCGCAAAAAAGTCTAGCTTCGATTCTATAGCAAGATCGGAAACTTCTCTTAACCTATCCACCGTAACTTTCTATGTACCTTTCATGTCGTTTCCCCTTCTTGTTTTTGATACGGAGGTCGACACAAAGATTTTCGATGGAATTCCAAGATTTCCTCTAAACAAGCGTTACTTTGAGGCCTATGACAAGTGATTCTTAGAAAAAGTCTCGCAATGGTCCACTTGTTCAAATTTAGGTTCTCTAGGGTGAGGCATTTGATTCCACAACCTTGAAAAGTCTAGCTCGATTCTATATCGGATTGGAAACTTCTCTTTGTTTTGAGCTCCACGTAGAAATCAACGCCGCCAGCCGCTAATGTCACATCGAAACATATATTAGCGGTTTGTGAAGGCAATGTAATTGATCCGACCATCATCTAACCAATCCACGCTAACTTCCTATGTACCTTTCGCGGCCGTTCCCCTTCTTGTTTTGATGCGTAGGTTGACCTACGAAGATTTTCGATGGAATTCCATGATTTCACTCTAAACAAGTGCTACTTTGAGGCCTATGAGAAGTGATTTTTAGAAAAACTCTCTAATGGTCCACTTGTTCAAATTTAGGTTCTCTAGGTGAGGCATTTGATTCCACAACCACGAAAAAGTCTAGCTCGATTCTATATCGGATTTGGAAACTTCTCTATGTTTTGAGTTCACGTAGAAATCAACGCCGGTGAGCCGCTAATGTCACATCTAGAAACATATATTAGCGGTTGGGGGAATGCAATGTAATTGATCCTAGCATCATCTAACCAATCCACCTAACTTCCTATGTACCTTTTGTGCCGTTCCCCTTTATGTTTTGGGTATGTAGGGTCGACCCGAGAGATTTTCGATGGAGTTCCATGATTTCACTCTAAACAAGTGCTACTTTGAGGCCTATGAGAAGTGATTTTTAGAAAAACTCTCTAATGGTCCACTTGTTCAAATTTAGGTTCTCTAGGGGAGGCATTTGATTCCACAACGGCGAAAAAGTCTAGCTTCGATTCTATATCCCGGATTGGAAACTTCTCTTTGTTTTGAGTTGCGATGAAATCTTCCTATGTACCTTTAATGTCACATCCAAACATATATTAACGGTTGGGGGCGCCATGTAATTGATCCTACCATCATCTAACCTACCCCCACCCTAACTTCCTATGTACCTTTAGTCATTCTTTCCCCTTCTTGTTTTGGTCGGACTTGTTCACACAACGATTTTCGATGGAATTCCAAGATTTCACTCTAAACAAAGCGCTACTTTGAGGCCTATGACAAGTGATTCTTAGAAAAACTCTCTAATGGTCCACTTGTTCAAATTTAGGTTCTCTAGGGGAGGCATTTGATTCCACAACCGCGAAAAAGTCTAGCTCGATTCTATATCCGGATTGGAAATTCTCTTAACCTATCCACCCTAACTTCCTATGTACCTTTCGTGTTGTTCCCCTTCTTGTTTTGATGCGGAGGTCGACACAAAGATTTTCGATGGAATTCCAAGATTTCACTCTAAACAAAGCGCTACTTTGAGGCCTATGACAAGTGATTCTTAGAAAAACTCTCTAATAGTCCACTTGTTCAAATTTAGGTTCTCTAGTGTAGGGCATTTGATTCGACAACCGCGAAAAGTCTAGCTCGTTTCTAAAGCGGATTGGAAACTACTCCTATGTACCGTTTAGAGTTCCCTTCTTGTTTGAAATGAGAATTCAAGATTTCCTCTAAACAAAGCGCCACTTTGGGGTAATGTCACATCTTAGAAAAACATATATTAGGTTCTTGGGGAACACAGCGAAAAATTGATTCTGCCATCATCTAACCTATCCTATGTAAATTCCTTGTACCTTTAGGTGTCGTTCCGCTTCTTGTTTCGGTATGTAGGTCGACACAAAAGATTTTTCGATGGAATTCCAAGATTTCACTCTAAACAAGTGCTACTTTGAGGCCTATGACAAGTGATTTTTAGAAAAACTCTCTAATGGTCCACTTGTTCAAATTTAGGTTCTCTAGGGCGAGGCATTTGATTCCACAACAGCGAAAAAAAATCTAGCTTCGATTCAATAGCAGTTGGAAACTTCTCTTAACCTATCCACCGTAACTTTCTATGTACCTTTCATGTCGTTCCCCTTCTTGTTTTGGTATGGAGGTCGACACAAAGATTTTCGATGGAATTCAAGATTTCACTCTAAACAAGCGCTACTTTGAGGCCTATGACAAGTCATTCTTAGAAAAAGTCTCTAATGGTCCACTTGTTCAAATTTAGGTTCTCTTGGGTGAGGCATTTGATTCCACAACCGCGAAAAAAAGTCTAGCTTCGATTCTATATCCGGATTGGAAACTTCTCTTTGTTTTGAGTTCACGTAGAAATCAGCGCCCGGTGATGCGCTAATGTCACATCGAAACATATATTAACGATTTGTGTTATGCAATGTAATTGATCCTACCAACATCTAACCAATCCACCCAAACTTCCTATGTACCTTTGGTGCCATTCCCTTCTTGTTTCGACGCGTAGGTCGACCACTGCAGATTTTTCGATGGAATTCCATGATTTCACTCTAAACAAGTGCTACTTTGAGGCCTATGACAAGTGATTTTTAGAAAAACTCTCTAATGGTCCACTTGTTCAAATTTAGGTTCTCTAGGGTGAGGCATTTGATTCCACAACCATGAAAAAAGGTCGAGCTCGATTCTATATCGGATTGGAAACTTCTCTTTGTTTTGAGTTCGCGATGAAATCAGCGCGCTTGTCCCTAATGTCACATCGAAAAACATATATTAGCGGTTGGGGGCGCCATGTAATTGATGCTACCATCATCTAACCTACCCACCTAACTTCCTATGTACCTTTAGGTGTCGTTCCCCTTCTTGTTTTGGTGCGGAGGGTCAACACAACGATTTTCGATGGAATTCCAAGATTTCCTCTAAACAAAGCGCTACTTTGAGGCCTATGACAAGTGATTCTTAGAAAAACTCTCTAATGGTCCACTTGTTCAAATTTAGGTTCTCTAGGGGAGGCATTTGATTACACAACCTTGAAAAAAAGTCTAGCTCGATTCTATAGCCAGATTGGAAACTTCTCTTAACCTATCCACCCTAACTTCCTATGTACCTTTTAGGTATCGTTCCCCTTCTTGTTTTGACGGAGGTGGTCGACATAAAGATTTTTGATGGAATTCCAAGATTTCACTCAAAACAAGTGCTACGTTGAGGCCTATGACAAGTGATTCTTAGAAAAACTCTCTAATGGTCCACTTGTTCAAATTTAGGTTCTCTAGGGGAGGCATTTGATTCCACAACCTTGAAAAAAGTCTAGCTTCGATTCTATATCCGGTTGGAAACTTCTCTTTGTTTTGAGTTTAGCGATGAAATCAGCGCCCCTTGATCCCCTAATGTCACATCGAAACATATATTAGCGGTTGGGGAGCGCCATGTAATTGATCCTACCATCATCTAACCTACCCACCTAACTTCCTATGTACCTTTGATGTCGTTCCCCTTCTGTTTTGATGCGGAGGGTCGACACAGCGATTTTCGATGGAATTCCAAGATTTCACTCTAAACAAAGCGCTACTTTGAGGCCTATGACAAGTGATTCTTAGAAAAACTCTCTAATGGTCCACTTGTTTCAAATTTAGGTTCTCTAGGGGAGGCATTTGATTCCACAACTTCTGAAAAAGTCTAGCTTCGATTCTATAGCGGATTGGAAACTTCTCTTAACCTATCCACCCTAACTTCCTATGTACCTTTCATATCGTTCCCCTTCTTGTTTTTGATGCGGAGGTCGACATAAAGATTTTCGATGGAATTCAAGATTTCACTCTAAACAAGCCCTACTTTGAGGCCTATGACAAGTGATTCTTAGAGAAAACAATGTAATGGTCCACTTGTTCAAATTTAGGTTCTCTAGGGTGAGGCATTTGATTCCACAACCAGCGAAAAAGTCTAGCTCGATTCTATAGCCAGATTGAAAACTTCTCTTAACCTATCCACACTAAGTTTCTATGTACCTTTCTTGTCGTTCCCCTTCTTGTTTCATTATGGAGGGTCGACATAAAGATTTTCGATGGAATTCAAGATTTCACTCTAAACAAGTGCTACGTTGAGGCCTATGACAAGTGATTCTTAGAAAAACTCTCTAATGGTCCACTTGTTCAAATTTAGGTTTCTCTAGGCGAGGCATTTGATTCCACAACCCGAAAAAAGTCTAGCTTCGATTCTATATCGGTTTGAAACTTCTCTATGTTTTGAGTTCGTAGAAATCAACGCCCGGATGTCGCTAATGTCACATCTAGAAACATATATTAGCGGTTGGGGAATGCAATGTAATTGATCCTACCATCATCTAACCAATCCACCCCTAACTTCCTATGTACCTTTATGCCGTTCCCTTTTTGTTTTGGTATGTAGGTCGACCGAGAGATTTTTCGATGGAGTTCCATGATTTCACTCTAAACAAGTGCTACTTTGAGGCCTATGACAAGTGATTTTTAGAAAAACTCTCTAATGGTCCACTTGTTCAAATTTAGGTTCTCTAGGGTGAGGCATTTGATTCCACAACCAGCGAAAAAGTCTAGCTTCGATTCTATAGCTAGATTGGAAACTTCTCTTGACCTATCCACATATAGTAACTTTCTATGTACCTTTCATGTCGTTCCCCTTCTTGTTTTGATGCGGAGGAGGTCGACACAAAGATTTTCGATGGAATTCAAGATTTCCTCTAAACAAAGCGCCACTTTGAGGCCTATGACAAGTGATTCTTAGAAAAAGTCTCTAATGGTCCACTTGTTCAAATTTAAGGTTCTCTAGGGTGAGGCATTGTCGTCGGTTTACCGGCGATAGTCTACTTGAGGTATGCGGCTAGTAGATTGGCGGTTAGGGATGCGGCGAGGCGGCTAGCGAGGCGTTAAGCGAGCGGCGAAGGACAAAACCCGCGGGTTTTACCGGGTTCGGCCGCCTTGATGGCGTAAAACCTACGTCTGCTTAGTTGTATTGATTGATTGAGAATTATGTCGTCCCTCGGGGGGGGATCCTGCTCTCCTTATATAGTCGGAGGGCGGGGTTCAGTCGGATCTGTCCGACAAGAGCTATCTGTCGGTTACAATAGGAAAGTGTATAGTGATTACGGTGAACTATACTAGGAAACTATCTTGTCAACCAAGTTTAGGCGTAATCTCCGATAATCTCGGTCTTCTATCACCAAAAGGGCTTCAATCCGCCATCTGGGCGGCGAGAGGCCCTAACCCAAAGTGACCCGTGAGGGATAGGGGTTTATCCCCCGCGGCTAGTCCCGCGCGGCGTATGCTGCGGTGTAAGAGTCTTGGCGGCCGATCGCCGGGAGGTGTTGTCGACCCAGTACTCATACGGTGTCGACCCGGACTAGTTGAGCGCCGACTGGCTTTGGGACAGCTCTCGACCAGCTACTTGTTTTCTGTAGCTTCTTTCCTTTGCTTCCGACCCAGTCTAGTCTTGGCCGAGTCCGCTTTCTTCGGATCTTTGGGTGCTCAATGAAAAAAATTTTTTCTTTACGTGAAGTGTGCCCGCGTGTAGTGGATAAACAACGCAAAATTTAAGTACCAAAAATTGAGCCGCGATTCACGTGGGTGAAGGTGTGCCCCCCAATCCCGAGCCTAGGGTAGGTGAGTAATCCGCGTCTTTGCTAGGGTCATAAGAAAAAAAAGATGTGAGGAAAAAGTCGGTAAATGCCAAACCTACTTGCGGCATAAACCAAACTCAAAGGTGGAAACGCGGCTTCGGGAGTCCCCGAAACGGTAATATGCGCACGGACATATGGTGCCCATGGACCATGCATGAGTCGAGAACGCAGTGGGGATTACCAAACCAAAAGAATATCGGGCGTGTCGGGGAGATGCGGATAGCCGTGCTTCAAAAGGAAGCCGTCAAAAAGAAGATAGGGCCGCTCGGTTCGGTGAAGGGCAAGATATCGGTCATTAATATCGGATCATGTAGGGAACAGGCCGTGGCGAGAATCGAGGAGATGGGGCGTGTGGCTATTTCAGCGCCGCGCTCTGGAAAGGGTAATGATAGCTGGCCCGGCGCCGCCGCTTTGCCGCCGCACTCAACAGGAAATGAGGGCGCGGGCCCTTGGCCTTACGGTTACCCAGCCATCAACCCTAAGTGGTGGGGACTATAAATATCGGCATCCGCCCCTCGTCACATCGCACATGCGCCCCCTTCCTCTTCTTGGGTCGCCGTCTTCCTCACCTTTCCCGGTGGGCACCCGGCTAGGGGTTTGCGGTACGTACGGCGTTCGCCCTTCACCGACGCCACTGCAAAGTGCAAGGTAGGTAAGTACCTTGTAGATCACGTCGATCGCGAGTCATTTAGCCCCGTCTGTCGATTTGGGCATGGATTTTGTTGATTTGGTTGCCAATCTTTGTTCATTTTCTTGGAGTGTAGAACCGGTTGAGGTGGGATGGACCGCTATGCTCGCCCAGTGTAGGGGCGATGAAGTGCGGCCGGCTGCGGAGGAGTCTTGGCCGGAGTTTCTTACCCGGGCCAGCAGCGCGCCGCCGCTGGGCCTGACGAGCCTGTGCTCTTCTTCGGCGGACCGCATAATCGATGGATAGGGAAATGGCGGGCTCTTAGTCCGCAAAGCGACGATGAGGGCCGGTGGATGCCGGCGTTCTGCGGAGGAGGGTCATCGCCCGGTTGGAGGGTGCGGGCCGGGCCGTGCGATCTTGCATGAGGCGGATGAAGTGGTGGTCGCCGAGAGCCACTTACGGCGGATTCGGGATCTTAGGTACACCGTTCCTGTGGGAACTCACGGTGCTCTCGGCCTCGGCTACGCCATACGCCGCGAGCGCCATCCCGACGCCGCCCGTCTTCATCGCTTTGTGAGTGTTGCCTCGGCATTCTCCCCAACCTTAGCTTGTGGAAGTACTTCTTCTATGTTGGGATGAAGGGGATTGGCGGGATCCGCGAATTAGGCCGATTGGCGTGTTTGTGAAACTCGAAGAAGCCGGGCAAGCCAGTTTCCATCGACACGCTGCCAAGCGAATGTTCCTCATTTGGTACACCGGTGGTTTTACACCCGCGATCCCGGATGTGCCAATTCGGTAGATCCACCGTGTCGGTGAGGCGGGCAATTTGGAATGAATAACCCGCCGCCAGCCCGGCATGCGGCGTGTGAGGAGCTTAAAGCGATGATGAATGACCTGCATGTGGGCGGCATCGACCTTGCTCGCGTGTTCGTGGAAGCCGGACCCGACCACTCAAGCGGAGGGATCACCCCGGTTTTCGATTTTGCGGGCTGAATGATCCCACCGCTGAGTCGGCGAGTTTACGCCATCGGCCAAGGTCGGGAGGCGAGGTAGCGAAGATTCTGGCGGCGGTAGGGTACCCGCCGCGATCAGCGCCGCGGTGCCCACCTTCTGCGCTAGGGAACCGCCTCGTGGTGAGTGTAGTCAAATTATGTTGTTGTGTACCACTATAGATTGCAAAAGCTCGTCCTTATAGTCGATGATTGCTGCGAGATCCATGGGATGACATGCGGCGGTACTTCGACTGTCACCCAGGAGGCTGCCGATGGGTTCGCACCAGCGCTCACGGTGAAACGCCCGCCCGTCCCGTGCCCCCAGCGCCCGGCGCTGCCGGGCGCTGGGGGTAAGCCCGGCGAGGAGAGTGCTTTCCGGGCTCGCGGCAAGCGTCCTGCAGGAGAGCCCGTCGGAGCGGGAGGTCGTCCGTGCGAAGGTAGACGGCGGGGACGGCGCCCGTCGTGACACGCGCTACGTATGATGATGATTTTTCTTACGATGAAAGAACTCAAAGCCTTTGTTGAGTCAACGCCTTTGTAAGTATCCTTGAGTGTTTATCGGTCCGGGTAAGGATACATCGGTGGCGTCCGTTGTTGAGTCGCGGCAACTTTGTGGGAGATAGAACACCGATTGTTGAGTTGATCTACCAGGCGGCCGAACATACGGTGGCGATGTTGGCGCCCGCAGTGGAGGAGAGGCGCAATAATTGGTAGCTAACAAGATCGCCTCAGGTAATTCAGCGCTTGCCAATGTGTAAAAGTACGCCGCATGCGTAGATGCGTGATCGCTAATATTGTCGGTAATATGTATGTGTAGATTATTTCTTGATGCGGGGGGGGCCCGGTCGAGCTTTGTCTGCGGATCGGTCGTCATTTCGCGAGCGCCTGACAAAACGAGCCAGCCCGCAAACACGCGACCTCGAGGAGTCCCGGAAGTGGGGCGATGGCGGTCAAACGCTCGCGGAGGCCGCCAAAAGATGGCGAGGGGCACCGGGTGCACGGGGAGCGGTCGAAAGGCAGCGCCCGGAGCGATGGTGCGAGACACGAGGCGGCGCCCGTGGTCATCCATCACGAATCCCCCACGGGCGACATCAAATCTTGGATGAGGATCAAGAGATGGAGGAGGCGGGGCGGTGCAGTGCGAAAGGCTGCCGAGGCTCCGCGCCCGAAGTGGAGCGGGGGCGGCGAAGTCGAGGAGGGAGGGGCGAGCCGACCCGCATAGCGCAGCCAAGTAGAGGAGGGAGCCCGGCCGCTGCTGGCGTAAGTACTCGACCACCTTGTTTTTGTATAAGTGATCACTGCCATAGACATCCACTGTGATTGCATGTTGTTGTGTAGCATATCCGGAGCGAGGAAATCCGCCATCTGCGGCGAAGAGCTTGGCGATGCCGGGCGCCCTTTTTGAGGCGAGGCGGTACGGGATGAGCTCTCGCGTGAGTGTGAGCCGATCTTCTTGAGGAAGCGGCGGTGCTTTCGTGATCGGAGAGGAACCGCCCTGGCGGCAGCAGCGGCGGCATAGCCCGTGTCAGCGCCTTTACGAGGAAAAGGGTAGCAGCGCCGCGGCGTGAGAGTCCTTGAGGTTGGCGAGCACATGCGGATCGCGAAGCCTCCGAGTTACCGAGGGAGGGTAGGGCCACTGGAAGAGGGCCAGCGCCACGACTTCGCCGACGCCATAGCGCTGGGAGGAAGCGCGTGGAACTCATCGCTTAGGAGCGGCCGGAGCGCGCCATGAGGCCCAAACCCCAAATACTTTCGGTATGCGCAATGATTACTTGAAAAAGTCGATCACGAAGACATCTTTGCAAGAATGGTTAGTGTTAAAATTAATGAAAATCGTACATGTGATACCTTCTGCGAGCATAAGCGTCCATTGAAACCTACGGCGGCAGCTCATGATGGCGAACGGTGGCGGCGGGTGGCGTAGCGAGCTCGAATACCACGCCCGTCGTGGCGGTATACACTTATGCCGTAGAATAATTACTGCTCAAAAAGTATTTGAAGCGGTGGGTACTAATCTTGCAGTATATATTTAGCGTGGCGTGCGGCCTCAGTGCTCCGGATTCAGCGATTTGGAAGCTGAATGGTACTCTATGGAGGAATACACACAAAGTCTCTACCCAAGGTAATGGGCGATCTCGGCGCCATCCATAGCTCAGCGGTTGGTAGGGCCAATCCGGAGGGAAGCGTAGCGGCGGCAAGCGCCTAAAATTTATGGAACAACATGATCGGCCCGGCGGCACAGGCAAACTTCATGAGTTCACCGCGAGGCCACTCGCGACACGGCTTTCGACGACGTTACCTGCGGCGGCGGCGCTCCCCATCATCCCGATAATGCGATTTGGCGCATCCGCCCTGGAAATACGCGCTGGGGCAGCGGGCCGGAGTGCGCGCGCTAAACTGCAGCGGCGGCTCTGGCGGCAACAACACTAGCGTGAGATGAATCCACTCGTGGCCGTTGAAAAGGTAAAGTCCTGGTGAAGTTGCCGGGCATGATACTTTTGCTTCTTTTGGCGTAGCAAGCGGTTAGTGAAAAAAGCGATAAAAACACTTGAGATTTTTAGCGAACCCGCCCAGGATGTGGGTAAATAATTAACAATACTTTGTTTTTATCTCACAATCGTTTTTAGCATGCATACGATTATGGTAGGCGATGAAGTGTAGGCGAAGGCGAAGGGGTCACTTATGGTAGCGCCTTGGTCCTAGCCTTGTATTTGGTATAGCGCGGCAAAGGAAGCCGCGATGCTCGAGGAGCAAGCTATTGTGGGCTGTTCGACTTACGGTAAGGAGTTATCTACGCGATCATCGATCTATGCGGGGAGATACACAGTCACACATCTTGCGAAAGCGACCAAGAACGAGGAGCGGCTCTAGGGGTCGATGACTTAAAGTGTAGTCGAGCATGGAGATAATTATTACGTCGATTGAAGGAAAATATAACCATGTCAACATACTCCAATAAACTTTATTAATATGCGGACGGAAAGTAAGCGATACAAAGGCGGCTACGAGTCCCGAGATGCAAGGGAAAAATCGTCGCTGGTGCTCAATGTTCGAGTTGGGGCGTCGACATCTTCCATGGTCATCAACGGTATGCTCTCTCGGCACAGTAACCTCTTTAACTTTGAAAGGGCCTTCCCAATGAGATCGGCTTGTATGCGCTCTTACGCTTCCCGAAGTACGGTGCGCCGGCCGCAAAGGCTCTTCCGCATTACATTGCGATTGTAATATCTTGAGCGCCCTCAAGGTATTTAGTGTTCCTAGTGCGGCCTTTGCGGTGGGTCTCCTCGGTAGCGACAAGCTCATCTTCTCGGTAGCGTCAGAAGTTTCTTCATTATAATTCACCGACCACGAGGGGCGGAAGAAGCGATGTCGGCCGGGAGGAGGGGCGCCGATCAAACACCATGAAGTATGGGAAACACATCTTTGCGGCTAGGTTGAGTTGAGTCCCTAGATACTTGGCGGGTAACTCTTTAAGCCATCGGCGAGGGTATTTCCCATCGGCGGAAGAGTCGCTTTTCGCAATGCTTCTAATATCATGCGTTTGCTTTCGCTTCGGCTTTGCCCGTTATACGAGGATGGGTGGCGAGACACATATTTCATCCGGATGCCTTTGTCGCCGCCAATAATCCCAAAATGACTGCGTAAATGTCTTTTGCCGGTCAGTAATGATGGGTTGGGGATGCGAAGCGATGGACCACCTCATCCAACATCTCGGCGGCTTTGTATTGGTTGGCGTCGACCCGGAGGAAGATACTTTCGATCCACTTGGAGAACTTATGCGACCATAGCGAATATCCACTTGAAGCCACGGGGCTGCTTTAAAGGCGATAAGCGTCAAGTCCCGGCCACGAAAGGCCATCTTTGCGGTATAGTGCGGAGCTCATGTCTTTGGCACATCGCGTGCGCCAGCGAAAATTGACACTTCTCACAATGCCGTACCGGGTGTTCTGCATCGGCAACTGCCGTCGGCGGTAAAATCTGCGGGCGCCTTTGGAGCTAGAGGTTGAAAGCGCGCGATTCCCCACGAGATCCCACCATGGATTTGCGTCGGCGGCTTTATACCATCGCCCGAGATACGCCTGCCGGGACCGGTCTCGATACTCTTCGCATGAGGAACCGTCGACTAGGACATATAATTCTTACGCCGCTGATGGTCGCTCTTGTTCCGTCACGTCTTACGGCGCGAGCCTCCTGCGGATATTTGATTCTCGGGACTGCCGGTCTTCATCAGCGGTATTGGATAGAGATTGGCGGCGATGTGCTCGGTATCTCGAGTGGAGGGCGGTTGGCGGGATCTGCGATGGTTGGTTTCCGCGGATCTTGGCGAAGGCGCCCGGCCGGTATCTTTGCGGGGAAGAGCGAGTTTGGAAAAGTTCATCGGCCCGGCTTGGTTGTAGTCGAACCCGCGTGATCAGCTGAGCGTAGAACTTGCCTTCCAACTTTCTTATAGCGCCACATATGCATCCATCTTCTCACTCTTGCAATCCCAATCTTTGTTGACTTGCTTGATTACCAATGCGAGGTCACCAAATACTTCGCGATCGTGAATCCCAAGGCTGGGCCGACAATCTGAGAGGCGTGAAAAGCGGCCATTTTCGGCGGCGTTGTTGGGCCTTGCAAGTGGATCCAGGAGAACATACGGGCGTATCCCGGAGGGTGATATGATGTAGGCGCCCGACTCGGGCCGCTCGATGTTATTGAACCGTCGAAGTACATATCGTCCGGCGTTCAGCGGTGAATTGTCTTGAGGGGAATCTCTAGATCCAAAATACTTTCATAAGCGAAGTCTACCAATGCTTGTGACTTGATGGTACTCTATTCTTGTATTCAATGGTGAGCGAGTGGCTCGATAAGCCCACTTGCATATCGACCATTGGCATCCTTATTGCGCGGGGGGTCGCCCAATAGGTAGTCCGACACACCGCGTGTCGGGTGAAGGGAGTAATGTGGCGTAGCTTGCGAGGCGTGATAAGGATCCCATAGAGCAGTTTACGTATGTGAAGAGTACCTTTGTTTGAGTCATTGATTACCTCACTACGAAAGTAGACGGCATTTGGATGGGGTATCGTGCCCTTCCTCAGCGCTCGACAACGGCGGTACTAACCACCCGTTTTGGTCGCGGCGATAATAAGCAATATCGTTTCCGCATCGTTGGGGCCACCAACTGCGGAGGTGTGGTAAAAACTTCTTGAAGCCGTTGAAGGCCTCTTGAGCCTCATTAGTCCACGAAGAAGGCTTCTCACGCAGCGAAGAGTTTGAAGAACGGCGGTCCCTTCTCGCGAGCGTGCGGCGGCCCGGGGCTGCCATGCATCGATCAACTTACGGACATCTTTGGCGTTTTGGGGCGGTTTCATCCGCATGATGGCGCTGATTTTTCTCACAGGTTTGGCTCGATGCCATGCCTACTAACAATGTTACCGAGCAAGTTACAGGAGGAGCGCCAAAAACACTTTCGGTTGAGTTTCCATTGGTACCGTTAGAAAGCTGGCGAGACCCCTTGCAAGATCGTCGACTAGGGGGCTGCGGGTCTTCACCGCGACATCGTCGACATAAGCTGGCGTGGAGGGGGATAAGGTTCCCTAAGCGACCACTGTATAGCCATTTGGTAGGTAGCTCGCGTTCTTGAGCGAGCGACATGGTAGTATAGCGGTATGAAAAGCGGGTGATGAAGGAAGTCTTCTCACGGTCTTGACGCCCGAGGCGATTTGATGATGCCGAATAGCAACCCCGGGGAAGCTAAGAATTTCGCAACTGCGGTGGGTTAAACTGACGATCGATCGTGGGAGGCCGAAGGGGTCTTTAGGGCAAGCCCTATTGAAGTCGGTATAATCAAGCGCGCATCCTCCATTCATTTATTCTTTTTCTTACAAGGACGGATTAGCTATCGGTCGGGGATGATACGCCAGCGAATAAAGCCGGTGACTAGCAATCTAGTTATACCTTTAATGGCGGTGAGTTTTCTTTATTAAAGCGGTATTTTTACGCGCCGCGGCTTGGCCGTCGGCGATACGTAAGCGGTGCTTTCGATCCGGCTCCGAGGTACTCAGGGCATATCGGCGGGTTTCCGCGCAAAAATGCTCGCGTTATCCACCGGGAACCCGGACGGTAGCGTCTTCCTATTCGGGTCAAGATTCACACCTATCTTCGTCGTCTTGGGCCGCGTCTCCTTCCACCGGTGGATGTCTTTGGTATCCGATGGCGGTGGTCTTCTGCCGTCGCTCTTCTCGGGTATCTCGAGGTCGGAGGGTTCATCTTCTTCGTTCTTGATCACCTCCTCTTGCGGACCCGGCGGAGTATGAACTCCAGCAGCCGAGGCCCTCCTTCTCGCGGACATAGGCCATATATCGTTGGCTGCGCATGTGAGGACCCTCTTCTCTGTGGGGATCTTGAGGATGAAGGGTAGCCGTAGTGCGGGACGCCATGAGCTTGGTCAATCGGCGTCCAGATGATGGCATGAATGCGATGACTTCGAGTCGGCGGCGGCGAAATTCATATGCTTTGCTATGCTATCTTTTAAGCGTCACCGGCGCACTCGAAAGCGTCCTTGCGAGAGGGTTGCGACTCTTGAGGGGAGGATCCCCGAGCGGGTGCTGCGTATGGCTTAAGGTAGATCGCCACCGTGATGTCGGGGCTTTCGCCGAGCTCGGAACGGCATGTTTAGGCGCCCCTCCGTCGATGAGGACCTTCTCAAAGCCTTGAGCGCCCGTCACGAGTCGAGGACCGGGGAATCGCGAGTATGCGGGTTATTACACCAGTGCGTCATGCGCGAAGGTTATGACCATTTCGGAGAAGGTAGGCCATATCGGGTCCGTGACCCCTCGCGCGAAGTCTTTGGCGGTCGGGGACATTACGGTCGGAGATCTTACGATCTACGCCCCACCTGCGGCCAGTAGTGTCGCCCATGATTTGTGAGCGGCGGCGTCTTCGACGCGGTAGCGGTGCACGGGATCGGCGTCCTCGTCAGGCTCCTCTTCACGGTTGTTGCGGGCAGCTTTGGGTGCTTCCTCCGGCTGCTGCGTCGGTGATTTTTGAGCTTTTGCGTTCGCTCTCATACTTTCGGCATTGAAGTGCAGGCACTCCGCCGAACTATGGTTCAAAGTCCAGGGTGTCGCGGGGGCACTTGCGTGTAAAGCTTTGGATCGGATCGCGCCGGTTGGCGCCTTCTTCTTGCCACCGGTCTTGGCGTTGTTGGCGCAGCCTCCCGATGGTTCCGATCATGGCGCGCTTCGCGATAGTTGCGCGACCTTCTTCGGCGAGCCCGCGTCGTGGGAGTCGTCGAGCGGCCCGGTTATCGTGGCGCTTTCGTCGCGCCGTTTATCGTCCACGGGGAGCCTCGCGGCGAGGGAATACTCCGGCAGGCGAGTAGCGTAATCTTTGTGGAAGGCGTGCTCGGCCTCATCGCGCGGCGAACCTCTGGCGCCCGTCCGGCGGCTTGGACATGGTGGTGGTGATCTTGAACTGTGGAGCTTTTTCCGCAGCTCTTGGGCTCGGCGTTACAAATGGAGATGAGACCCTTGGTGAATGCGCTGGCCTCCTGCGTCGGTGATATCGGGATGGAGCACCTCGGGCGGCGGATGTACTCCCCGGGCGGCTCGTTCGCGACAAAAGCGCATCCTCGAATCTTACTTTGTACGGATTGCTTGCCGCGTGGACTTGTAGGTCTTTGATGAAGATATCTTTGGCGTCTTGCCGCGTCGTAGCCTCCCGCCGAGGGAGGGCGAGGCAATGATTTGGCCGCTGGTGTTGTCGGGAAGTAGTTTGCCATGGCGTCTTCCAGCCTCCGGCGACACGATCGCAATTTCGTAGATCGCGACCCGGGCCTCGGGATCTTTGTCGCGGTGTACTTTGGCGTTGGTGCCTTTGAAACCTAGAGGCCCACGGACCTGCGGAATGCGGGTGGTAGGGCGGGGATCGTGGTGATCGTGAGGTTCCCGGTCGGGTTCGTACAGCATGTTGTACTCTTCGCGTCGTTTGGATCCGGCGTCTTGGCGTGCACTGTTGCTGGCGATGATCTTGTTAGCGGGCATCACGAGGCGAGCTCAATGCTGCTCTCGGAGGAAGGGGGGGCTGGTTTCGATCTGGGGAATATTTGCGGGGTGGTTGCCCACCCGCGCTACCGAACCGCTGCACCGCTTACCCCCATGCCTGCTGTGACCACCATCTTGGCCTGCGTTTTGCCGCCGGCTGTGCCGCACCGAGGTACCCCTCCGTCACGCGCCTGGGGGGCGGGTTTGCCCCTTGGCATTGAGGATGCCTCTTCCTCGCCTTGGGTATTTGCGGCTTCTCTAGCGATGACGCCGGCGAGACGACCGGCGAAAGCGCAATGAGCCCCTCGAATGGGATTAAGCTGAGCGTGGGTGGCGTAGATGTATCCCCGGACGTCTTCTATTGTGGCGTTCTGCCGCAGCAGGAGAGCCGCTGC
The DNA here is from genome assembly GCA_015847255.1 of Hyparrhenia diplandra. Lineage (NCBI taxonomy): Eukaryota > Viridiplantae > Streptophyta > Magnoliopsida > Poales > Poaceae > Hyparrhenia > Hyparrhenia diplandra. Next base: position 42,935 of record JADLZK010003879.1, read on the forward strand.
CGTGGCGATGTTCTGTTCTGGCGTCTTGTGAACCGGGATTCCTGCCACCTCGTCGAATTGAGACTGTAGATTCCGGGAGAGTCCCCGGGCTAACCGGGAAGCCCCGGGTAGTACCGCCGGCTGAGCCTGAGCAGCGATCTGCTCCGCTTGCCGACGGCGGCGCTCCCGTCGGCGTTGCGTCCCTCAGCAGCAGCGGAGTTCTTGATTTCCCCTCGGGGGGTGCGAGATCTTGACTGGCGAAGATCCCCACGCTGAGTCTCGAGGCGGTACCGCAGGGTCGAGCGGCTAGGTGGTGCGTAGCGATCTTGAGCTCCATGCGGATCACGGAGCCCGGTAGTAGTGGCGTCGGGACGAAGTCGAGAAGGCGATGCGGCCATCCGCGGAGTTGAGTGCCTTCTTCCTCCTCCTCCGGCACCCTCGAGGGGATCGGAGAGAGCCTAGCCATGCCGGATGTGAGTAGCGCTTTATGCGGCGAAGCGCCCTGCGTGGTATGTTGGGGCGTCGATGAAGTCGAAGGGTTCGGGGCGGTCTTCACGGCCAGTCCCGAGCCCGGCGCCTGGCGACCTGCGGGCGATGAAGTGGACGACCCGCCCCTCGGGAGTAAGTAGCGACCAAACTTGGCCGAGGGAAGACGGCCCTCGACTAGATCTATTTCTCCCCGAAGGGCGTCGGGCGGCCCGTGTAGAGTGGTCGACGTTGTTCCTGTTGGTAGAAAGTGACGTAGCGAATCGACCAAAGAGGTAGACTCACTTTCGTACCGATCTTGATCTTGTCCGAAGTCGCCGAGTAGGTTTGGAAACATCGTGGATGACGCGCCGCGTGTATGGCGAAACGGATAGTGAGCTGATAGGAGGTTCAAGCGGCCCCGGCTCCAAACTTGGAGTCGGTGCCGGTGCTGCAGAAGCAGATGTGTCGGCGCAGGTGGATCTGAGCCGGCGTAGGGTCGGCCGTAGGAAGCATGGCGCCGTTGTTCCAGACGAGCGTCCCGGGTGGATATCCTCCCATCGGGTCGACCGCCATGGAGTCGGGGAAGATCACCATCTTGTTAGCCATGGCGTCTTCGTGCACACCCCCTACCTGGCGCGCCAACTATCGTCGAGTTTCTACGGCGATAGTCT
>JADLZK010003880.1:0-73177 GCA_015847255.1 Hyparrhenia diplandra
CTTGGACATGGTCGTGACCTTGTTCCTATCACGACTTCTTGTGCAGCTCCTTGGCTGCGGAGTTGTTGTTGGAGATGAGGCCCTTGGTGAACGCGCTTACGCACTCCTCGTCAGTGATGTCCGGGATCGTAAGACGGACCTCGGAGAACCAACGGATGTACTCCCAGAGGGGCTCGTTGCTGCGGAGCCGCAGACGTTCCAGGTCGTACTTTGTCCCCGACGCTTGCATGTGGATTTGTATGTGCTAACGAAGATCTCCTTGACCTCGGTCCACGTGCGTAGCCGCCCTTCGGGGGGGGCCGGAGCCAGCCGACTGGCCGCCTGGTCGATGTTGATCGGGAAGTAGTTGGCCATGACGTCTTCCCTCCTCCAGCTGCCCTGATCGCGATCTCGTAGAGCATGACCCAAGCGGCAGGGTCTTGGTCACCGGTGTACGTGGAGAGGGCGTTGATGCCCTTAAAGCCTAAGGGCCACCGGACTCGTCCAAGGTCCTGTTGGTATGGCCTGATGGTGGTGTACGTGAGGTTCCCGGTCGGGTTCCCGTACATCATGTTGTATTCTTCACGCCGCGGGATCTCATCTTCCTCCGGGCTTGTTGGCTCGCGGTGATGTGGTGGCGGACATCGCGGGCCACGTTGATGCTTTGCCGGAGGTCGGAGGGCCGTGGTGTCCTCCCCGGTGGGACGCCTGGGTGGTCGCCCACCCGCGCCCCTGGCCGGTGCACCGCGCCCGACTCCTTGCTCCTCTTGATGGCGCCGTGGGCCCGCCTTGCCCAGCGGGTACCGCTGCGCCCTACTGCACCGGGCGTTCGCGTCTTGATGCTGGGATCGATGTTGGTCGCCACCTTAGGGTTGGGAGGACGCCTGGTCCTCGCCACTGGCTCGGTTCCTGTGGCGAGAGCGCCGCCGGGATGATCGGGCGGGATGCGTGGCCGTTTTGGAACTATCAACGGGATTGAGTGGCGTGGGCGGCATAGATGTAACCCCTTAGCTCATCCATGCTGGGGTTCTCCCGTAGAAGTAGGGCTGTGGCCGTAGCGATGTTTTGTTCCGGAGTATTATGAACCGGAATGTTGTCGACCGTGTTGAACTGCTGCAAGAGGTTCCGGGAGAGTCCTCTGACGGCGGCCGTCCTAGGCACGCTGCGGACATCGGTTGAGCTGCGCGCCCGGGCGGCGGCGGTTGCTTGCATCTTTGCCTCATCTTGCTTTGCCTGACGACGACGTGCCCTGTCGGCATTGCGTCCCTCCCGGGCGACACGCTGTTCGTCGGTCTCCCCCTCAGTGGCCACCGAGTCGTCGCTAACGGCGTAGATCCCCCCACCGTACATCATCCGGGAGCGGTACCCCGGGCGAGCAGTGGGGAATCATAGCCGAGATCCATCTCGACCGACTCCTCGGCGAGGGTGGTGGTGATCTCGGATGAAGAGAGGGACCCGGTGCGACCGTCCCCGGCTCAAGTAACCTCCTCCTCCTGCGGGATCGGGGAGAGTTTGGCCATGCGAGATCTTGTGGTTGGGCGAGCTTGAACCGCCTTCTTGGTACGTCGGGGCGTCAACGAAGTCATAAGGCCCTGGCCGGCCTTCCGACCAGTCCCAGAGACCAGCCGCCTGTGATCGGGCAGCTGGAGGTGGTCGAACGTGGATGACCCGTCCTTCGGGAGTAGCGGTGATGACCAGACCCTGGCCGAGGAGCGTATGGCTCTCGACCAGATCTGATTCTTCCCGAAGGTGTGACAAGTTGCCCCCGTCGTTGTCGAAGTTGTCCCTGTTGGCAGAAAACGATCTAGTCGAGTCAACCAAAGGGGAAGACTCACCCCTACCCAACACGAGCTTGTCGAAGTCCCCAAGGAGGTTGTCGGTTGTGGATGACGCCGCCGGGTACGGTACGAAGGGGTAGGTGAGCCGGATCGGAAGTCCGAGCGGCCCCGCCTCCATTGATGAAGCCGGTGCCGGAGTTGTTGAAGCCGGTGTCGGCGTAGATTGGATCTGAGCCGACGCAGGGTTGTTGACGCCGAGGATGGCGCCGTTGTTCCGCATCATCGTCCCAACCGGATGTCCTCCACCGGATCGACCGTCATGGAATTAGGGAAGATCATCATCTTGCTAGTCATGGCGTCTTCGTGCACACCCCCTACCTGGCGCGCCAGCTGTCGACGGGTTATCGGCGATAGCTTAGCAGGGGTGTACCCAGCTAATAGTTTTGAGCGGTAGAGATGCGCTAGACGACTAACAAGATGTTTAAGCAGAACGAGCGAAGGGAAAAACACACGGGTTTACCCAGGTTCGGCCGCCTTGATGGTGTAAAACCTACGTCCTGCTTAGATTGTATTGATTGATTGAGTATCGAAGTGGTTCTAGAGGGGGACCCTGCTCGCCTTATATAGTCCGGGGAGCAGGGTTACAGGTCGGATCCAAGCCGACAAGATCTATCCTGATCTGTTACAATAGGGAAGTTTGTAGTGATTACAATAGGGCTATACAAGGCAATTATCTTGACGACCACGTTTACTCTGTGATCTTCGATGGCCACCGTCTTGGGAGGCCGAGGGGCTTCAGTCTTGCGGCCTGGGCCAGCCTGGAAGGCTCAGCCCAAGGTGGGCCGTGAGGGGATAGGGGTTTATCCCCCCACACTGAGCCTCAGTGATATCATGTTAACTGACTCGTGCGGGGTCTCAGGTTGCCCTGGGATTCCCGCCCGAAGTCGTTAATCGGGTACTTGTGCAAACGACCGGGCCAGCTATGTCTCTATCATCTTATTGAAGCTTAACTGATTCTTCACAGCTGATGTCAACCCTTCTAGCTTGTTATTTACTCCTTCAAGGATCTTGTCTGTTTGGCTCATCTTTTTGGTGAGGTTTTCATTGATCTTGGCTTGGCCCAATACCAGGTCCTTGAGTGAAGGTTGACCGGAGCTATAATTGGAATTGTAGCCCTGGTTACCTTAGAATGGTGGTCGGGACTGGTTGTTCCAGCCTTGCTGAGGTTGGCGGTACCAGTTGTTGTTGATAAATGCTGCTTCTTCTCGGGTCTCAGGGCAGTTATCCCCTGAGTGGCCAACTTCACCACAGGTCTCACACGTCATGTGTGAGTCCGTGGCGTAAACTAGGTGCTACTGAGTATTCATGTCAGTGTTGCGCTCATCCAGCTTCTTCAGCAATAGATCCATTTTTGCGGCAAGCACATCCGCCTCATTCACGGTATGCATGCCTTTTTGTGTTTTGGCTGGGGTTCTGTCCTCCCCCAGCTCTGGTTCGCCACCATTTTATCGATTAGGGCTGTTGCCTGATCAATGGTGAGTGATAGAAAAGCGCCACCAGCAGCGGCGTCTAGGTGCTCCTTCGATATGGCTGTGGGACCATTATAGAAGTTTTGGAGCACCAGCCAATTCTCCATCCCGTGATGCGGGCATGCTTGAATGTATTTCTGCAGCCTTTCCCACGCCTCCGGATTGGGTTCCATTGAGCTTTGCTGGAAATTGGGGATCCTCCCCCGCAGGGCATTGGTTTTGCCCATGGGGAAGCACTTAGCCCACGTATTGACAGTTTCCTTGTCCTTGTAGAACCACTGTTTCATCTTCCCCACAAAGGAGAAGGGAAACAAGCGGAGCCTGATAACGTCGGGCTCGACGTCCTTGATAACAATCGTGTCGCACAGCTCAAGGAAGTGTTGGAGATGAGCGTTGGCCTCCTCGCTAGGCAGTCCACAGAATGGTCTGGCCTGCACCATAGTGATCAGCCCAGTGCGTAGCTCGAAGTTCTTGTCCGCCACATTGACCACCGGCCTAGTGGGCACGTTCGCGACAGCGGGAACAGAGAAATCACGCAGCGACTTTTGAGCCATGGCTTGCGGTTCAGTTGGTGTAGGCGCCTCAACTGTCGAGGTTCCGGCTGAAGAAGAAGAGGTACGGGACCTGGTCTTCCTTAGGAGTGCCTCAGGGTCCTCGATGAAGTTTGCCAATAGTTGGAAACCTGAAATACACTATCCTGTTTTCATCCACAACAGGAGAAAACATAAAAGATTAGCCTGTATGAGCAAGTGGCTACCACACATACACATTTCATATTAATAGCCAGCTAGTCACTTCTTATAACAATGCTTTCCCTGGCAACGGCTCCAGAAATGCTTGTTGGCGTTTCTTAGCGCAATCACTAGAAACAGGTTTAGAACCCATCCCTAATGACGGCGCCTCGAAACGTGCCGTCGATATCACTGAGTGGAACCACCATGTCGGTGATAGCACTAGGTCAATCAATGGTGATAGATCTTGCCATAGTTGATATTTCATCCGCAAGCGCACGGATCTATCATTGTAGCATTTCACCCGTAAGTATTCAGGGTATCGTTATTTATATTTTCCCAAAGGAAGGCTTGTGTATAAGAAGCTAGCATGGCATCTGGATAATGGAATGTGTGTACGCTAAGTCCAACTTGATCATAATAGGGGTAAGCAATATGGTTCATAGATAGTGTGACACACACATAGGAATCCACCTTGAAGGATAAAGAAAATAGATAAAGAATAAATGAATAACCTAATGGAGTAATCTAATGTATCTAGTCATGGTCATACAAATGAATAGTTAGGATCATATGCAAACACGATATAAGAATGGTTAGGTCTAGGATAACAGGGAGACCTCCCAGATACCATCCAGCCCAATGGAAGGCATTTACGAACTCCTACATTACATACGAATGAGGGGGATTACAAGGGACGGACAAGGCTGTCACGACCCTGCCGCCTACCCCCACGACCGTGGCATGCTCTCATATCCGAAGGTGTCGTAATACCCGGGCACCATGCCCGCGTATTAGAGCACTACTCTTGTCCCCCCAGGATCCCCACCCTACGGATGGACGGAACAAGACAAGAACAAACCCGAAGGAACGACGAACCGTTATCCCACCTCTAATCATGTTATGCATACAATGATCGATGAAGAACGAATATGAACATGTCAAGATCATGATATGTAAACTATATACTAGTTCACATACCAACACTATAACATGAACAAGACTATACTCTAATTCAAAAGTTAGACCATGATCATAGAAATAGAACTTGCAAATAGAAGAAAGATCCATCGAAAGTATATATTACCAAGGCACACTTTCTTCTAGGAGACAAGCCCTCCTCTTGTAGCTCTTCTACTCCAACTCTAGCCAAGAATGAAGAAGAAGAAGAAGATGGTAGAGAGGTGGTGGTGCTGTAGGTGAACTCCAAATGGTGTGTGTGGAAGAAGGAGGAGAGGGGGAGCTAATTGTACAAGTGAGAGAGGGGCTAAAAGACTACACTACCCCTAAACCGACCTTGGCAGCACGTCTAGGTACATTGAATCAGCTGATCCACTAGTGCACCGCCCTCCATGTCACTTATTGCACCGCCACGCCAAACCTGGGCTCGAACCGCCTCGGGATGGGTGCGGGCGCACACTCGGTGCGGCCGCCCCCGGGCTCGGCTCGGCCAGGTCTCGGTGGGGTGGCGTTGTTGGGCCCTGAAAAGTGTGTGCCGGTGGTGTTTGCTCGGCCCATCTCTCGGCATTTTGGTCTATTTTACCCCCCGGGCTTGTAATCTTCAAGTACGCTTTCGTGGTTGCGCCTTTTTGGTCATATTTCCACCTGTTTTTATTATAAATCCTACAAAATATATTTTGGACACTACAAGTGGAAATATGTGAGTAATAAAGGTATATGAGTATGAAAAGGTATAGTTTCACCCCCTTTATGGTAGAATGTTGACGGGAAAAATATGTCGTTAGTGACCGTCAACAATCCATATTCTAAAACGAGGTGCAATATCACCTACATAATGCATCAAAAATTCAATACTAACGCAACCAAATGTGTCTCGATGCAATAATTTGTACCTATTGCATCCCTTGTTCCAAATGATGCGATAGATCACACCTATTGCATCAACATGAATTACTATCGCATCTAACTCTTTTATGATGCAATAATGACAACATATTGCATCGGATTCCAAAAATTGATGCAATAGCAGCCACTTTTTGCATCATATTTTAGTTTGATGCAAGGAGACGTGATGCAATCGGGTCAAAATTTAGTAGTGAGGGGCGTTATCCCCCTCGAGCGGCCAACTTCACCACAGGTCTCACACGTCATGTGTGAGTCCGTGGCATAGACCAGCGCTTCATGGCTTCAAAGGTCGCTGGTGCGCTCTTCGGTCTTTTTAGCAAGAGATCATTTTTTAAAGCAAGCATATCTGCCTCCTTCACGGTATGCATTCCTTTTTATGTTTTGGCTGGGGTTCTATCCTCCCCCCAGCTCGATTTGTCACCATCTTGTCAATCGAGGGCAGTTGCTTGATTGATGGTGAGCGATAGGAATGCGCCACCCGCAGCGGCATCTAGGTGCCCCTTCGATATGGCCGTAAGACCATTGTAGAAGTTCTGGAGCACCAGCCAATTCTCCATCCCATGGTGCAGGCATGCTTGAATGTATTCCGCAGCCTTTCCCATGCCTCCAGAATGGGTTCCATTGAACTCGGGAAATTGGCGATCCTTCCCCATAGGGCATTGGTTTTGCCCATGGGGAAGAACTTAGCCAGGAACGCCGTGGAACACTTGGTCCATGTATTGATAGCTTTCTTGTCTTGTAGAACCATTGTTTCGCCTTCCCCACAAGGGAGAAAGGAAACAGGCGGAGCTTGATAACGTTGGGTTCGGACGTCCTTGATGACAATAGTTTCACACAACTCAAGGAAGTGTTGGAGATGTGCGTTGGCGCCCCTCGCTAGGCGGTCCACGTAAGGGACCGGCTCGCACCATAGTGATTAGCCCAAAGTGCGCAGCTCGAAGTTCTTGTCCGCCATGTTGACGACGGGCCCGGTGGGCACGTTGGCGACAGCGGGGACGGAGAAATCGCGGAGCGACTTTTGAGCCATAGCTTGCGGTACGGTTGGTGCAGGAATGTCGGTTTCAGCTGTTAGGGTTCCGGCTGAAGAAGAAGAGGCACGAGACCTGTTCTTCCTTAGGAGTGCCTCAGGATCTTCGATGAAGTTTGCCGGCAGTTGGAAACCTGACATACACTATCCTGTTTTCATCCACAACAGGAGAAAACATAAAAGATTAGCCTGTATGAGTAAGTGGCTACCACACATGCATATTTCATTATTCATAGCCAGTTAGTGATTTCTTAATACAATGCCCTCCCCGGCAACGGCGCCAGAATTGCTTGTTGGCATTTCTTAACGTCGTCAATAGAAATAGATATAAAACCCATCTCTAATAATGGCGTCTCGAAATGCGCCATTGACATTCCTGAGTGGAACCACCATGTCGGTGATAGCACTAGGTCAGTCAACGGTGATAGATCCTGCCATAGTTAATATTTCATCCGCAAGCGCACGGATCTATCATTGTAGCATTTCACCCGGAAGTATTCAGGGTATCATTTATATTTTCCCAAAGGAGGGCATGTATGTGAGAGGCTAGCATGGCATCGAATATTGAATTATGAATACACAATGTCCAACTTAATCATAACAGGGGTAAGCAAAACGGTTTAATGGATAGTGTGACACACACATTGGAATCCACCTCAGAAGGATAAAGAAAATAAATAAAGAATAAATGAATAATCTAATGGACTTATAGCGTCAGCAGAAGTCTGACGCTATATGTTCTTAGGGTCAGATCGTCTGACGCTATATGTGGCTTTCAGCGTCGTCCACCATCCGGGCGTAATTGTGGTGTTGTGGTGTAGTGGGATTACAAGGGGACGGACTAGGCATCACGACCCGGCCGCCTACCCCTCGGACCGTGGCATCTTTGTCATATTCGCAGGTATCTTAATATCCGAGCACCATGCCCACATAGAGGGCCACTACTCTTGTCCCCCCAGGATCCGCACCCTACGGATGGACGGACTAAGACAAGAGCAATCCCGAAGAAACAACGAACCGTCATCCCACCTCTAATCATGTTAATTAGTCATATGATGATTGATGAAGAACAAGTATGAACATGTCAAGGCTATGATATAAGGACTATATGCTAGTTCATATATCAAGACTATAACATGAACAAGATTATACTCTAATTCATAAGTTAGACCATGAACTAAATAAAACTTGCAAATAGAAGAATGCTCCATAAGAGATATATTACCAAGTAGCACTTTCTTCTAGGAGACAAGCCCTCCTTGTAGCTCTTCTCTCTACTCCAAGCTCTAACCAAAGAAAGAAGAAGAAGAAGAGAGGTGGTAGTGGTGGAAGAGTGAGGTGTGTGCTGTAGGTTGGACTCCAAGTGGTGTGTGTTGAGAGAGGGAGAGAGAGGGGGTACTTATATATGGAGTAGAGGGGCCTAAGTGCTAATGTACAACCAAACCGACCATGTACAGGCGTCCAGGTACGGTGAACCAAGCCACGCACCCCCGCACCACCCTCCAAGGCATTGATTGAACTGCCACGCCGAGGCTGGGCCTGAAGCGCCTCGGCCCATGGTGCGGCGGGCGCACTCGGTGGTGTCTTGGCGCACCGCCGGGCTCGGCTCGGGCGGGACTTGGCAGTGGTGGCGTCATCCGTCGTGAAAAGTTGTGGTGCAGGGGTGTCTCGCCCAATTCGACATGTAGGTCCATTTCTCCCTTTGAGCTTCATGTCTTCGTGAATACGCTTTCGAGGGAGGCGCTTTTTGGTCGTATTTCCACTGTATTTATATGTTTTTCTGCAAAATAATATTCGGGACACTACAAGTGAAAATATATTAGTAATAAATGTATATGAGTATGAAAAGGTATAGTTTCACCCTTTTTATGGTAGAATGTTGACGGTAAAAATATGTCGTTTGTGACCGTCAACACGCGCTGGAGACCGGGGGGAGCTCTCCACGGTCGCATGCGCTCATCGTGGACGCTGGGGGGGTGGGGGCAGGTGTTGACCGGGGGGGGGGGGCGGGGGGCGACGGCAAGCGGGGTGGCATTGGATTCACGATGCGGGGGCGAGGGGCGGGCGGGGCCCAATGGGCCGGCAGGCACGGGTGTCCGGACGTGCCCTTCCGTTTCGGACATCCGGGCGCTAGTGCCCCAATTCTCAACCACATATGAAACAAAGATAACTTCCCCACGCACCGACCCGTTCGTTCCGCCCCGCGTGCGCTTCCGGTCCGCTCAGCCCATCAACGTTCGGGACTTACTCCCTCCACCTCTCCCGACCGCCGCGGTTGCCCTCTCGGTAGCAGGTCGTCAGCGACGCCATCGCCGCTCCCCAAGGTCGATACCAGTGAGGGGCGCTGGGCGGCGAGACGCGACGGGCGGCCGGCCGTCCTCATCGTCGACTTGTATGCGTGCTCTCAACGTCGACAGGATTAAGTAGGCACCTTAGTCCTCACCCTCTGACAAGGACCTGCGCCGCAAGCTGGTAAGGCTTCGCATCATCGTCTAGGAAGCATAGTGACGATCAGTAGCCAGGCCATGCTAGAGCAACTCACGATCCTGTTGTTGGGCATGTGCCATAGAGGCCACTACACGCAAGAAACTCCCAGCATTGTTTTGCAAATTCACATTGGAAGAAGAGATGGTGAACTGTTTCCTCAAAATATCTGGTGCACAAAGAACACAACTATATGACTGATTGACTGTAAATGCATAGTTTTCCTTGTTAAGATATTCCTTGTGCTTAATCTATCTCTGAGTAGAAGCAAAAAAAATTGTGCTTTGGCAGGCAAAAGCTTTTTCAAATCCATTCAATGGAATGGTGGTGCTGATGTTGACCAATTAGGATCTTGTAAGCTCTTGAGTAAGAGAAGGTGTTGCCCATGAATAAGACCATTTATCATGTTCATCAGCTGAATGCTCTCATTTCCTGTATCAAATCCTGCAATTGGGTAAAAGCTATTTCTCAGACTGGGAGATGCACAAGATGAGTCAGATAATGCTGTTGCTGCATTAATGGTTTTATTTCCGGCAAAAGAGTACAGTTCTGGGTAAGTGATTTGTAGGCTTTGCCCCCCAGTTATCCTGCCAAAAGAGACAGGTTTCACCATTTTTAATCTGAATCTGAGTCAATAGAATGGAACAAGACAGTGATGAAACACTGCTATATTTGTTACTCCCTGCGTCCCAAAAAGAGTGTCGTTTTAGGTTTTGTTGACTTGTCGTTTGACCATCCGTCTTATTCAAATTATTTGCATAAATATTATTTATTTTGTCATGACTTATTTTATCACTAGAGATACTTTAATAATAATTTATTTATTTTATAATTTGCATAAATTTTTTTTGAATAAGAGGAACTGTCAAACACGATATCTGAAAAACCTAAAAACGACACTCTTTTTGGGACGGAGGGAGTATTTCACAACCCCACCAGTATGGCAGTAGGCCCTCACAGCACTTGCGCTTTCTTGAGTGGTTTTGTTGAACCTCATTTTGTATGTTGTGCCGTCTTCCCGAACCATTCTCCTCGTGTCCTCATCCAGCACCCTACTTTACTCCCGAGATCGCTCGATTTTTAGTGTAGGATGTCCTGGATGGATGTTGTCTGTGTTTCTGATGGCAACTTCTGCATCCTCTACTCTCCTTCTTGTGGCCCTTTAATGGTGAGAGGAAAAATGGGGTGGGACCCATAGATGAGGGGTATAGGGGGGATCCTGCCTAAAGTTGAATGTAGAAGACCCAATGGGGTAGTGATTTACACATTTTGTATTTGGAAAGGGAGAAATAAGAGAATTTTCTATAATAAAACAAAGACAGTGCTACAGGTGGCTGCAAGAATCAAAGAAGATATAGAGCAACGAAAGAGAGCACTCACTCATGTTTAGCTACTGCCTCTGTACTTGATGGATGTCTTGTGTGGCTTATGTTTCTCCTTTCTATTTTGTTTTTGGGTTGCCCCTTTCTTGCTTGTACATAAACTCTCTTTACCCCTTAATTGAAAGGCAGAGCTCTTGCCATTTTTCTTCAAAAAAATAAAGGGGTCCTCAATCTGGAGGTTAAGATCATAATTCGAGGGGACGTGAAAAAAGAGGTCCCATTTAGAGCTGGGATTGGGTTCTCGCCCAAACTCGTAAAATTTAGGTTCTGGCCCAAAATGAAGGAGCTAGCTGGGAGCACAGCAAACAGGCCAAAAAAAAAAAAAGTCACCACTGTCTTTCCAACAGTATATACTCGTGGTAGCAGACTAGCTGTCGGTGTAGACTGACGAGAGACCAACAGTTCAACACATCTGCACAGAAGGAACGCGTAAACGGCTCAGCAGACAACGATGGGAATGGGTTGCTCAAGCTTCTCTTGTCCTCATATGTAGGAGGAGTAGCAGACGTGTTATTGCTGTCCAATTTCACCTGTGAAATTTCAGAATTTCTCCACGCAAGCTTGTGCCTAGAAACTTCAGAATTTCTTCACGCAAGCTTGTCCTGCCGCGGTCCAGTCTCCGGTACTAGTCTAGTCCCGCTGGAAACTGCCTGCCGCCAAGCTTCTGCATCATTGCAGCTGCCTAGAACAGTGTCAGCGAAAGTTCACAACCATTCGCTTGCAACAATTCACATCCCAATCCCAGCTATACTCAATTTGCAGAGACGTCACAGATCCCCAAAGCAGCAAGCAGTTCTTTTACAAGGAGCCTCAATCAAGAATTGTTCATCCCTGCTGACTGCCTCACGGCGGACAAGTGCCTGAGTTAGCCAAGAACTGTTCGTCGTTTAGAAGATGGATGGGTCTCTAGCGAGTGTTTCAACAGGGGTGATGAACTCCCTGCTCGCCAAGCTCTCTGCAATGGCTGAGGGGCAGTATGAGCTCCTTGGAGGCACCAAGTCCGACATGGCCTTTCTGAGGAACGAGCTCAGCAGCATGAACGCCCTGCTTGAGAAGCTGGCAGCAGCGGAGAAACTCGACGTGCAGGTACAAGTTTGGAGGGACAACATACGGGAACTAAGCTATGATATCGAAGATTGCATCGACATGTTTATGCAGAAGCTCAGCCATGGTGATGGTGACGCCGCCAAGCCTGGTAACTTTGTCAAGAAGATGATTGGTAAGGTTAAAAAGCTATGGTCAGGTTTCCAGATGGCTAACCAGATTCACGAGCTCAAGGCTCGTGTGGTCGAGGAGAGTGAGCGTCGCTTAAGATACAAGTACGACGAATCGATATCTGTCGTCGACGCGGGCACGGTGGAGATTGATCCACGGTTGCCAGCGCTGTATGTGGAAGCAGAGAAACTTGTTGGCATCGACAGTCCTATGCAGAATCTCATGGATTGGTTGATGATGGACGACTCCACGCAACAGCTTAGAGTGGTGTCTATTGTGGGTTTTGGTGGCCTTGGAAAAACTACTCTTGCGAACCAAGTGTGTCACAAAATCAAGAGCCAATTTGATCGTGCAGCTTTTGTATCAGTTTCTCGAAGTCCTATCATAAAGAAGATACTCCGTGATCTGCTTACAGAACTGGGTGCTAATAAGACTCAGGCATCAGACGACGATGAGCGGCAACTCATTAATGATGTCAGAGCATACTTACAAGATAAAAGGTAAGCATAAAAATACCAGCATCATGTCTACTTCCATAGAAATATTCAGTCTTATGATGTCAACAAGATATTCAATCTTACCGGATTACCAGCATAAAAATACCAGCATCATGTCTACTTCCACAAAAATAGCATCTACTGCTCTCTTTACCTCCACAAATCAAGTCTATACAAAAGACAGTACAAATATTTGTGATTGTAGGAAGGTACTGCAAATAATATATTCCAGAATACCAGCGTTATAAATTTATTATATAAATTTATGATCAGTGTTTACAATAACCAGGTAGTGGTATAGTTGAATTTGTTATAGAACTGTTGTGGATCTGCAATAACTAAGTGTCTATGTAATCATATATACTAGGAAAGGGAATTTGTTACTCAATGTTGTGAATCTAATGTCGTTGACATTCAAATAGGTATTTAATCATTGTTGATGATATCTGGAGCACAATCGCATGGGAATTTGTGAAGTCTGCTTTACCTGAGAATAAATTGCGTAGTAGAATAATTACTACTACAAGACATTCTGATGTAGCCAGATCATGCTGCTCAAGTTATGAAGGATATATTCACAACATTCAGCCTCTAAGTGACCAGGACTCCTCAGTGCTGTTTTATAACAGAGTTTTTCAAAGGCAGGCCTCCTGTCCATCTCATCTAGAAGAAGTCTCTCTGGCAATAATAAAAAGATGCCATGGTCTGCCACTAGCTATAAATACAGTAGCTAGTTTGTTGGCTAATAAATCTAATGATATACACCAATGGGAGCAAGTAAGAGATTCTATGGCTTCTGGAATTCATTCACAACTAGTTCGAGATATACTTTTGCTTAGCTACTATGATCTTCCACATCATCTGAAGTCCTGCTTCTTGTATCTTTGTATATTTCCTGAGGACTGTAAGATTGCAAGAGAAAAGCTAATATGGAGATGGATAGCTGAAGGGTTCATCACAGATACAATGGGACCTACATTGGATCAAACAGGGGAAAACTACTTCAATGATCTTATCAACAGAAGCTTGATAGAACCTATTGATATAATGTATGATGGGACGGCTAGAGCCTGCCGAGTCCATGATATGGTGCTTGATCTTATCATTTCACTTTCCACAGAGCACAACTTCGTTACAGTGGTAGAGGGGGAGGTGTATAAATGTTCCGCTAACAAGATTCGCCGGCTCTCTCTCCTATCCAGCTTTTTGGAAAATGATGTACTGCAGGACATTATGAACAAGTGTTCACAGGTTCGTTCGCTAATTAGGTTCCATGTGGCACATAAAGAAGCCCCTCATCTGCCAATATTTCATTCCTTAAGAGTATTGGTTCTACGATGTAAATGCAATAACCTTGGTATTGGTTGTCCTAGTATTACTGAGCTCTTTGCAATTGAAGTACCTGGAAATAGGTTGTCCTAGTATTACTGAGCTTCCAGAGAACATTGGAGACCTGCAGTGTTTACAGACATTGGACATACATGGCAGCAAAATTGACAGATTACCCCCAGCCATAGGCAAATTGAAAAATCTGGTGCGTCTACTAGTTGATTTTAACATAGAACTGCCAGATGAGATTGGCAATCTGCAGTCCTTACGCATGCTGTCACATGCTTACTCATACGACTCTGAAATTTCTGGAGCAGCTCAGGCGTTTGACTAAGTTAAGGGTCCTTCAGATAAGACTGCACGGCAGCATTGAACTTGGTGATGATGGCATGCGGAAGTATCAAGAAGCCTTGGAGTTATCTCTCACTGTACTGGGTAAACACGGTCTTCAGTCACTCGAGGTTGACACTAATGATTACTCGACAAGTACACTGATGGATCTATTGTGCTGTAATGCTACATCTTTGCGAAAGCTGTGCAATCAGAGCTATCTCAGTAAGCTTCCACAGGGAATGCAGTGTCTAGTGAATCTTGCTCATCTTGATATCCGTGTTACCTGCATCAAACAAGAAGATCTCTGCAACCTTGGTGCCATTCCAACGCTGCTCTATGCCATGTTGACGTCACTGGAAGCACCTGCTGAAAGGCTTAGTGTCGGCAGCCAGCAGTTCTGTTGCCTTAAGGAGTTTATTTTCAGGTCTTATGGGGAAGGAGGGCTAAGGATGGTGGCTGAACAGGAAGCTATGCCAAAGCTTCGAAGTTTAAGGCTTCATTTTTAGAGCAAAGGAAACAGAATCGAAGACAGGTTTTGAGTTCAGCTTTGTACACCTTGCAAACCTGCAGCAAATCATTGCCACAACTGTTACAGGGCTACTAGAAGCAGAGTAGAGGCTGCAGAAGCTGCCATCAGGAACACAGCCAACATCCATCCGGGACATCCTACACTAGAAATCGAGAGATCTCGGGAGTACAGTAGGGTGCTGGATGAGGACACGAGGGGAATGGTTCAGGAAGACGGCACAACATACAACAAAGAGGTTCAGCAAAAGCACTCAAGAAAGCGCAAGTGCTGCGAGGGCCTACTGCCATACTAGCGTAGCGTTGTGAAATAAGAAATCTAGCAGTGTTTCATCGAATGTCTTGTTCCATTTTATCATCAAGTGCTATTTTGTTCTGCTGGAGGGATGGAATAAGAATTATTCAGATCTGAAGCTCAACATGGTCAGCTTCGTCTGGAAGCCCAAGTGGTTCTACGTTAAGAATGTCTAGGGGAGCATGTCGGAAGACATTGAGGATGATAAGCTACAATCCATCAATGATGTAGGTGCATATTCTTGCTAATCTTTTGGGATTCGATGGACAATTGGTCAATTGGTCAGCGTTTCCCCTATCAATAGCATTTGCTTCGGTCCTGTTCAGGGGCCTATGTGACACACGCTTAGAACTCCAGGGCATGTGGTGCATTTAACTCATTAGTTAATTAGAAACAAAAATTGTTCTAACAAAAATTGTTTCTTGAGATAGCTTACATATTGGCACACATTATCAACAACCCATCATCAATGGTGCAAGAAGGGAAACATCAACGACTTCTCTTGGCACTGATGTACACGCCTTGTTCAGGATACCACATTTATCTCACAGCTCAAAGTGTAGCTACAGTAAGGTGGTATCGTAGATCTCCATGCCAGGACATCAGATTTCCCACGAAGCACAACCCTCCCCAACAAAACATCTGCGAAAGTTATAATCGGTGGAGCTTCATCCTGAGGAGAAACTATTTGGTACCCATTAAAAAAAGTGTAATATTCCTTAGAGCCATTCAACCTGGGGATTAGTTTTCTGTCTCGTGAAGGACTAATAACAGGATGTGTTTCCAATGCGAATGGATATCGCTGGTTGACCTCCTTGAAACATGACAAAGCCTTGCGCCAGAACTCTGCACTGAGGTTATCTCTTAGCATCCGAGCTATGGCATTTCCAGCAATGAAGGAACCCTTCAGACAGGTGGCGATCTCCATTGCTAATGACCCAAGCTCCGGTTCCTCCTCCGGGTCCATGCTTCCGAATGCAAGAGCTTTGAAGAAGTACCAGTACGCTTCTTTAGTTAGGAACCCGACCTTGAGAGGGCCTGTTGTTCCAAATATTACAATCTTGTCGGAGTGGCTACAAATTATGATCTTGGTCACACCATGTGTTCTAGCACACCTTCCAAATGCTCCCCATTGAGTTAGACTACTCCATGCACCCTCACTGATATCTCCGTTCACTTCAACAACAACCAAAACATTTTCACCTCTCTTCGAGGGATGCCTTTGATACTTCACTGTGCCACCGCAGCCTCGGACACTAAAAGCAGAAACCATTTCATCAAGGTCATCTTCAGTGAAGAACACAATCCTAGAAAAAGGCCCTGCGTACCCTTTCATCATTGCAGACATATTCAATAAGGGTGGTTTTACTAGATTTCGCTGGACCCACAATTGGCAGGACATCATGATGATGATCTTGAGTAGAGCAGCCAGCAGGAGAGTACTTTTGGGCCATTAAGAGAAAATTGACAACGTGTTCCATCTCTACATGTCGATTAAACATACAGTTTTCCAGATTCAAGTAGGTGCTATACAAACGACGGTACAATCGAGGGCAGCCCCTTAAGAAGACGATGAACTCAGCTGCATCAGTGATGATTATCTCAAGGGAGCCAAGCACCTGACCCAGTTTTTTCTCACCAACTTGACTACTATGCAACTGAATACGCTTGGCAGGGTTGAACTTAGAGATGGCAAAAGAACAGTGACTCACAGCAGTATCATTCTTGCCTTGGCCGTAGTACTTGGAGGAATCCAGCGCGTAGTGGCCTGTGTACATGCCCGCCTGCAGGATCTTGAGCTGCTCCAGCATGGCCTGGCTCCTGATCTGCCGGCACTCCGCTTCCTGGACGACGATGCGAACCCTTAGCAGCTTGCGGCGCAGGTCCTCGTCGAAGGGTAAGGAGTAAGGCGCCTCTGCCTTGTCCTTGGAGAGTTTGCCGATGAAGAAAGACATGGATCGGCTGGCGATCTCACCCAGGAATGCAGATAAAGCAATCTCCATTTTTTGGATTAATATATAATCAGGCTTGCATAAGCACGGAGCAAAAAAAAAGGGAATCACTACTGGAAACTGGAAAAGGTAGTGAGTATATGTATCTTAATTCTGAATTCTGAAGTTGTACTATTGTTTCTTCTTCCCTTGTGATGCAGTGGTCGGCGGACCGCCGGAGGCACTACACCTCCTACCGTACCACATACGGCAGGCAGCGGGGCAACCTAAGTGTCAACAAGGGGAGGCAAGCGAGCGGTCGAGAGCACGCATACAAGTCGACGACGCGGACGCCGCTGGCCTGGAGCCTGGGGGGCGACGACGATCGCGTCTCGTGACCAGCTGCCGAGGGACGCAGGCGGGTCACGAACGGGATGCCGTGGATGGACACTTGACGGGGACAGCACGGGATGCCGTCTCACAAATAAATGTAATTCTTTAATTTTTATATTTTATCTTTAATCATTCGTCTTATTTTTAAATTTTTATATAAATAATTAAATAGATAAGTCATTTTGAAAATATCTCTAAAAAAAAAATAAGTCAAAACAAAATAAATAACTTTTTATTAAATATTTTAAATAAGACAAACAGTCAAACGAAATATATTAGAAGTCAAAGAACTGCGTTGTGGTGGCAGTGGCACGGTGAAGTATCAAAGCCATCATGCCTCGAAGAGAGGTGAAAATGTTTTGGTTATTGTTTAAATGAACGGATATCAGTGAGGCACGGTGAAGTATCAAAGCATAAATAGGGGAGCATTCTCTGTTTGTATTTCTGAAGACGTCTGTTTTTTTTTTCCTTCCATTGCAATGCAACACATTTATTAGTAAATTAGTAAAAAAAATTAAAATAAATGTGTCCTCTTTAATTTCACCATCTATCAGACTTCCTATCTTGCATTGATTTGAGTGACAGCGATGATCATGTTCTAAGCCTAGCATGTTAGCACCCAAGAAGAAGCTTTATAACAGCTAGAATGAAAAATTGCAAAAATATCATATGCTTTGTGGAAAATCGAAGCCCTGAAACGTGACAATGTCCGCACGCAAATTTGTATAGTGCATGACATGCAAATATATGAAATTAAGCAAAATTCCAATGTGGATTTGAGTCGTATCTTCAGAGTTGACCAGAGAGTTTGAATACATTCAGAGATGATGACATTTGAATATCCCAAAAAAAAAAAAAAAAAAGAGACATTTGAATATACATTCAGAGATGACCAGAGACATTTGAATACATGGGGAAGGTTTATGCTTTATAAATAAAAAGGACATCAAAGAACTTTTGGTCTAATATAAAAAATAGACAGAGGAATAGCATATTGAGTTCAACCGCAATACTATATTAGTTTCTAAGCAAGTACTACCTTTCTCGCTCGTATCTAATTCGAGACTACTGACTCCCTACGAGTTCTCCCTCGATGAGGCCATCCACGTCGTTCGAATTCATTCATTGGCTGTGTGAATTTTGCAAAAAGTCCTTACCTTCTGAATAATTAGGTGTCTCGGTCCATAAAACTCCCAAAAAAGTAACTCAGTTTTGACTTTTTACCTTTTACCCCCGTATTACCCGACCTCATACATCCGAAAAAGGAAAAATTCTGAATTCGCGGTCATTTTTATTTACCCGCCCGCCTCTACCTTTTACAAAAAGAACCCCGTTTTACGCCCACCAAAATATATACCGCCCCTCCCTCTCTCAAAAAAAAAAAAAAAAAAAAAAAACCTCCCTCACGGCCTCATCTCCTCCCTCGTCTCTTCTCCCGCTGACGCTCCACCCGCCGCGGCGATGACGCCGCCGACACCGGCCAGCGGCAGCGGCGGCGATGGCCTCCTCCCTCCCCCAACGCCGCCCTCCTCCTTCTCCTGCTCTCCCTCCCACATGGCGTGCCCGCAAGCCGCGCTCGCTGCTCCTCGGAGTCGCCTCCTCCCTCCTCTTCTACTACAGAAACCCTAACCCTAGGGCGTGGCGTCCTCCCGCAGCGGCGGCACCCTCGGCCGTCCTCCTCGAGGCCCCTATGAGCTGTAAATTTTCCTTTCCTTTCCTGAATTTTTATCCAGTAACTTTTCTTGTGCTTTGTTGGTTCTTTCAGTGCTCTTCTCTCCCCCCTCCATGGCAGCTACCGTGACGTGAGCAGGTCAGCGTGGCTGTGGCTGCCCTAGGTACGTGCTTGTACTTGGTAGCTGGAGGTTTTTCCTCTGTATAATTCGTAGGATTTTTAGTTGATTTCTCTCATTCATAGGATTTCAAGTTGGCCTTTAGTTAGTAAGTGTTCTTTAATCTACAATATGGACAAATGATTATTGTATTATATATACTTTATTGA
This sequence comes from Hyparrhenia diplandra, assembly GCA_015847255.1. Classification (NCBI taxonomy): domain Eukaryota; kingdom Viridiplantae; phylum Streptophyta; class Magnoliopsida; order Poales; family Poaceae; genus Hyparrhenia; species Hyparrhenia diplandra. Next base: position 19,294 of record JADLZK010003880.1, read on the forward strand.
TTGATGTATACTGGTGGCAACGTATTAAAAATCTTGAATTATAGGATAATATATGACATGCTCATCACTTATATACCGGTGACAGTGTATTAAAAATCTTCAATTATAGGACTTGAGACTATTAATCCAATGAACCATATTTACACCCAAGTGAATGAGATGGGTTCTATTTCTGCATGTACTACCTCAATTATTTTGAATGTGTTGATCAGACAACTTACATTTCCGAAACATGTACATATGCTTGCCACTTTCGCTGTTGCACAACCTGTTCAAATAAATAAATCATTGATCTTTGTCTCCCATTTTCTGAAACAACAGTTCAGATTGCACTCAATTGTGTGGATTTTACGAGACTGAAAAATACTCCTTCTATAGTATATATACCTCTGCTCTATTCGGAGCTATTCTCATGAATTGATTATTATTTTTCCATTAGTGCGTTCATTGTATCTGCTTATTGTAGTGTCTTTGTTGAGCAGGATGATTTTTTTAGGATCTGGCTGACAGTCGCTCTTGGTTAACCTCATACCCATATCTGAAATCACTAATCCATCCTATGAGGACACTAATGATATATGCCTTACAATTGCCGGTTGGGGCATAATAATGATATATGCTTGTTTTGCAATTTAAAAGGTCAAAGACCATGGAAGAAAGTTAACTGAAAGCTTAGGGTAAATTGTGTTTGCCTATTTCCAGACAAAAATGGTTTCAGTTTTATACCACAAATTTGGATACCTTAGGATAAATTGTGTTTGCCTATTTCCAGACAAAAATCATTGCAGGTTTGGATTTCTAGGGGAATGAAATTTGGGGTGGCATGTGATAATTTGCGCGGGCAAATCAAGGAAATTGTTTCTTAGCTGCAGTGTGATGCATACAGGAACACCTTCCTCCTATTTCTCTTGTGCTAACCAACATGTAGGCTGTCACACAACTTCACCATCCTTCGAATAAATGATTCAATAAAGAATTAACATGGCTGAATATTCAGTCACAAGTGTTTGTTTCAATTAGCATGATTTGTGTCCAGTTTCTTTCATGTGTGTCCAATGTAATAGAGGGGCATCCTTTGGTTGCATCAAATTACTCTAGGCTGGCCTCTTGAATGTCTTTTCTACAAATATTATAAAAATTCATACATACCTATCTATTTGTCCAGATTTCTTGACAACGTGGAATTTAGTTAACAATTGAATAAAAAAAATGATCACTGACGCATAGTGTAACTATATGAATTTTACTTTACATTCTGAACATATGTATGCCCTTGCCAATACAGATTCCAGCTTGCTGACTAGAGTAGAAAACAAAAAAAAGAGAAATGTGTTTATGGTTGCCATGTCTATCTGTTTCACAGAAGGTCATTCAGTTTCAGATTTAAACAGAGTTAATTTTCAGGTTATTTTGACATCTTTAAGTGATGAGCTGCAACCAATGCTGTGGCTCCAAGATTGGTTGGTGCTTGTCATTGCTCGATACAACAAAGCATACAAGAACGTCACATCTCGAGGTGGTACTGAGACGTATAATATTGTCTCCTTATTTTGACATCTTTAAGTGATGAGCTGCAAACAATGCTGTGGCTCCAAGATTGGTTGGTGCTTGTCTTTGCTCGGTACAACACAGTATACAAGAACGTCATATCTACAACGTACTAATGCATCCTATAGTCATTCTGCCCCCTTACTATCTACTGGTGGCTAGGATCATCCATGCTGGTATTCATTTGTAGGGGACAATTTTATCGTGGCGGTCACTTGTGTCCAAGATGGTGTGGCTGGGGGAGGAGGTAAGCGCAAAACTATCTGCCCTAACTAAACTCCATCCTGCATGTAATACATCGAAGATCAGATACAGTTTGTTCTTTACCAATAATAATGTTTAACAAGAAGCACTCTGTATGGAAGGTGTGTGCTTCTCTCCAATAATTTGTACTTACATATTGGTTCTTCCTTTACTTAATTATAGCTCAAGGTGTAAACATAGGATTGTAAGTTAATTTAAAATGTGTTGCCAAAGTACCCGGTATGCATACTCTAGATATGGTCCTAAAGCTTTTTTAGTTCATCTTTCATTTTCCTGTCTACATATCTATAATTTGTTTGAGCATGAGTCAAAATACTTCAGCGCTATAGCCAATAGATTATATGAACCGTTGTTTATGTAATTATTTCTACATGGCTTATGCAAACGATTTTTTTTACAACTATGAGGTGAAACTGAAATCACCTCTCCAGATTCCTCTTTACTGAACTGAAGGTATAAGTCTACAGGCTTGATTTTACCCGACCATATATGACTTTCCCGTACAGGACTGAGTTACACTTTTTAGAGACCCTAGAAAATCATCACATACTAAAAGATATAGATGTGTAAACATACTGACCATTATTGCAGTGGAATTTATGGCCAAACATACTACTTTATGCTACGCTCTAAAAAAAATCATCCAGTACAAATAATGTAATTCTACTACAACTTATATTTGGCTAACTCTTCTAAACCTTTCCTTGTTTAGATCTATAAAATTTCTTCAGGCTTTTTTTTTTTTTTTTTTGTGTCTAGGTGGTCTCAATGATACTCAGGTGACCTGAGCTACAGGCACCAAATCGGATCACTGCAATTTGTTCAGCCAGAGATGCTTCAGGAGGCTTAACAAGAGCAACTGGCCGGTATATTAAAGTAATTTCTCATTTGTCAGATGCGTAGCATTTGTCCAGCACCACCTGAAGCCACTCAGGTGGTTTCTCTCCCTTTCATGTAACTGAGATTGTGAAACGTCATTGTTCTTAAAATTATCTGCTGAGAGCTTGCAAGTCTGTTGAAACCTGAACTTCATCTCTGCAGGATAATGTTTGAGCTAAGTTAAGGATGATGGTCGTGGACCGGCTAACACGGAAAAAAATTACACCGCTACGACACAAAGAAAGCTAAGTTAACGAAGATGATCGCGGACTGGCTAGCATGAAAAAAAAGCACTGCCAGCTTCATTATGTTTTTCTTTCCTTTTTTCCTGACTCTGATTCTCTGCCTTTTTTTCCTGCCTCAATCTTCTTTCACTCCCTATGCCAATAACCCTTTTCTTCATACGGTAACAAATTTGACATGTACCTTGCATACTACCTATGCTACTAACTCTTTTTCCTACTGCTATAGATACAGAGAAGAAAGACAACTTGAGCAGGGTTATACTCAGTGCATAGAACAGCTTGCAGTTCAACTTGATATGTCCAACCTGTGTATGTGACGATGCCGACCAAACATGCCAGATCGTTTATGAAATTTTAAATGCTCATATCCCAGTGTATATTATGTAAAGCACCTGCACTGGGCTATGTATGCCTACCTTTTGCACATGTGCTATGTATAGGAACTGCTACTGGTCCTGCTTCCACAACAATCTGAAATCACAGATGTTTTGTTAGGCTACAGGCTTCTTTTCTAACTACATTTTATCCAGTATCCAGTATTATATAATATTGGTAATTGTTTTGACAATGTGCTAATGTATGGAGCCTATTTCACATACTCAGTGGAATGGCATGTGTTACCAACTAAGATTGCTGTTAACCTGACTTCTATATAAACATCTATGTAAATCATTTCACACATTGTTACTGTTTCATAAATACAATGCTCCCAATTATGGGTAAACCTGTAGCTGTGCTTCCATAAACATGATCTTTATTTCAATTTTCATTTCTACACTCTACCAATATCTGGTCATCTTAATTGTCATTACTTATGTGGCATCGTCATACTACATACTGAGCTAAAATGTTCAGCTTCATTAGCAATTGTTTCCTCACAATGTACCTCTACTTTTTAGCCTCCTATATTGTTTCCTAGATTAATGGTGAACTCACATAGGCTGATCCCTCCACATAGGTTATCGGCGCGCAAATGCGCGCCTTCTCACTAGTAATACTTATTAACGTGCATCCACTTTGTCACTGACCATTTGTCGCCTTTCATCACTGGACTTGCACCTAAATTGAAGCTAGGGCGGCGAAAGGGAGGGAGGCCAGGGCTTTTCGAACCCCCAACAGCTTCGTGCCTTCGTCAAGACGGCCCACAGAATCGATCAAAAACGGGCCCTCCTTACGGCCCATGAAACTCATTGTTTGCATGTGCATCATATTGATTACCTCCCTAAAAAAATCTTATATTGTTTACCTATGCCTCTTGTGTATCCAATTCACCATTATAACTTGCCATTTTTAAACACATCGTTACTATGAAAAAAACTATGCCAGTGTCATTATTGAGCCTACTTTTCGGGGTCTTAAAGGCTACTCCCTCCGTCCCATTGAATTTGTCACCCCGGATTCGTGCCATCTTATTCGATGATTCGTCTTATTCAAATTTTTTGCACAAATATAATTTATTTTGTTATGAATTATTTTATTAATAAATATAAATATTAATTAATTAATTTTATTATTTATATAAATATTTTGAATAAGACGGATGGTCAAACATAAAGTTCAAAAGTCAAAACGTCAAACTCTATGGTGCTGCCTTGCTCGGCTCCGACGCCTCTCTACTGCATATTCCAGGTGACACCACAACCCATTTCTTTAGCTGGGGCGAAATCCAACAAGAAAATGAACCGAGAAGACATCTTAGTCGCAATGCACCGCATTCACATACGATTATCACACAAATTATACAAAACACACTACAATGACACTCCTAGGGGCGCCTATGCTGGAACCTCGGCCTCGACCCAATCCTGGTGGACTTGCAGCAGCTGCCCTTGCGCCGCTGCTACGACCACGACCAGCCCTAGCGCTGGCGGTAGGTGGCTGCTGCCATGGCCAACCCCCCCGCCGACGGCAGGAAGTAGCCGCTGCTCCTCATCTCCATCTCCTCCTCCCTCCATAGCCAAGCAAGAGTCCTAGGTAGGCTAGGCGCGGCGGCGGCGAGTCTAGCAACACCGGGCACAGGGAGGACGGCGGTGTGCGAGAGCAAGCAGCCGACGGCGTCAGGCACGGATTGGATTAGAGAATTGGAGAATAGAGGACTAGATTAGGGAATTTGGGCCTTTGCAATGTGGATGGGCTATTTTACAAGGCCAAATAAAAAGCCCAACAACAGGCAGCCAGAAAGCCAGCCGACTCTTCTCTCCTCGTGTATTCACGGCTTCACGCCCGCGGCTGGACTTAATAGAACATTGTGATCGACCTATTATGTATGCATAATCATCATAAGACGATATGCATATATATAAACATTAATTAATAAATTACAACTCTTATCTTACGTAGTAGAGGGAAAAGCATAGGGGAGCATTCTCCGTTCCTATTTCTGAAGACGTCTGAATTTTGTTTTCCTTCCATTACAATGCATCGAACATTTATATTAGTAAATTAGTAAAAAAAGTAAAATAAATATGTATTGTTTAATTTCACCATCTGTCAGACTTCCTATCTCGGATTGATTTGAGTGACGGCGATGATCATGTTCTAATTAAGACTAGCATGTTAGCACCCGAGAAGAAGCTTTGTAACAGCTAGGAAGAAAAAAAATTACAAAAATACCATATGCTTTGTGGAAAATCGAATCGAAGCCCTAAAAAATGTGCGACAATGTCCGCACGCAAATTTGTACTAGTGCATGACATGCAAATATATGAAATTAAGCGAAATTCCAAAGGATTTGAGTTGTATCTTCAGAGTTGACCAGAGACATTTGAATACATTCAGAGATGACCAGATACATTTGAATACATTGGCCGAGGAAGGTTTATGCTTTATAAATAGAGTTAAATGCACTGTAGCACCTTAAACATGTCATGTTGTGCCATCTGGGTCCATCATCTTGCAAAACGCACATCTGACACCTTAAACTTGTCATGATGTGTCATCTGGGTCCATCATCTTGCGTAACGCATATCGGCACCTTAAACTTGTCATGGTGTGCCATCCGGGTCCATCATCTTGCAAAACACACATCCGTCACCTTAAACAACTAAGCCGATTACTTCGTCAAATAAACAACTAAGGTCGTGCACTCCGGATAGAGTACGCGATAGATCAAGCGCGTCCTCCGCCGGGCGCTTCTCAGGGTGGAAGCGGCCGCCGACGCCCGGGGAACAGCCGTCACGCAGCCTCCTTGTGCGAAGGTTGTCGCCGAACAGATTCTCGTATGCTTGTTTGCCCTCCTCGTCGGCGTGCCTTTGATGAACCCCATGCGTTGCATTACAAGGATCTCTCCGCGTTTGGCGACCGGTACCTTGGTGAGTGGCTGCGCGGCGACCCCCCTGCTCCACAGCGGCAGCTTGGTCGATGAGGAGTCTTGTGCCTTGTAATATAGCGGTGGAGATGCCGCTTTCTTGAGGACCGTCGTGGCGCTTTAATCCAGCCCCGTCGGTGAGGAGGGCTGCTTTCGGATGTGCGTTTTTGCAAGATGATAGACCCATATGGCACACCATGACAAGTTTAAGGTACCGGATGTGCTTTTTGCAAGATAATGGATCCGGATGGCACATCATGACAAGTTTAAGGTGCCAGATGTGCGTTTTGCAAGATGATGGACCCAGATGGCACACTGTGACAAGTTTAAGGTGCTACAGTGCATTTAACTCTTATAAATATAAACGACATCGAAGTCTTTGGTCCAATAAAAATAGATAGAGGAATAGCATATGGAGTTCAACCGCAATACTTTATTAGTTTCTAAGCAAATACTACCAAATTTCTCGCTTGTATCTAATAATACTTATTAACATGCATCCACTTTGTCGCTGACCATTTGTCGCCTTTGATCACTGGACTTGCACCTAAATTGAATGGATTTGCAGTTGAATATAATGGCATATGCATGAATCAACTGTATGTTGAATGTCTGCGGCAACAAAGATTATTGGGTAATACAAGCTTACCATGCAGGCTTTTGGGATCACGAGATCCATCAGGCTTCATGCTCCAAAAAAGTAATGCATCTCCCATTTTCGGTTTAACAGATATACCAATCTTTGCCGACGACCGTGTCCTGCCTTTCCCTGTCGCGTCAGGGAACACTGTCTCACCACCCACTTCGACATCCGAGCTTCATATGAAAAAAATGACATTCTCAGATTTTTTCAGTTTGGTATGAATACTTATAAGTATATATCGCATATTCAAACAATATAAGTATATATAACACTTTCATAGTACTTACAGATACATGAGAAAAGTAGCCATACGAGGTCCTCCAAATGTGGTGGTGGAAGTACCGTCAGTGTAGTCAAAGTGAGGTTCGAACTTTGCCCAACTGCATAATGGAGAACTTGAAGGCCCTCTCCATTCCCTACAAAAAGTAGAGAGAAACAATTAATTGAATAAGCAAAAGAATGTGCTAGTGTAATGGTGATTAGAAGACTAGTTTTGTTTTAACATCGTGTAGCTTTTAGTGAAATCTGACATAGTGCCATGCATTACGACGAAACCTCAAACTACAAGGTTAATTAGAGTGAAGTACTTCAGAGCCTCCAACGGGCTCTTAGTTGTATCAAACAACAGCATCCAAACATAGTGAGCATACTGTTTTTTTCCACGGAATAGTTGGAGAACACATCGACATTAAAACTCATGCTAGGTACTAATAAAGTACTAATACCTCCATCTTGGAAGGTCGCAATTTTAGGTGTGTGTATATGTCTCTAGTCAAACTACTAAAAACTTGACCAGATTTCTAGAAAAGAGTATTCAAATTTACGACACAAAATACGTATACTAAAAAATATATTTCCATGACTAACCTAATAATGGCATTTATTTCATCTCAAAACTTGGTCAAACCAAAGTACTATTCTAGAATCACATCTTTTCCCACATGGAGGAAGTACATACCTATAGGTACCGAGGTGTAATCTCTATCCTTTTCTCAGTTGTACGAACAATTTCATCATGCCCTCTGCTAAGAAACATTCCTGAACTTGTTCGAGATCTGCATATAAGCGAGGCGACTATCACAAATAGGTAATAGTGCAACATGGTAACATCCCTGAAATTGGAATTTAGGGAATGCTCAAACCTGCTCTTGTTGACCCCACCAGTCAGGGCATCAACTACTTTTGACCTCGTCAGGTGAGGCTTTGCCAGTGAAATCAGATGGTCACATTCTTTCTTGGACTGAGGTCGAACAGTGTAAGATTCAGTGATTACCAGATTAAATGGTGAAGCAAACTAAAATAAACAGAAAGATACTTGACAAAACAAAAGGGAGTTGAAAATGAACAAGAAATTAGTCCTGACATTAAATCAACAGCCAAAAGACATGGCTTCATATGTACACATGTTCAAAATATTTGCCAAGTGGGAATAAGTAGAAAAAACCATAGACATAACATGCATGAACCTCCCATTCATATAGACCGTATGAAATTACGACAACGAAGATTACAATGTACATCCTGTTGTCCGCCAAAGAAAACTCTTAGTACTAAGGGTGTGTTTAGATCGCTGAAAATTGACATGAAAGCGAACTGAAAAGTATGGTAGCACTTTTCGTTTGTTTGTAGTAAATATTATCCTACCACATGGGGTAATTAGGCTCAAAAAAGAATCGATCTCGCAATGTACATCTAAACTGTGCAATTTATTATTTTGTTTACCTACATTTGATACTCGCACATACGCCTTTTTTGGTGCATTTAATACTTCGATGTCATGAGAATTTTGGAAATTTTAGAAAAAAGTTGTGGAGCTAAACACACCCTAAAGCTCATGACATCCGTATGTATACTTGTAGACGTTTCATGTAAGCTGGCAGTAGTTCTTTTGTGCATTTATCAAGTGTACAAAAACATATGGATAGAATTAATTTGGAAATAATTAAGTCACATGTAAATTCTGGTGGAGAAGGGGCAATGATGCATCAACAAATGGTGGTTTGGTGTTTTCTGCGCCCACTCCTCGACTAAGATTTCAGCAACATACAAAAACCAACTAGGTCGAGGTCTCCTAATTATTAACCAGTGTAAAAAGATTGCATATAGAACATCTCATGGTCATTTTCGCATAATGGTAGAAACGAATCAGGCAAGGGACTCACAAGGAAGTTGTGGTACACCGTAGCGCGGGGCTCCGTTGACAACTCCTCTGTCCATAGCTTTCCGTTTCTCGGCTCCTTTGTCGATAGCTTTCCTTTTCTCGGCTCCTTTGTCGATAGTTTTCCTTTTCTTGGCTCCTCTTTTGATAGCTTTCCTTTTTTCGGCTCCTCAGTCGGTTGCTTTCCTTTTTACGTGACATCTTTGTGGGTCCTATGTAGAGGAATTGAATTGGTGTATAATATATAATTAACATGGCGTCCATAAATTTCTTATCTTATCATCAAGGGCTATTTATCAGAGTACAAAATTGCTCAGTGTATTATTAATGATTAGTTTAGCTAACTAGTTAGGCTACCTGTCAAAGGGGCCGACTGATATATGGTAGTAGTGTGTGGAGAAGGTAAGAGCATCTCAAAGAATCTCCCAATCCATGATTTGTTCCAGGATCGAAAAAAATACATCTCCAAAACTGCCAATCCCACCTCTCAATCTTCAATCAAAGGTGGAAAGATATGGGAAAGAATAAAAAAGTAGAACATGATTCCAGATATACAAATGTACAAAAGAAAGAAAAAAAAAATAGAGTGGTGAGGGTGATTCGATGTAAAATTAATTACATTATATCTTTTAAGAGAAAGATTTTGAAAATTGTTGGAGGAAGGCAATAAATATACTCCCAACTTTTTTTAGTCACATGGAAAAAAAACCTAATTAGTTTGATTTATTTAGAAACTAGAATTAGTGACGCTAATAATAAACCTCAAATTTAATTTCCCATAGATTTCTGATGACAATATACAAGAATACATGTCGACCTGAATTTAGATAGGAAAGAGGAGTCTAGTTAAATTCTGCAACTAATCCAACGAGAACAATCACGCCCGAGCGAGGAACAGGATCAAGAAAAATATGAGTAGATTGCTGTCACAAACCGATCGATCCGGCGTGACACGTGGCTTATTTGGCGCTGGCTCGGGCGTGATGGTGGCGGTGGCGGCGAGTGGCGGCGGAGGTGCGGTGGGGGCTTGGCGGGCGGGTGGGGGCGGCGGCGGCGGCGGTAGAGGAAGAGAGGGAGGAAATAATTTCTTTATTGCTTGTTACCCGAAAGATTACGGACCCCTTACTTTTTATAGCCCGACTAGTGGGACTTGTAAACCAAGCAATCTCTCTAAAAGGTTTCCTTATAGATCGAATACCTTTTACAAACAATCTTATTTATTTTCCTAATAAGGGTCTTCCTTATAGGCGGAATATCCCCTTGCACACCAAAAAGCCTAAGATAATCCTAATCAAATTCCTTCTTTATTCTCTCATTACTTTCCGAAGAATCCGCGGAAAGGAGGCGGAGGCGGCGGGCGCCGTGCCCGTCCCCCTTGGGCCTCGTGGGCCTATCATTACAGGCCCTATTTCACGGCACATGACATCTCCCCCTTCTCCGACCGGCGTCCTCCTGGCTGGATGAAAGTCCATTCGGTCACACCTGGGAAAGATGCGTAGCACCCGGCATGATGAGCTCAACTTTGAAGAATCAACTTCCCATGCACCGGGTTCCGAGGATCATATTCTCCCCGGTTCGCAATGGTGTGAATTCAAGAGATAGTGGAGGTTCCGATGTAGTCGTGGTAGATGTCTTGGTGGACGGCGCGCCCCTGTTGTGACGCCGTCTGTCGACGAGCCTCGAGCAAGAGCTCGTGGAACTCCCGCCTCAAGGTGTTGATGCACCATGTCGCGAGGCGGGCTCTCCAGGAACAAGAAGCGCCGTTGGGTGGAGCGGTGGCCGAAAAGGGGCAGAAGACGCCAAATAGTGATGTCACGGCAAGTAGGAGGTGTTGTAGCCGATTCAAAGATCGTGCGTACATGAAGGAGCCAACGTCGAACATGGATGGGGATAGCTGATGTGCTCCCCGCTCCGCATCGTGGGCGATGTGGGCGTTGTCAATGGTGAGGAAGAGGCGGTCCATGCCGTCGAGGAAGACGACCCGAGCCGGGCCGACGTGGTGGCGCCCTAGGCCGATGCCGCTCGGCCAGGATGGCGGTTGGCGCTGCTGTAGTCGGTGGAGTCGTAGGCCAGCATGATGAAGTTCGTCCCCGCGAACCCCTCCTCAAGCGAGCTTCCAGCAGGTCCGGTAGTAGCGGTGAGGAAGCCGGGAGGTAGAAGCGGTCGTTGAAGAAGAGGAGGCCGTCCTCCACCATCCAGGCGGGTGCGGCGGCGCCCGTGGTGACGTCGAGGGCGATCCATCGCAGGTGTTGGTCCTCCAATGTTGCCTGTCATAGCTGGTACAAAGACTCTGTCGGCGTGTCGTAGAGGTCAAGCGGTTGCATGCCGTGGACGTTCCCGACCTAGGGGCGAAGCTCCGAGTTCAGCGAAGATGCACATTTGGAGTAGGCCGGGTCTAGGGCGCCGTGTCGGTCGCGTGGGGGGCCGACGTGAACATGCGTGGCGTTGCGCCCGATGTAGTATTGTGCTTCGTTGGTGGCGAAGTCCCTTGTCACCCTTCCCGGGCTTGCCCGGCCGGGGCATGCCAAGGATGACGTCGGCGTCGTTACCCGTGCATGATGTAAGCGTCGATGTCGAAGGCGCCGGGCGTCGATCGCAGCGATACGTCGAAGGTGGCTGCCTCGGCATGTCGAAGTAAGCGCCCGGTGCGGTGTCGGCGACACGACTGCGGCGAGTCTGCCGGGCTTCGCGCTGTGCTCACCACGCGAGGGTTGATGTAGTTGTGCGTCGCTCCGAATCGACGGCGATGCCGACGCCGTCCCCCGAGATGATGCCGACAAGATACGAGAGAATGTGCACCACGCACCGGGAGTTGGGGTCCCGAATAGGACCCGAGGTCGGTGCGTCGGGCGACGTCGTCGATGGCGCCCTCCTCGGGTCATCGCTGTAGTCGTTGAAGATCGTGATGTCGAAGAGGTGCTTGCACTTGTGGCCGTGTGTGAACAGCTCATCACGGTTGAAGCACAATGTGCCTTGCGCCGCTCCGTCATCTCCTCGGTGTCACCTTGTTTGAACGGCCGAGTCGATGTCGCGGCGGCAGATGACGGTGGTGGCGCCGTTTGTGTGGTCGCCGCCGGTAGTGGCGCTGGTGCCTTGCCCCGTTCTTTGTGACGGCTTAATGGAGTTGTAGAGGATGGTCGGGCGGCGCCAGACGCCTTTGCGAGGGACATGGCCGTCTCCATGTCTTTAGGATCCTGCAGCTCGACGTCCGTCTTGGCCAGTTCCCCTAGTCTGTTGTGTAGATGTTAACTTGGCGCTTGTCGCCGAGGTGTCACGCACGCGCCATGTGCACCGAGGAACTGCTCCGTGTACTCATCACGGTGCTGTCTTCCTCGGTGATGCCCGGTTCACCCGGCGGGTTCCGCTGGTAGCTAGGCGGCGTTCGTTGGCGTCTTTGGCGAAGCTTCGTCCAATCTGTCGGCGCCTTCTCTTGGGACAACCTCATGTACCCTTCTTTGTGCTCCTCTGTGAGATGATATGAAGGCGTACGGACTTGCTCACGTGGCTGGCGTACCTTGTCCCCCCACTCGAAGAATTGCTCTTGGCGGTTCAGCCATGGTAGGGGATCGTCCTTGCCATAAATGCGTCGGGAAGGACAGCTTGTTGTGGGGCGAGGTGCGAGGCACGGAAAGTGTTAAATTTGGAGAGGGAGGGGCAGCGCATGCGCCCCGGTGCGACGCCCTTCTCGGGCGATGGTTGCAACTTCGAGGAAGTTGGCCGGCATCTTCCCCGCATCAGCTGCTGCGGACGCGGATCGTTTCGCGGACGTCTTGCCTCCGTCCGGCCTTGCCTTGATGAAGCGCGGCGGTGTCCTCCATGCATGTCTTCATTGCCATCTCAGCCTCCTTCAAAGAACTTGGTTTGTCGCCTCTGCCGGATGAGTACCGAGAGGACATCAACTTGATCGGGCGAGCGTGTCGAGGCGGTGAAGGTGGAGAACTGATTCCCAGCTCGGTGGCATCTTCTTCGTCTCAGCGTCCATGGTGGTGGGTGGATCGTAGTGGCCTCGGATACCAGCCGGGCCACAAACCAGATCGATCGGGGCGTGACACGTGGCCGGGCGCGCCCGTAGGGGCGGTGCGCCCAGCGCTTCGCTGTGGCGGCGGCGCGGCGGGAGGGGTGGGGCGGCGGCGGCTTGGCGGTAGAGGAAGAGAGGGAGGAAATAATTTGTTTATTGTTGTTACCCCGAAAGATTACAGACCCCTTACTTTTATAGCCCGACTAGTGGGACTTGTAAACCAAGCAATCTCTCTAAAAGGTTTCCTTATAAATCGGAATATTTTTTTTTACAAGCAATCCTATTTATTTTCCTAATAAGGGTCTTCCTTATAGATGGAATAACCCCTTGCACACCAAAAAGCCTAAGATAATCCTAATCAAATTCCTTCTTTATTCTCTCATTACTTTCCGAAGAATCCGCGGAAAGGAGGCGGAGGCGGCGGCGGGGGGCGTAGCGCCCCTGGCGGCGCCGTGCCCGTCCTCCTCGGGCCTCGTGGGCTTTGTCATTACGGGGCCCTATTTAGCGGCACATGACAATTGCTTCAGTTTGTGACAAGAAAATAATAATTCTTCAGACTCCAAGTTCGTGATTCAGAAAAGGAAAACATACTACGAAGGATAAAAACAAAGCTTTGTAGATTATTACTGCACCTTGACGCTGTAACCAATGTTAACCACGTCGAAACGATAATAAATACACTGATATATGCATGTTTGCTAACATTGTTAGGAAAGCTCTTTTCATAGAGATGTGTTTTACCTGCTAATAAGCTGCGACGGCCTGATGAATCGGACGATACGGAAGTCCGCCTTGTCTGCTTAATTTTCTTTTCTCCACGCGCGCCGAGAGAAGAACAAAAAGGGAAACCACTGCATGCGTCTATTTATTGGTAACGTATGCTATGAAAACCAGCCTGCTATGAAAATCTGTACAAACCATGGTTAAAAAGTCATCTAAATTTACTAAAAAATCACACATGTAGATGATATGATGATACATAACCTTGTAAAATATCTTGTCCAAACTTCGACATCGTTTGGGAGATATAAAAATAACAAATTTCTAACAAATCATTGGATAGCTTTCTTCCTTGAAATTTATTATTTTTATATCGCACAAACGAAAGTCGAATTTGAACATGATATTTTACACGATTGTGCATTATCATATCATCTACATGTATGATTTTTTTTTAAATTAAGATGACTTTTTTTTATCGTGGTTTGCACAGGTTTTCACAAAGCAAGCTGGTTTCCATAGCATACGGTGCCCTATTTATTTGCCGATACTACTGTATCCTGTTGCCCAGGATGCAATCGGCGACGATAGGAATTTCCTTATCCACTGCGTGTATACCGGACGACGACGACCCATGTCAATACGAGTAGAAGAGGAATTTGGGTGTCACGCGTCTATCGGGCGGGCCGGCCGGCCTCATCGGCACCTGGTCCGTCCCAAACTGCGCGAGCCAGCACGACCGCAGCAGTCGTTCCGCACGCCGACTCGTCGGTCGTCCCATACGCTGTAGAGTTCTCCCCTCTTCCGGTACGGCACTGTATTATTCCCCTCATTCAAAAAACTGCAAAGAGTTTGAGTTGCGGTCATCGAAGGTTTTCTTTTTTGAGATTACACGGCACAACGCACACTCACCCCTATGAACACACGTACGTAAACCCTACCTCTATGAGCACCTTCGAAAAGCTGAGCCGGCAAATCTTGAAGTTCAGGCACATCGCTGTCGACGGGAACGTCGCCTTCCACTTAGTACACAACGCCAGAAAACTCCTGAAATAAATCCCGTCGCCTTCCACTTAGTACACAATGCGAGAAAACTTGAAATAAATCCAGAATAAAGTGTCGCACCCAAACAACGCCGAATTTAGAAGAGCGACATTGAAACGGTCATTGGGTGTGACCCGCAGCCGTTTGTCAAAAATGGCCTGAAATAGGCCGTGTGTGATAGCATAAGTCACGAAAAAATGGAAGTCATAGCTGTGGCCATTTTTTTTGGGCGTCGAGTGGCATTGTACGTCGCTAGCCGAATGGTGAAGACACCGGAAGTGCTTCAGATGCATTCAAACGGCCATTGGGTGTGAGGACCCGCAGCCTTTTGCCAAAAAAAGGGCTGAAATAGGCCGCGTGGTAGCATAAGTCACAGAAAAAATGGAAAGCCATAGTCGTGTCATTTTTTTTTCGGTCGGCGAGTGGCATTGTACGTTGCTAGCCGAATGGTGAAGACGCCGGAACTACAAGAGTAACTCAAACTCCTAAAACTTCATGACGTCGTACCACATACTCCGAGAAGTGTAGGTCATTGATTTCATACAAGCAAACACAACTGATGTAGTTCAAGGTATTTATTGGTGCACTCTCCTTAGCTTCACAAATCCGTTCACATGGTCTACTCACTATAATGAGCAGTGGTCCAGAAGTTCTTTTAGTCACCATAATTTTTTCGATTCCCTCTGTAGTGAGAATAGTTTTATCATATTGCCATGTAAAACCACCCAATTGATAAAAGACTTGGTTTAGAATGACTTCATAACTACAACCTGCATATGTTAAGTTATGTGCCGCACTTTGCGGTGTTGAAAAAAAGTGGTATAAATAGATAAACATATAAATGAATCAAAATTTGAACGATATAAGTCATGAACCTGATCACATCATTTATGTTGTTGGCATAAATAGATTCACAAAATGTACCAATATCATGGTGAAGACCCACTTCCAAAAGCGATTCTAGTGGAGGAGTGTTGGCGGTAGTTATTGTCAACTTTTTACTATGAAATAATAGAACATATGAGGACAAGAACAAATAAAAGATAGGGTTTACACTAATGATTTCCACAAGTTTTGTATACACTCGTTTTTTTGGTGAACTCACGAAAAATCCTAGAAAATCGAGAGAGAAAAGAGGAGAAATCAAGACAGAAGAAAAGGACCAAATCAAAGCGATTGGAGTAAATTCTAGGGGTTCAAATGTGAAGAGAAGACACATTTACCTTACAGGTGGGGCGGGGGCCCACACCCTTACAGTGGGGGCGGGCGGCGGGGGGTTCAGCGTGGCACCCCCTGGTCACGCACATGTCCTGCTTCGAGAAGGTTCCTACAACCGACCTATGGAGTTGATCTAGTCCGCCCAATCAAGTCGGTTTGATCTAAGGTGAGATTCATCCTATGGGGCTATAAAAGAAGGGGTAGGGCTACCCCTGAAACCCTAATTCATGCGAAGATCAGTTGATCTGAGTTCCAGAGATCAAGTCCAAAGCCATAAACCCTAGTTCCTCAGAATAGTTCTAGATCTAGAGATTAGCTACTTAGCAATAAATTAGAAGGAGTTCCAAGCATAGGAAGGCTTGAGCTTTAGATTCTGTCAAGGTGTTCATAGGTACATTGTTATACTCTTTGATATATTTATATCTTTGGTATATTCATTACTCATTGATCATCTATGATATTGTTCTTTATATTCATTATATTATCATTTGCTTTGTTTATTATTTGCTTTAATATGTCTAGTAGAGTTATTTATTTATTTATTATGGATTGCATGCTTAGGATTGTATAGCCCTCATCTTGTAACGTGCAAGATAGGTGTTATAACTTATGTAAGCGTGGTGCTTATATATGTTATGTCCGCAAATGCCCGATATATGCCGAGGTTTGGGGTAGTTTCGTAGAGGTGGATGACTCTATTGAGTCTTCTATAATCCTCCCTCCGTATGTAGTTAACGGTAGATCATGTGTCGCGAAGAAGGTGAAGATCTCATTATTGAATCCTTCTAGTTGATGATCCTTCAGTTTGTTATGAAGTAATAGTAGTAGCTATGATAACTAGATGTTTGCACTAATTAGAGTCAAGCAATAACATGTGATGATAGTTACACATAAGTTTTCCTTATATTGCCCCATGTGAGTTCTTAGACTAGAGTATTCTTTGAATCTTTATCATTTCATGATGGCTTGATCCTGTATTTATCATTTATCTTATTGAGCATTTATCCTGCATATCTTTATCTTTTTATTATTATTTCATGTGACATTAACCCATTTGTTGAGTAGAAGCATTATCATTATTGGTTATAGATATTCCATATATAAGGACTTTATTAGTATTACACATTAAGTAGTGATAATTTGTTTTCCCTATGGATTCGACACTTTCGTATACTCTAAAATGCTACAATGGTATAGATTATTACGTAAAACTGCGAGTCTTGTTCTATATTCTTTATCTTATTCTATTCCTACCTAGTCATATCATTTTATGCCATGTTATACTTTCTAGTTGCATAAGTGGATTGACGACACTGCTTTACTAGAAGTATAGGTTATCCTTTGACTAGTTTATAGTGGCTTTATGATTGTTATAATACCAGCCTTTGTTTGGGGTCATTGCTTTTTATATTCGGCTGCCTAGTTTTTAGTGAGAGCGGTTTGGGCTGTTGCTTTTGCTATGCTAGTGTGCTATATTAGTGATGTCGTTATGCGGTGTTAACAAGCATTTTTTTGGCCGTTGCGGGAAGACATCAAACTACTTAGTGCATAACTTCTAGATCTTTTGGAAGATATTCAACTTTCTTAATGTGTATTTTCTAAGTCTTTTGCGAGACTTTTAGCTTACTTGATGCATATCTTCTAGATGCATGGAGGACATTCGACTTGCTTACTACATATCTTTTCAGCTCTAAGGAGGCATTCAAGTAGATTCCCTTATAGATTACTTAGAAGTACTAGTATAGTCTTACACGCATAGAATTAGATAAACCAATAATCTTCTACTCACTTGACTTCACTCTTTTGTTTTGTTTTATTTTGATCATTTTATTTCAGGTTAATGTATGCAAAGTGCTACGCTTCGGATAATTTTCTCGGTGATCGAGAAAAGTTAATTAGGCAGCAATGAGAAAAGCTCCGGAAAGCACACAAAGAAGTTTCAGAAGACCAACATTCGAAGAGAAGCAGCATCGACTTTGAAGCTATGGCTAACAAAAGTCTCCCTGAATTCTCTGCTCCGACCACCAACAACATCCGCACTTTGGACCTATAGTTGATGTTGGAGAGAATGGCTTCGAGCTTAAGCCTGCACTCATCACTATGGTGCAAGCTAGTCAATTTTGTGGGAAGGCACATGAAGATGCAAGTGCCCATTTGCAACACTTTCTCGAGATCTGCGGCACCTTCACTATCAAGGGGTGACACGTGATGCCACTCTGCTTTGCCTTTTCCCATTTTATTTGCTTGGAAAGACCAAAAAGTGGTTCTACGCTAATAAGGAGAAGAACAACACTTGGGACATTTGCTCGACCAACTTCCTCGCCAAGTTCTTTCCCTACGGTAAGGCGAATGCCTTTGCGTGGGAAGATTTCAAGCTTTCGGCAACAACATGATGAATTGTTTCCCGAAGCTTGGGAACATTTTCAGGATCTGATTTGAGTGTCCTCATCATGGGATAGAGGGGCCGTTGATCTGAGACATTCTACCACGGGCTCACTACTAGCACCCGTGAGACAATGGATGGCTATTCTGGCTTTGGAGGAGCATTCTTAGCTCTTACGCTCCCCAACGCTACTACACTCGTTGAGAAGATGGCTTCCAACCAAAGTTGTTATGAAGAGCGCTCGCTTGGGAAGAGAGGTGGAGTCCATCGGCTTAAGGAGGTGGACATGTTATCGACAAAGCTAGATTTGCTTGATGAAGAAAGCCTGGAGAACCAAGACCATGAGAAGAGAGAGGTCATGCATATCAATGGCGCTCTCATGACTTGTGAAGAATGCGGAAGCTTTGGGCATTCTGGAAAGAATTATCCGAACTTATGGAGGATGTACACTACATCAACAACAACAACAATTATCGTCCCCAACAACCTCAACAACCTCAAGGGTGGAACCAACAACGAGAGGCCTAACTACTCGGGTAACTACTCGGGTAATTACCAAGGTAATAACTTTAATCATCCTCCTTTGAGAGAATTACTTCTTTGGTTAGTCTAGACTTATTGAGCAAATCAATAAAAGGTCATAGCCAATGACAAAACCTTAGACACTATCAGTACCAGGCTAGACACCTTTTCTCTGCCATGAAGAACCAGCATAGCTTTAACAAAATGCTAGAGTCATAGCTTGCTCGGTTGGCCTTCTTTGTTCCCCCATTAGAATCTAACAAGATCGAGGCCAGCCAGGAAGAATTAGAGTCCGCAAACCTTGTCGATATTTTTAATGCAGGCTATCATAAAGGCTCTATGAAGCAAGGATGGAAGCATGAGTCCATGCCATTGAAGAAAGGAGATTCGGGAAGGCGGCCATCACTATTTAGATTGGGCGCACACCTTCAACAATGCTCTTTGTGACCACGGATCTAACATTAATATAATGCCAAAGGTAATTTATGATAAGATCCATGGTGCTCCTTTATCATCCACAACCATGTGCTTGCAGCTTGTAGATCAATCGATCATCTACCCTAAGGGCATCCTCGATGACATTTGCCTATGAGTTGGCAATGCGTTCATGCAAGCGGAACTTCATCATCCGACCTTTGGAGGAGATGAAAGATCAACCATCATATTGGGCCGACCATTCTTGACCACGGCCAAGGCTATTATCTCTTTGCTCAAGCAAAGATGCATTTCAACATCAAGGGGAGAAAGGAGACCTTCCATTTCAAGAATAAGATGCATGAGTATCCTGCTCATCCTCAGTACAGCCCCAAGATTGAACAACTTGTCAAGAAGAATGATCCTAGCTACAGAAGAAAGAAGAATAAGAAGAAGCGACCTCGGTACATAAACATGATCAAAGCAGTCCACTTTCGGAATGGGACTATCTTTGCTACTTCACCGTATCTGCCTAAGATGGAAGATCCGGGTAATCACGAGATAGACATTTCAATCAATCGGCTAACCTTCACGAATACCATCGTGATACAGGCTCAGGAGTCAACATCATGCCTAAGGTTTTCTATGAATTTATATTTGGTAAACCACCCTGTATGAAACCTATATTTGTAGATGGCGGATCGGTCTTATAGGAGACTAGAAGGCATAGCTAAAGATGTACCAGTCGGTCGGGACCGCCGTACATCACGAGACTTCATGGTCACGGATATGCAAGATGAAGACATCAATGCACCCATTGTGCTAGGAAGACCGTTCTGAACACAACCCCTTGATCATCTACATGAATCTTTGGAGAAATTCACTTCCAGTTTCCTACTGAGAATGGATGCGTTGTTATTTAGAAATTATACCGACTATGATGAGTGCGAGAGAGCCTCGTAATAGGAGGAGACAAAATACTAAATCGCAAATCGGTACATCCCAAAGATGGACGAAGAATAGGAAGAGTACTTGGCGGCAACATCTACCATAGAAGTTGGATGGGAAGATTGGACCAACAACCTTGTAGAAGTACACAATGAAGAGGAAGAGAAGGTACGGGAAGAGGTAACTCCACCGGACCTACCAAGGAAGAAAAAAGGAGAAATCCCCATCAATGATCGATTTTGCAAATCATTGGGAATAGAGAACAATTGAATAGAATGATCTGGCCAGGATTTTGAGGAACCCAAGAAGTTTCCATTCCTATACAAGAGAACCAAGAAGGTATGGAGGAAGAAGGAAAGCCCACCTTGAACAGAACCATCATCACCTTCAAAGGTAACTTCCCGGATGCTTCAAGACAACCATACGTACCAACTGACATACCATGGGAGTAATTCCTAAGTGCCCAAGGTAAGTGCGAGAAAGGTATCTTTTATCTTTTAGTTTGTGCATATTTATTTCTTTAGCATTTCATTCATAACTAAAGCCCCATGTAATTATTTACGTGGCATAAACACCTCTGAGGGGTTACTTCTTTGTGGAGGCATAAAAATAAAAAAGATTGCATTTGTTCATATTCTTTCCTACATGTGTGCATAAAAAGAAAATACCAAAAATATTAGTTTTTGCTTAGATCCTTGTTCAGTTTAATGTTTAATCTTTCTTATAAAATAAACTCAAGATAATCAGGCATAAAATATCCAACCGCTAACGCCTAATCAATTCCACAAGATGTATTGTCTACTTGAATTTTGCAGGATCTAAAGCAATTATGAGCCATGACGAGAAGGAGACGTCCAACCACTCAACAGAACCTTAGCAGTCATCATCAATATTTCATCAAGGAAGGACAACATCATCTCCATTCATCTACCTCACCTCAACACCTACATAAAAAATCTAGCTTGGGGAGAGCATCGGTTATCGAGATAAGTACCCCTATACTTACAATCTTTTGCTTTACTTTAAAAAAGACCATAAAAAGATGCATAAAGTTTTAAATCAAATAAAGAGTCTTAGTTATATATATATATGTTTGCTTAAGGTGTGGTTAATAAAAGTTAGTTAGAATAAATAAAGTTAGTCTTGGAAATGATGAATAGTTGCTCTACTCTAATTCTTTTTAGTATCTTGCTTTTTACTAGAAACTCCTCCGATGTTTTGGATATATTTGTCCTGTTTTCAAATTTGCTCTATACCTGAATTGTGGTAGCATACACTTGATCTAAGTCTAGGTAATTAGGGGGATATGATATGAGAGAGTATGAGCATGCTATTTATCTTGTCCTTTGTGAAACTATATCGGAGATTTACTTTGAAAATTTAAAATCTTCCATGATGAGCTCTTGTTTGGCGAGTGTTAATTCCTACCAAACCTATATTTATGATTATTAGATTAGAAAAACATTCCATTACATATCTTTGTTTGCTTTGGGTTGAGTAGTTCAAGCTTTCTTTGTTACCTATGAGGAGTTCAATCATGAAAAGACAAGTTTCCATCCACACCACCTTCCACATACATATGCATTATTCCTACAATGAGAGTGATTGAAATACCATGCTTTTTCCACATATACATCCATATACTTGTTTCATTCCTACACTGGGAATAAACCCTCCATCAAACCATAGGAAGCCCATATTTATTTACTCTAAAATATCTTTGTGATATCTCTCAAAAAGTTTATTGGTGGAAAGAGAGTGGGTTCTTTGCTAAAAAAAAAAGAGAGAATAAAAAGGGGAGATGAAAAATGGACAAGTGTCCTACGGGCGAGTAGAGCCTACCTCCCTAAGAAAAAAGAGAAAGAGAGTAAAAAGAGGACAAGTGTCCAAATAAAAACAATGGGTACTTAGATGCCCGCCTCTTTGAAAAAGAAAAAAAGAAAGAAAAGTATGCAGCCCAAAGTTCTCTCAAAAGTTTCCAAGTTTCAAAAAGAGATTTGTTTTATCATCAAAGGAGTAAACGTAGAATTTGTTTTAGCCACCAAATATAAACCTATCCACCATATTCCAAACACATGCTATACCTGTCTTGATTGGCTGAATTCTCTATGGATCCATTGTTTGAACTATAGATATATCCTTTGCTTGGATATGCAATATTATTTTAAGAGTGCCACTCCTATGAACCTCACATAAGCCATATTTAGAGAGAGTGAGTTATAAAGGCTTAATACTTAGCCTTGTACCATAAATACCACATATACAGAGAGAAGACAACTATTATTAATGCCTAGTGAGGATCCACAAATACCACATCTTGAGAGATTGAGAGTGCCATTCATTACAAAGCTGCGAGTTTTATTTGCAAAATTTATTAAACACTCAGGAATTTTAGTGATCAAAGACTTGAGACATAGTGCTTGACTTGATTGTTCTATCTTTCAATTGCTCAAGTACCTAAGTGAGAGTAAAAAAAGCACCATAGTTGGTAAAAGAAAGAGTTTGAAGTCGGGAATTAGTCTATCCGGTCAGGAGTAGGGTCTCTTTTTGAAAGCATGTGTACTCTGTAAGAATAAAACTATCATAGCAACTCTGATCCAAGTTTGTTTTATAGTATATATGTTTTGCTAAGGGACTAGCAAAAGGTAAGCTTGGGGAGCTTGTTGACGGTAGTTATTGTCAACTTTTACTATGAAATAATAGAACATATGAGGACAAGAACAAATAAAAGATAGGGTTTACACTAATGATTTCCACAAGTTTTGTATATACTCAGTTTTTACAGGTGAACTCGGAAACCCCGAGAAAAATCGAGAGAGAAAAGAGGAGAAATCAAGACACGAAGAAAAAGAACCAAATCGAGGCGATTGGAGTAAATTCTAGGGGTTCAAATGTGAAAAGAAGACACCTCGCCAAGGCGGGGCCCACACCCTTACAGTGGGGGGGGCGAGGCGAGGGGGGTGCTGGCGGCGGCACCCCTGGTCACGCCACGTGTCCCGCTTCGAGAAGGTTCCTACAACCGACCTATGGAGTTGATCTAGTCCGTCCAATCAAGTCGGTTTGATCCAGAATTTGAGATTCATCCTATGGGGCTATAAAGAAGGGGTAGGGCTACCCCACGAAACCCTAATTGATCTTGAAGATCGGTTGATCACGAGTTCAGAGATCAAGTCTAGAGCCATAAACCGTAGTTCCTCGAAATTGTTCTAGATCTAGAGAGATTAGCTACTTAGCAATAGATTAGAAGGGGTTCCAAGCATAGGAAGGCTTGAGCTTGATTCTGTCAAGGTGTTCATAGGTACATTGTTATACTCTTTGATATATTTATATCTTTAGTATATTTATTACTCATTGATCATCTAGGATATTGTTCTTTATATTCATTATATTATCATTTGCTTTGTTTATTGTTTGCTTTAATATGTCTAGTAGAGTTATTTATTTATTATGGATTGCGAGCTTAGGATTGTATAGCCCTCATCTTGTAACGTGCAAGATAGGTGTTATAACTTATGTAGCGTGGTGCTTATATATGTTATATGCGCAAATGCCCGCTATATGCCGAGGTTTGGGGTAGTTCATAGAGGTGACAGCTCTATTGAGTCTTCTATAATCCTCCCCTCCGTATGTAGTTAACGGTAGATCGTGTGTGGCGAAGAAGGTGAAGATCTCATTATTGAATCCTTCCTAGTTGATGATCGTTAAGTATGTTATGAAGTAATAGTAGTTGCTATGATAACTAGATGTTTGCACTAATTAGAGTCTAGCAATAACATGTGATGATAGTTACACATAAGTTTTCCTTATATTGCCCCATGTGAGTCCTTAGACTAGAATATTACATTGAATCTTTATCATTTCATGATGGCTTGATCCCTATATTATTCATTTATCTTATTGAGCATTTATCATACATAGCTTTATCTTATTTATTATTATTTCATGTGACATTAACCCCTGTTGTTGAGTAGAAGCATTATCATTATTGGTTATAGATATTCCATATATAAGGACTTTATTAGTATTACGCATTAAGTAGTGATAGTTGTTTTCCCTGTGGATTCGACAATCGTATACTCTAAAATGCTACAATGGTATAGATTATTCTGTAAAACTGCGAGTCTTGTTCTATATTCTTTATCTTATTCTATTCTGCCTAGTCATATCATTTTATGCCATGTTATACTTTCTAGTTGCATAAGTGGATTGACGACCTGCTTTACTAGAAGTATAGGTTATCCTTTGACTAGTTTATAGTGGCTTTATGATTGTTATAATACCGGCCTTTGTTTTGGGGTCATTGCTTTTATATTTGGCTGCCTAGTTTTTAGTGAGAAGCGGTTTGGCGCCGTTGCTTTTTGCTATGCTAGTGTGCTATATTAGTGATGTCGTTAAGCGGTGTCAACAAGGAGTATGTTGGAATATTGTACCCAATCCTATCAAGTGCCTTCAGACATTCTTGCACAGCATATTTTTGTGCGCTAATAATGTGAAATTGGCCATTGCCCATCGTGAGATGTATAGGATTTGACCATGTTGGTTACCAGCCCTAGATAGAATGAAACCAACTCTACACTTGAAATGGCCATTCTCCAAAGGGATTATGTCAACTTGAATGTACTAAACCCCAAAATGTTGAAGTGTCTCTTTCAACCATGGTATAGGTCTAATTGTCTACATTTAACAAGTATATATAGAACAAAAATATGCTTGGATATCGGTACAAAATGTTGAAGTATCTCTCGTAAACTATGGTATATATAGCTATTTTTTTACTATGCTTGGGTATGGGAACTTTGCCCTCGGCAATGTTGGTTCGAAGCCCAATTCAATTACATAGTTATTTGGTACATCCGGTGTAGGTAGGTTTCCAGCCATCTTAACATAGAAAGAGATTCAGAGGTGCAGGGGACTATTGGTGTTTGTTCCCTTAAAGCAATTTAAACCTTATCAACAATCGGTTCGAATAAATAAGAAAGCAAGCATCATGTAAAAAAAAAAACTATTTAAACCTTGCCAATCATCAAATTAAGTAACACAATCAATTTATTTTGATGTCATTTATAACAAAGAAATAACGGTGAACCCTCATCGACTGAAAAATACAAAAAAAATATGGCGATTCAGTCCTTGCTTGGATCTATTAGCTGCTAATAGTTCATAGCTAATATTTGTTGTTGTTAGCTAGTTTGGTCCGACTAGTAAAATAGTTGCTAGTTGGGTATCACCTCCCTTTGTGCAATAGCTTGTTGTGCCATTATTTGTCTTCAAAACTTGTATTTGCAGTAGACACACAACCAGGACATTGTTCTTCCTTGTCCTATCCTATGTGTTCTTAACCCTCGATGCTTTCATACGGTTCATTCTATCTTGTGCAGAAATCGTAAAATCGAGAAGATGTACGGCGCGGAGGAGGGCGGCGGCGGTGGGCGGCGGCAACGAGGCGGACGGCGGCGGTGGATGGCGTGGAGGGCGGCGCGTTTTGAAGGGCGATGGCGTGGGCGGCGTGGATGGCGCGTAGGACAATGGCTATTTGGGCGCGGTGGGGGCGCAAAGGACAACGACGCCGCGGAGGGCAACGACGCGGAGGGTGACGGCGTGTTGGACGGAGGAGAGGGGCGAGGGCGGCGGCACGGGTGGAGATTTGGAGGTCGAATCTGTTGGCACAATTTATATTTCTTTTGCTTTTTGTACCGAGGTGCAATACAACCCAGGACTAGAAACCATTTACTCCCGGGTTGAGCCACAACTAGGGACTAAACCCTACCCTTTACTCCGGGTTGAGAGACAACCCGAGTAAGTAAAAAATTTTGGCGCTCCCCAAACCCTCCTATTTTTCTTTTGTTTCCCGGACTATGTATTTTTTTTTCTTTTTTATTTGACATCATTTCATACCCGACAAAAAATAGAGGTTTTGGTTTCTAAAAATCGAACAAAGACTTTAAAAAATAGATGCCTTTGTGATGTAAACAAAATATCATTTATGATAAGGGCACAATAAATTACATATACATCAGAACAAGGACTTTTTAAAAAATACATATATGATAACAAAAACCTTTATAAGAATAGGTCAATGTTATAATCAAAGTGTACAAACACATTAAAATAAACCACCTCAAAGTAGAACTCTTGTAGCATCTAACTACAAAAGTTCTTTGAGGTGACCACGGAAGGACAAGAGTCACTTGTAGAGAGGAGTTGGTCGACCGGCACACCGAGGAGTTCCCGCTAGTGCGGTTCGAATTATATCCAAAGAAGTTAATTAGTTCTTTTCATATAAAAAAGAACATTAGTTCTTCTAGGAAGTTCATTAGTTCTTCTAAGAAGTTCATTAGTTCTTTTTAGAAGTTCATTAGTAAACATCTTTGGAGTTTTCGGCATGACTCTATCTTGGTAGAACTCCTCTAGCATCTATTATGTGCACCACTTTGGTGAACTATAGTGCGATATTTTATGCGTCGCGGGGCTTTCTCTCTCCAGAGTGACCATATCTGTATACATAAAAGATTGACAAATAAATTATATATAATAAATTAATAAATAACATATATGATACTTGAGAGATATTTATGATAACCAAAATCTTAAACAAAAATTACATATATGATAATGAAGACCTTGAAAAAAAAGTTACATATATGATAACGAAGACCTTTATAACATAGGTCAATGTTATCATCAAAGTGTACAAACACATTAAAATAAACCACCTCGGTAGATCTCTTGTAGCATCTAGCTACAAAGAAAAATTACTTGAGGAGGTCAATTTGAACGTCGCCGAAGGCTATGACATCATCTACCGAAGGCTATGACATAGTCTCTAGGGGTTATGGCCTTTGTATACATCGATGTCTTTGCTATTGCAATCGGCGCCCACCGATTGCCCAGCAATTGGAGAGCAAAGCTGCGAGGATACACATTCACATCCTTTGTCGGCATCACTCCGGAAGAGACACCACGGACCTTCTCTACTTGGAGGATGCCATATCTCTTGTGAAATGTAAATCGAGTCTACACTCCCACGACCCAAAGACCGGATGGCTCTACCAATCTAATGGCTTTTTTTAACCTTCGGCGTTGCTCTATGTTCAGTAGAACTCTCCTATGGGGCTATATAAGCAAGGCAGACCTCACCCCGAAACCATAATTTAGTACCGATATTGAGATCATCATCCGAGTTCGAGAGATCAAGTCGAGCCCTAAGCCCTAGTTCTTGAGTAGTTGTAGTTCTAGAGAGATTAGCTACATAGTAGTAGATTAAAAGGAGATCCAAGTCTAGGAAGACTTCTGTCAAGGTGTTTCATAGGTACATTATTATATCTTTTGATATATTTATTACTCAAGTTCATCTATGATATTGCTCTTTATATTTATTATATTATCTATTGCATTGTTTATTGTTTGCTTTAATATGTCTAGTAGAGTTAGATATTTATTATGGATTGCATGCTTAGGATTGTATAGCCCTCATCTTGTAGCGTGCAAGATAGGTGTTATAACTTATGTAAGCGTGGTGCTTATATATGTTATATCGCAAATGCCCGCTATATCTTTGAGTCGTGGGGTAGATTGTAGGGGTTACAACCCTATTGAGTCCTCTATAATCCTCCCTCAGGTATATAGTGAAGCGGTAGGTTGTGCATGTCCCCGCGAAGAAGGTGAAGATCTCATTATTGAATCCTTCCTAGTTGATGACCCCTGAGTGTGATATGAAGTAGTAATACTAACAATGATAGCTAGATGTCTGCATTAATTAGAGTTAGCAATAGCATATGATGATAGTTACTCGTAGTAAGTTTTTCTTATATTACCGATGTTAGTCCTTAGACTAGAATATTCTGTTGAATCTTATTATTTCATGATGGCTTGATCCTTACATTTCTCATTTATTTTTTATTATTTATCATATACATCTTTATCATATTTATTATTTATCTTTATTGTGACATTAACCCCATTGTTGAGTAGAAGCATTATTCATTATTGGTTATAGCTATTTCATACATAAGGATATTATTAGTGCTACGCATATGTAGTTTTAAATGCCTTCCTCGTGGATTCGATACTCTAGGATACTCTTAAGGAAAATGCTACAATGGTATTTATTATTTTGTCCGCTTGCAAAAGTCTTGTTCTATATTCTTTATATCTTATCTTATTTTCTGCCTAGTCTTATTATTTTATGCGATGATACACTTTCTAGTTGCACAAGATAGGCGGACAACCTATCTTACTAGAAGTGTAGGTTCTCTTTTGACTAGTTTTATAGTGGCTTAGTAATTTCGATAATACCCGGCCTTTGTTTGGGGTCATTGCTTTTATTAGTAATGTCGTTTAGCGGTGTCAGCGACCCGATAGGGCGGCCCGGAAGCTAAAGGCAGTTTCTAGCGAGAATGGACTTTTGTGCCCTTGGTGGCCTCGTCCTAGTGGATAGAATATCCGGGGAATATTCCTTGGGCTGATATGTAATAAGGTCATTCCCCTTGACACCTTAGTATCTCCGTCGTAAGCACCGCGATCGGGGGAGCCCTACACTTAGTCGGAACCTCTTGTTTCCAACACCTCGTAAGTTGGCATGTCACCCCTTTCGGCTTGAGCGTTCGGGTACTCCATCTCCGCGGATGACTTGATCGAACACTTGCAAGTCATTGCAAGCTTCGAGAATGTGCACCGGTCGCGGTTGCCTACCTCTAGCTCTAGCTCCTTGGTGAACTTTGTGGTTGCGAGAGGCTTGTAGCAAACTTTGCTACCACGGCGGCAATCTTGCCAAACCCGGTGTGTTTAGACTATCCGTACTTCGTCGTCCATTAAATCTCTCCTCTATCCGTCCTAATCATCAAGATTCTTTCCTTCATACATACTTCTCCCGCATCCATCCATCCTTTATATCTTTCTCTCCCGACTACCATCACCGTGGACCCGTGTCATACTCCCACCCTATTCTCACCCTTCCCACCCAACTTTTCCCCATCCTTCTCCGTACGGCGGCACCTCTGCTCCCTCATCCGGCCGCCCCTCCTTGCTTTCTCCGGCGCCGCCTCTCCCTTGCTTCCTCCGAAGTGCTTGTATGACACCCAAGCAAAGCGGGTCTTGGCCTTGGCCTTGATAGACGCTGCGGGGAGTGCCACATGTCGGGAAATTTCGTGGCGCGGCGGGGACGCCGGCATGCACGGGCGTGGCGTCTTGTGACAAAGCGTGCAGGCGGCATGCGGGCGTCGGCGGCCGAGATGGGCTTAGTCTGCTTATCCTCGGCACGGCTGAAGCTTGAGGGGGGGACACGCCGCCGGCCATGATGGGCCTGCGTCTTGAGGGCGCGGGAAAAGGGTGCTAGCGAGCCACGAATTAGCCGACTTGCTCACCGGTCGCACTACGCCCGAAGTCGTCCGGCCCGGCTTGTGCTCACCGTCGGCGCCCGTCGTGGTCATAAATGGTCGTCGCGGGTTGGAGCGAGCTCGCAGCGGCGGATGAATCTACCTAGCGAGGTTTTGCCATAGACGGCGCCGAGCTCGAGAGTGGCGGGGCTTGCGTGCCGATCATGGAAGCGTCAAGGCAGGGTTCTTTCAGTTCCTTTCGCTGCGGCCTCACTCCGCATCCTCGCCTCTTGCGGTGCTCGCTATCGCCAGGCTTGCCGCCCCATACTTTCGGTAGCTCCGCCGCGAGATCCGGCCGGAGCTCCCACACGCCACCGTCGGCGGCGTAGACTCCTGCGCTTGCTCTACCTCATTGGCCGGCGGAAGGCGACCTAGAGGGCAGCGTTGCTCAAGCTCGCCGGGTCTCGTCGACACGCGCTCTGGCCCCTCATAGATGGCTGGGGTCTCTCTCTCTCGGCGTGGTGGGGTGTAGCGGTGGTCGGGGACTCCCGGTACCATGGTAGGAATAGCTGGGGGGCGGGCTCATACCGGTGGACATCTGAGGAGCCGGCTGCGGCAAGCATGTAAAAGAACAACGTGGAGGCGGCGTGGAAGCGTTGCGGGTGGGATCCAATAACCGGTCGCGAGGCAGTCTTAGTTCCAAAAGTTACATGAAATTCGCATCACAAAGCATTAAATGTAGCTAAAGATGCATACATGGACCATGAAATTTAGGTAAACAAAACAACTAATTGCCACAGTTTGGAGGTGCGTTGCGAGACGAATCTTTTCATCATAGTTAGCCCATGATAGGACAATATTTACCACAAATAAATGAAAAGTGCTACAGTGCTTTTAAGTTCACTTTTAACTACTTTTTATCAACTAAACACAGCCGCAGCCTGCAGTAGTAATGCGTGGACACCACATGCAAGTACAGTCAGTGCCGGCTCTATATTTTGAAGGGCCCTTGAAGGACAAAAATATATAGACCCGTTAAACTACTCACTCCGTTCCAAATGATAAGTCATTTTAATTTTTTTGGTTCGTTCATTTTTGCTATGTATATCTTGATACATACATATAGGTCATGTTTGTTCCGTGGCCACCACCCGCAATACGCAAAATCACGATGGAGATAAACCTAGATTTCCTCACTTTCTACATAAGCAGCGTTCGGTTAAAAATGAGCTGCCATCCGCGCTTGCGATGAAGATAAGCGCGTCTATCGCGAGGCGTTCGGGCGGGATTCTTAAGCTTTTCCGTTGCCACGCTGCAGGAACCGCAGTTCCAAACATGACAACAATTTGTAATAGAGGGAGTAGTTTTTAATATGTAGAGCACGTAGCAAGTCAGGAATTTGTTTTTGAGCACTTGAGAAATGCTTGTTAGGCAACATCTAACATATTCAACTAAATACATTAAATTAGAAATCTTTAACTCTAGCACTTTACAAATATAGCGCATACACACACAAAAACGCAAAATACTAATCCATCATGAGTATTGGTGTGTTGCTTACGAGATCACATCTACTGTCCGCCATTGTTGCTGGTCGCGGCGTTGTGGCGGTGAGCTAGTATCTGCAACTAGCGTTGGTCATCGGCATCCGTGTTCTTGTTTGCGTAGATGCCTTGATAGGAGATTGATTGGAAGAAAACTATGACGTTGGCTAATGGATGCATTATTTTTTGCCAAATAAAAAGTTATAAATATTAAATATATACACACACTAATAATCTATATGGTTTTGGGCCCCTCTACTCCGTGGCCCCCCGGCGTCGCCCGGCCTGCCCTCCCCCTAGAGCCGAGGCCCCGCCCGCTCTAGAGGGCAGGAGCAGGCGGGGCCGTAGGGGGAGTAGAGGGCCCAAAACCATATAGATTATAAAACAGTAATTGCTGCCTCTGTACAGTAATTGCTTGCAGATTGTAAAGCAGTGTCCTTGATCATTTGTTGCGGCATCCTAGGTTGGCACACGGTGGGGAAGCTGCCTCTGCATTTCCTTGAACTCCATGCAAGTCATTAATTGGTTGGACATCTGAGTCAGCCCAACAGTGAAAACGACAGAGGCAAACATGAATGACCTGTATGCATATGCATTGTTGGTTGCGGAAGCAAAATAAATGCGGAGGCTTGTTTTTGATTACAGTACTATCTTAGAGTTAGATGGAAAGGCATTAAGGACCCGGCTGGCCTGCCAGGCCATCATCAGAACCACCATTATTTGCACTATAAATCCAACAACAACGACTAAGGTCGACCCTGGCATACAAGGTCGCCGCATTCAGAAATCGCGTTCCGATCCATCTTTGTCCTATAGGCCATTATATTGTTTGCCGGAAGCAAGTTGCTAAGAAACATCCTCAGCGCTACCTTCACTTCTCCAGCCGGGCATGTTTCTACAGCTTCGCTCTAGTGTACATTTTTGCCTCTCATATCTTTACTAGCTTAACTGACAACAATGTCGTTGCGGCATTTTTCACTCTCTCTTTACTAACTACTATCTGGAGTTTCTCCCAACAAGAAGCCACACATCGATGAGCATGCGCCAGCTCCTCTATCATCTCTTTCTCTCTTCTCCCGCTAATGCTTTTTGTAAGAACCAGATGCATGGAAGATGGGGTTACACTTAGGTGATCCTGGGGATAAACACCTCTGTTAGCTCTATTTTGTGCTCCTGACCCTCCAGATCTCTCTGTTGCGTTTGGTTTGCTGTGTATGGATGCATGTTCTTGTAAGCCTCTGCATCGTTAGCCGTTTCTTTTCTATTTTCTGATAGCTGGGTCTTTTACTCTCTGTAATCATCTGACAAATCGTTGAATTTCCGTTTCGTCATAACGGAAAAGCAGGATGCCCTCGGTTCAAAAAAAAAAAAGATGCATGGAAGATCACAGGAAATGTTGATGCAGAACCATTGATGTAACTCTCTTGCTTTGGCATTACCACTTTCCTTTCGGCTTTACTAGTTATCTGATTTTCCCCCCAACAGACCACAGACAGCTGAGTTGAGCGTGCCCTCGATCCTGGTAGCAAGCCACACTAAATCGGATCTGCTACTAATTGATCTCAACACAGATCACAGGCAGCACTTGGTTGACATCATCAGGCACATATAAAAGGTAATCAAGTACTAAGACGTAGCCCAATAAGCATCAGTTGTTATTTGTTTACTATTTCCCAGTTGTTATTTATTACTTTGTTTTTTCTGTTAAAGGTTGCCAATATGCTCTGCTCTAACCACTGCACTGCTCTGGCTGTTATTAATTTGTAGATGGGGTAGTTTGGATTGTTGAGGCGTAATGCTCTGGTTGCCTAATCATTACCAAAAAAATAAATAAGAAAGGAGGGCGATGTGGGGAATGTATTCGGCAATAAAGCATTCATATTTTTCTGTCTATTTTTTTTTTTTTTTGGAAGAATCTGGAGGGACCGAAGTCCCTACAGTAATTTATTAATAATAAAAAGGCAACAGGTTACATCTCAATAAGGGGCCAGTCCATCTCTCCTCAAATTTTATTTCCATCTTTATCCACTTGCAAGCAATGTCTCAGATGCTTGCTCTTACCTTTTCGTGGTTTTCTCACTTGCTCTGTTTTCATCCTATGGAGTTTATAACTCTTATCAATCATCATTATACATCTGGACAGTGCATGTACACTTCATATTCTCTCTCTAGTATTTGAGTGAGTTTTCTTTTTGTCATATAGTACTGTTACACTTATGCACAGGATTTTTTTTTTGAATTACTTATAGTACCAAATGTGACTTATCTAGAAGTTGCTATTTTTATTCTTGACAAGATTCTCTGTTTGTTCCCTCATTGGGTTCGATATGCTTATATTGATTCATACAAAAAAAGGTCATATCAATTTGCTAGCTCACAAGAACGTTCGTTTCTTATTCTGCTGTATGCATTTGTCAGAATTGTTTTGCAAGTTGGAGCGCCCACATTTTTTTTTTCTCTTATAGAACTGCTTGAGTAACCAGGAATGGATACTGGAGCCACTGAACGTGAAGTATGGGAGAAAAGATTGGAGAAAAGGCTGCAGGATCCAAAAACAGAACCATTAGTTTCTTTGCCACTATATTTTTTGAAAGACATCACAAGCGGGTTTTCCACTAAACAAGAACTTGGCGGGGGTGCGTATGGAGTCGTATACAAGGTAATGACCATTCCTCTTTCACTCCAATGTCAACCGATATGGAAAAAAAAAGATAATGAATGGTTCACCTGCATGCTATGAAGGGGGTTCTCCGGAGCGGCAAAGCCATTGCTGTAAAGAAGATTCGTGATGAACATCTGATGGGAGATCGAGTTAAGAATGAGATCATTTGTCTTACGGAGGTCAGGCATCAAAATGTCGTACAACTTGTAGGTTACTGTGTCGAAGCTAAGTCAGAAGTGATGGAATATAGTGGGAAACATGTTATGGCTGATAAACATGAATGTTTGCTCTGCTTTGAATTTCTTTATAATGGAAGCCTTGACAAACATCTTTCTGGTATGTTGAAATACAGTACTAAGATCTTCTGTGATTTTTAACTTTGCAAGGTTTACTTGATTAGAAGTTTAGAACGCACACACAGTGATAAAATTCAATTATATTTTTCTCTGTTGCTGATGTATGTCCAGATGACACCTCGGGCCTTGATTGGGACAAGAGATATAAGATAATTAGGGGGGTTTCAAGAGGTTTGCACTATCTTCATGATAAACATCGTATTGTTCACCGGGACCTCAAACCTCAAAATATATTGATGGATGACTTGATGATGCGAAAATTGGGGATTTCGATTTGTCAAGGATTTTGGGTCAAGAAAAATCCAGAACTGTCACTGCAAACTTTTTTGGAACACCGTAAGCTAAGCCTCTTGCTAGGGCTTCATGTTTTTTACTATTTTCTACCGCTGATTATGCTACATTCTTCTGCAGTGGATATATGGCACCAGAATGCATAGAACAACAATCTATCTCCTTTGAGGCAGATATATTCAGTTTGGGTGTCATTATCATAGAGATAATCACAGGTCGGGAGGGACTATCAAGTATCAGAGAGAGAACTGAAACATCTCTCAAGCACTATACAGAAGAAGTAAGATTATTCAGTATTATTACATACTGTAATTTTCTACATTATGTATTTGTCTTTTTATGATAAATTACTTATGCAAATGTTTAGGTTGTTGGAAGTTGGAGGAATAAACTTACAGAAATATAAGCCCATGCATATGTCACGGAAATGTGTATCCAACAAGTGCAACACTGCATCGATATAGCATTGAAGTGCCTAGCTGAGTTGAATAAAAGGCCTACATCATTGGACATAGTTCAAAGTCTAAATGCAGTAGAACCAAAATGTACGTCTCCTGGAAATCCCCCCAGCGTCATTGAGAAGGTATGATCTCAATATGCACTGTGTCACTGATCCACACTATCATAAGACTGTAATAAACACACATGCTCCACTTTTTGTGATCTTAATTAGTGTCCTATTATAGTTGAAGTGCATTATCTATATCTGTTGTTAGAAATTAGATTATACAGTGATAAGTTATTTACTTTGTACATGCAAGATCAATGACATATAACTGCTGCTGCTTGATATATATTTGTTGACGAGGTCAATCGAGAGCCCCCAATATCGATTGGTGAAAACATTGTAATAAAGCAAAATAAATGCTGAAGCATGTTGGTGATTAAGTTATCTTAGAGTGAGCTGGTAAGGCATTAAGGACCCGGCATGTCATCATCAGAACCAGCATTATTTGCACTAAATTCAACAACGACAATCGAGGCCGACCATGGTCGTCAGACAAGTTTTGAGTCATCATATTCATAAATCGTCTTCCAATCCATCCTTGCCCTAGGCCATAATTGATGATTGTTTGCCGGAAGGAAGTTGCTAAGAAACATCCTCAGGGCTTCCTAGCCCGAAATGTTTCCACAGCTTCGCTCTAGTGTACATTTTTGCTTGTCATCTCTCCTCCCTCTCAATAGATAGATAGATAGATAGAGAAAGACAGTTTACAGCTCGTTGACTCAGTAATACTAGGAAACACTAGAGCAGAAGTGTGTGCAGTTTGCACCTCTTGTTTGATCTGTTGCTGATATATTCCTCTCCGATCCCCTAACTTCATCCCATCTATTGGAGCGAACTTGAGGAGCAGCGCTAAGGTCACGATTAATAATGAGATTTGCTTTGGTACACCCAAATGATTATGAGCTGTTCATTTAAATTGATCTGATGGTTAGAGTGACTTATTACTTTCTAGGAGGTAATAGGTGAAAGAAGGAAAGTTTTAGATACAAAGATATTTTCCTATATGTAATTGATATATACATGATCTATTATATATGACGAATCTTTTATTTTTGCAAGTTCGCATATAACATGATGAATCCGTTAATTTTCTTATATGTTTGTGTACGTGCCCAACAAATATGTTCAACCTCATTCTCAAAAAAAATATGTTCAACCTCCATAAAAAACTATGTGCTCAATATAAAAGTTACGCAATAAGATGGGTGATGCTTGGCTTAATGACCTTATGGTGTGCTATATTGAGCGAGGCTTTTAGAAAAGGGAATATATTAATATTCCGGCCTACTGCATTGATCAATGCATATAGCTGTTCCTTATTACAAACAAGATTATTGTAGTCCACGCAAATTCAGATACATAGTTTTGACCAAATAAAATGAAGGAAAAATTTCAAGACTCGGCATCTAAAAGCAACTCTATTGCTAAATCTCGACCATATCTTGCAAAACACCTCCATTGCAGTTATCTCAATATTGATGCATCCCATCTTTATTATCAATCCTCCTCCTTTGAAATAGGGACCATGTCCTAGTCTAGTAGGTCCCCTGAAGATAGCCTGTAAATAAGATGGTGCTGCAACCTTGTCAAAAATTATATTATTTTGGGTTAACTAAATCGCCCAATAGATCCACTTGCACCCACAAGAATCTTAGATTTTAGTTTCCTATTTATCCCATCTAACGAGCCTGTAAACAAATTATGAACACTAGTTGGAGGTAATAAATTATAGGAAACATGAACAATTCTCCAAATAAACTTACCAAAATGGCGGTCAAAGAATAGATGTTGTATGGACTCCTCGGAAGAACAAAAACAACAATTTCTATCTCCATGCCACTATCGCCGTACTAAGTTGTCCTTTGTCAAGATTACTCCCTTAAACAAGTACCACAAAAAAAACTTTGATTTTGAGAGGTAATTTCAGTTTCCAAATAAAAGTATTAAAAGGAGTAGCTTGTGCTGTCGGAAGGCTCTGTACATGGATTTCATCGTGAATAATCCATTCCGGTGTAGCCCCCACACAAAAGCGATCCTTTTGGTCTTTTAATTGTACACTAGCAACCAATGCCACCCACATCGTGCCATGCTTGTAAATTAACCCCTACCGAGAGATCTCCTGAAAGCTACATTTAACGGTGTTGTGGAAAGTACCGTTCTTACATAAACATTTTTTTCCTAACAATGTTATAAAGTGCGAGGAAAGATTAATTTTAGTGGCAGCGACATTATCCACGTGTCCTCCCAAAATCTAACTTGTGACCCGTCACCTAGATCAAACTTGCTTAGCGAGAGAAACTCCTCCTTGAGCTTCATGAGGCCAGGCCAAAAACCGAGAGTCTCCGGGCATATATTGGACCTCGAGTCAACGTTTTTGTTAGTTAAATATTTATTCCTAAGAATTTGATGCCAGACCCCATCTCCATTAATCAAATTAAAAGCCATTTACTCGGGGAGACACTTGTTGTGGACTTCTAAATTTAAAACTCCCAACCCTCCTTGTTCTTTTGGAGTATGTCACCGGGCGGATCGATTCGAGGGTGACACGTGGCTTCGGCGCGGCCGCGGCGGGGGCTGGCGCTGGGGCTAGGGGGGGGTCTTGGCGTGGGAGAGAGAGGAGGAAGGGAAATAGATTTTCTTTTATTGCTTGTTAACCTAGGAGATTTACAGACCCCTTACTTTTTATAGCCCGACTAGTGGGACTTGTAAACCAAGCAACCTCTCTAAAGGTTTCCTTATAGGGTTGGAATACCTTTTACAAGCAATCCTATTTATTTTTCCTAATAAGGATCTTCCTTATAGATTGGAATATCCCTTGCACACCAAAAGTCCTAAGATAATCCTAACCAAACTCTTTTTTTTTATTTCTACACTAATTACGAATAAGCCGAAGGAGGGGAGAAGGTGGCGCGGCCCTTGGCCCCCCCCGGTGGCGCTAAACCCCTCGTGGGCCTATCGCCCCTGGGCCCTATCTCACAGTGCGTGACATCTCCCCCCTTCTCCGGCCGGCGTCCTCCTCGCTTTGGATGAATGTCCATTCGGTGGCCGCTGGAGAAAGATTTGCGGCACTGTACGATGAGCTCTACACACCAGAGAACCAGCTTCCGGTAATGGGGTTCCTCGGGATGATGTTCTCCCTCAGGTGCGAGGAGGTGCGAACTCCAAGAGATAGTGGAGGTTGCCGATGTAGCCTTGGTAGATGTCTTGGTTGACGGCGCCCGTCCTCGTGGTCAGCCGTCGTCGACGTGCCTCAAGCAAGAGCTCCCTCGGAACCCCGCCCAAAGGTGTTGGTGCACCATGTCGCGAGGGAGACTCTCCAGAATAGGAAGCGGTCGTTGGGCCGGAGGGGTTACGAAGAGAGGTAGGAGGCGCCAAATGGTGATGTCGCGGGCGAAGTAGGAGGTGTTGTAGCTAGATTCAAAGATCGCATCAGGCATATGAAGGAGCCACCTGAACATGGATGGAGAGAGCTGATGTTCCCCTTTTCGCATCGTGAAATATGTGGACGTTGTCGATGGTGAGGAAGAGTCCATCCATGCCGCC
Source organism: Hyparrhenia diplandra (assembly GCA_015847255.1). Lineage (NCBI taxonomy): Eukaryota > Viridiplantae > Streptophyta > Magnoliopsida > Poales > Poaceae > Hyparrhenia > Hyparrhenia diplandra. The sequence continues at coordinate 57,823 of JADLZK010003880.1, forward strand.
GAGGAAGACGCATATGAGCAGGTCCGACGTGGTGGCGCCGTGGCCATGTCGCCCAACAAGATAGCGTCTCAAGTACGCCGCCGCCGGGCGGTGTCGCAGGCGCCTGCATGCATGTAGTTCGCCCCGCGAATACCTCCTCGGCAAAGGCTCCAAAGCAAGTCCGGCAGTAGTGGTGATGAAGCCGGGAGGTAGAAAGTGCCAAAGAGAAGGGGAGACCGCCTCCACCATCCAAGCCGCTGCCGCCGGAGCTGGACGAAGACGCTTGTCAATGTGTCGTAGAGGTCCAAGGCACTCGCATGCCGCGGACGCCCCAATCTTTGGGGCGAGTCCCAATGCCCGCCAAGATGCCGGACGAGGAGTCCAGGTCAGGGGCGCCCCGTCGACACCGACGCTGGGGGGGGGTGTGCCGGGCGCGAACGCCGCGTGGGGCGTGTCCGGCCCGCCGCGTAGTAACGAGCTCGTTGGAGGAGAAGTCCCATGTCAACATTCCCAGGCTTGTTAGCTAAGGCATGCCGAGGGATGACGTTGACGTTGTTGCCCACGCATGACATATGTGTTGATGTTTAAGATGTTCCCGCATCGATGCGAAATCCTTTAACGCCGAAGGTGGCCGGCTCGCAAGTCAAAGTTGTGCCGGTGCCAGTGGTGATGAGCACACGCACTAGCGGAGTCTCCGCAGTCCCTTTGTAGTCACCCGCCGAGGGTCGATGTAGTTGTGCGTGATGCCCGAAGTCGGCGGCGATGCCGACGCCGTGCACGAGATCATGCCGGCGATGGTAGAGAGAATGTGTACCACGCATTACCCGGGGAGTTAGGGTCCCGAGAAGGACCACGAGATCGGGCGCCGTCGGGGGCGCCCTCCTCGATCGGTGGCCGGCCTTGTCGCCATCGTGGTCGTTGAAGATCGTGATGTCAAACGGAGTGCTTGCACTTGTGACCCCCATGAGAACGGCTCATCCGCGGTTGAAGAACAGCCTCGCTTAAGGCCAAAGTCATCTCCTCCGGTGTCGGTCGCTTGAATGGTCGAAGTCGATGTCGCCAATTCTGCGAGATGTAGGAGTCACGGCGTCGGCTGGAAGGGGGTAGGGGCACGCTGGCGCCTCTGCCCCCTTTGTCAATAGATCGTGTCGGTGTTGTAGAGGATGGAGAGGCGGCTCGTAGGCTCCAGCGAGTGACATAGCCGTCTCCATGTCCCTTGGATCCCGCGGCTTGGCGTCGGTTTTCAGCGGTTCCCCGAGTCCTGTTGTGTAGATGTTGACTTCTTTGCTTGTCATTGAGATGTCGACACGATGCGATGTCGCGCCCAGAACACTCCGTGTACTGCCGTCGGCGGTAGCCGGTCTTCAGCGAAGCCGGATTCACCCGGTGGATTGCGTCAAGTGGGCCGGCGGCGTTCGTTGGCGTACTGCGAAGCTTGTCCAATCTGTCAACGCCTTCTCTGGGATAGGCGCATGTACCACTCTTTGCGCGCCTCTGTGAAATGGTAAGAAGCACACGGACTTGCTCTATGGCCGGCATACCTTGACACTGAAGAATTGTTTCGCGGCGATTGAGCCATGGTAGGGGATCATCCATGCCATCATATGTTGGGAAGGACAGCTTGTGCGCATGTGGTGCGTGGCCGTGAAAGTGGTCAATGGGTAGGCGGCGCATGCGCCCGCCGGTCTGCGGCGCCCCCGGCGGCTTCAGCTCGAGGAAGTTGGCGGCATCTTCTCTGATCAATTTAGATGTCGGTTGTGGCGTTGGCGTCTTGCCCTTCTCCATTCGGCTTGATGAAGGGCGCCCAAAGCTCTGGGCGACCGACTTCAGCTCCGTCCTCGGCCTCCTAGAGCAGCTTGATCCGCCATTCCTCCTCCGTCGGATTGGTACCGGAGAGGACAGCAACTTGATCGGCGAGCGTGTCGAGGCGGGTGGTGAAGGTGGAGAGCTGCTTCGCTAGATCCGTCGGCATCTTCTTCGCCTCAGCGCCCATGGTTGTGGGTGGATCGTAGTGGCCTCCGGATACCGGTATCCTGAGACGGATCGATTCGAGGGTGACACGTGGCTGGCGCGCCCGGTTAGGATCGCAGCTTTGGCGGCGGCGGCGACGACAGCTAGGGCAGATGTTGAGAGCGTAGCCTGGGGGGAGAGAGGAGGAAGGAAATAGATTTTTCTTTATTGCTTGTTGACATAAGAGATTCACAGACCCTTACTTTTATAGCCCGACTAGTGGGACTTGTAAACCAAGCAACCTCTCTAAAGGTTTCCTTATAGGGTTGGAATACGTTTTACATGCAATCCTATTTATTTTCTAGTAAGGGTCTTCCTTATAGATTGGAATATCCCCTTGCACACCAAAAAGTCCTAAGATAATCCTAAGCAAACTCTTTTTTTATTTCTGCATTATTTACCGAAGAAGCCGCTTGAAGGAAGGAGGTGGCGGCGGCGCCGACGCGCCCACGCCCCGGTGGTGGTCGCACGCCCCTTGTGGGCCTCGTGGGCCTGTCGCCCTGGGCGCTTATCTCGCACGTGGCGTAGTACAAACTACCTCCCACTTAGTCAACCTATACTTTTTTTCTTATGGAAATCACTGCCGCGAAAAAAATGCGATCTAAAGTAATCCAGGCGTCTTGAACCCCTCTAGGTACTTCAAAAAAGAAAAACATAAACATGGGGAGACTACTCAAAATAGAGTTAATCAAAACCAATCTCCCTCCCACCCAGACAATAATTTACTTCTCCAACAGTTCAATCTTTTTTTGAAATCTTTCTTCAACATGTTTCCAATCTTTATTCATGAGTTTCTATGGTGCAAAGGTATTCCTAGATATCAAAAAGGATCACGACCCCCATATGACAACAAAAAAATAAGTGTATATTCCATTTGTCTATCTTTGGCTGATCGTAATAGAACATCTCACTCTTATGGAAATTGATCTTGAGTCGATAATTGTTGAAAAGCACAAAGCAAAAGCTTCTTGTTTTTGGCCCTCTCTAAGTCATTATCCATAAGGATGATAGTGTCATCAACATATTGAAGAATGGAGAGTCCCACATCAACTAAATGTGGAACAACCCCTCGGGTTTGTCCCATCTCTTTAGCTCTTGAAATTAGGACAGCCCAGTACATCAACCAATATATTAAACAAAATTGGAGATAATGGGTCCCCTTGCCGAACTCCTTTCCTAGTTTGAAAAAAATGTCCTATATTATCATTGACCTTTATTGCAACACTCCCTCTAGCCATAACTTTAGAAATCCATTCACACCAAATTGGTGAGAATCCCTTTAGCCCGAGAACTTTGTTGCACAAAAGGCCACTTTAACTTGTCGTATGCCTTTTCAAAATCTAGCTTTAGAATCACTCTGTCCTTTTTTTTCCTATGCAGTTCATGGATTGTTTCTTGCAAAGTAGCAACTCCTTCCATGATATAGCGGCCCGGAACAAAAAGCTGTGCGAGAAGGTCCTATCAACTTATCTACCACCTTCAAAATTCTATTATTAAGCACCTTCGTAAAAAATCTTAAAGCTCACATTTAATAAGCATATAGGCTTGTATCCGGACCGCATTGGCAATCTTTGGTAATAGAGTGATTACTCCAAAAGTAAGGCTATGAAGTGGCAATCTCCCCTCATGAAATTCATAAAAAATGGTCATTAAGTCCGGTTTCATAATTTCAAAAAAAAATTGGTAAAATTCAGACCATCTTGCTAAAATTAAGAAAGAATTTCAAAAGAAAAATAGAAGAATGCCATTGCCAAGGCCTGTACCCGAGATAATGTGTTTATTATAGGTATGTATAAAAGAGTCTTTATTTATTGAGGTATTTTTAAGTATCAGTGCTTTACTTTTGGATATCTATTACATGTGCTCATCAAAAAGTAACATATAATGTTTTAGGGTGTGTATGCATATAGTTCTAATTGCCTTTCACAAACCCGCCACACCTAAAAATAATTCCTACCTCCGCCACTATGCGTGACAGCTACATGCTTTTATTTCAAGGTCTTCTTAATTTTATAATACTAGCAAAAATACCCGGTGCGTTGCTACGGGACACATAAGTTATTATCGTATGATTCTCATACTATAGTAATAAACTATATATTTCTATTAAATTTATTAATTGGGCTTAATTGGACCTTAAATAAATCAAATAAATTATGAGACCCACCGTCCTTAGCTTATGTATTTGGTTGGTGGAGACACACAGAGAAGATGGGTGATTAGGTGGAAATAGCGGCCATAGTTTATGACAACTATAATTCTATATATTTTGTATGTTTCTTTATATGCATTTGGTGATTATGTACGTAACCGAATTACTAATATGGAGCATCAACCTCTACTCTAAAAGCCAATCGAGAAGGCAGTAGCCATTGCCATATTTTTAAATCCATGTACATGTCCTTCGAGGACATATCACTCGCTAGCCATTGGAACTACAAATAAAAAAAAAAAAGAATCAGAGCAAGTAATCACGTGTCTATGTAAACTTAATTGGCAAGTCTAGCAATAGACATATTTTAACATTATTACATATGGTATATGCAATATTATTGTAATAATATATGTAATACCACATTTGCATAGCTTTTTTTTTTTTTTTTTGTCTTGCTAGATTATTCTAATATATGCTACAATTTCAAAGTCTATTTACTCTTGCCAACCATAATGGTGTTTTAATGTAAAATGTTTGAAGGCATGAGGGCTAAATAAAATTGCAAGACTATTCTAATATATGCACAACTCCATTTTCATTTTCATAGTTTATTATTTATTTATTTATTATCTTGCCAGCAATAATGGTCTTTTCCACGTAAAACCTTTGATGCTGTTGACATAAATAAAAAGAAGGTTCGTTAAACATCACTTGTGTGTAATGTGGTGGTAAGCTCTTGATATTTGGTTTGTGGAGACCACGGTTTTAAACCATGGGTGTGGTGAGTATTTTTTTTCTCTTTAATATATTCCTCGCGCTGGTGTCTTTTTTCCTCACGCCGGTGGGTTTGGCTGTGGCATTGCACATGCATCGGTAATAACCCAATCATTTGTTATAGATATGCAGTGCATTTATGTAACCCGCGATGCATGTATTCATTAGCAGGTTGGTGGAATCCCCACTGCAATTCATCGCGAAGATGGTGTGTTGAGCTGCCTTGTTCAGGAGACCATGAGAAGAGGCGTCTCCATTGCGTTGGGCAAGCGCGAGGAGAAGGCATCCCAAGGCCACTTGACAGAGAGGCTTGAGATGGCAGTCAGCCATCTGGAGTTTGCGCTTGAGAGGGCCCAGGAGCTTCCAATCAGGCACCTCTCATTGATTATCCGCTTGAAGCAGATCAAGCGTGCCTACGTCGAAGCAATGGAACTGCTCGACAGGCACAAGCAGCAGCAGGCGGTTCCTCCAGGACAGGAATTGCAGGTTGCATACGGGGCGAGCAAGCACAACCTCTGGGTTATCAGTGCTGAGAACATGCTCACCACATCTACTTTTGCTGTCTTGACCATGGATGATGTTCGAAGATTTGAATTCTATGCAGACCAAGCTGGCAATTTTGCGAGGGATGTGGAGTCTGGATGTTCACTTCATCACTACACCTTTTGCAACCCTATTGTCAGGCGTCTCCCTTGGGGGTAAAATCTCCGGTATTACTTGAAGCAAGGAAACCTGCGCCGAGAATTAGTCATATGGCCCACGTACTATGACGAGCGTGGAGTAGAGGTTGTGCTGCGTTACTGTTTTGAGGATAGCACAATGGCTGAGAAATGTTTCAGTCTGCTGTTGTCCCTACGACTATCGGAAAGCACAGACATAGTTGGGCTTGCTCTTAAAGGCTTGCAATTATTGACAGCAGAATTCAAACAACCTGCTGAATGTGCAATGGCAGAACTTACTCAAGTGCATAATTTACAATTACAAGACATTGCCCATTTGGCTGGGCCTGAGTTGGTGTACAAGAAAGATCTTTTTATGGAGACGATGACACACGAAGTTCGGCCAGACCCAGCATGTTGCGCAGGAAGGAGGCACGGACTTTGTGCTAAAGACGACGTCTTATCAGGGTCATTAGCAGACATATTCCCAGAGCAAGTCATTTGTTGGGGTTTTCAGTGCTACTATATACCAGCACTGGAGTCCAGCACGCATACCTCATTAGATGAGGTGGGCAGAGGCTGCAAGGTAGCTATGTTAGTGGGAATTCATTTCACGCCTCATTTTGTGCCTTCTTCTTATTTTCCGAGGTCAGTAAGCTACTATTCTTCTTTACGGAAATGGCGGAGGGTTGAAAACAATAAGTACATTTATGGAGTAGAAGAAAGGATATACGACAATTATGCAAACGATGTTGAGAAGTGTAAAAATGCTGTCAGCGTACAGGAAGTGGTCGAGACAGTAAAATCAAAAGCAATAAACTGTTTCTCACGCCAGCCAGAAGTGGGGAGTACAGAACAGACTGGTCCTTTGAACATGGTACTGCATGGTTTCTTGCGAAAACGCAAGGTTGGAAACAGCAGGTGTGCCCAGAACCAGGAAAGGTATAATACCCGATGGAGCAAGATCAAGGACAAGTTGCAGGAGGTAACTAGCTACCTAGGCCGCTTTGTGCTTGCGTGTATGTCGTTTAAGCTAGTGTGGTGTCTAGTATTTGGATCATTTGCAATATGCATGGTACTACTCCATCATATGTAATATGCACATGTCTTCTGGTTGAATAATAAAACTATATATTATATGATTGTGCTACCAACTAGTACATATGCAAATCCATATATCCCAGATAATCTCTGTATATACTAGAGCCCAGCACGCGTATGGTAGCTCATTTTTTTCATGATGTGGCCGAAGCAAGAGTAGAGGCGGTGGCAAGCCATATTTGCTGCTGAGCGCTGACTTCTGGCCTCATGCTGCGAGTGAGATGCAAGATAGTTATATATGCACTCGAAAAGATGGGAGACGTCTTCCAAGAGTATAGAGATGACAGCATATACTGAACTCATCAGTGGATGAAAAGTTGATCTACAATCTACAACCAAATTTTTAGGTCAAACACATGTCAGTTGTACATGATAACAGCTAGTTTTGCATTCACATATTTGTATCGTGGTCATATACATTATGCACTACGGAACCGGGCCGTTGCCGTGTGTTCGGCTCTAAGCCGAAAGTGCCAAATATCAGGCTTTTCGGCTTAGAATAAATACGCCGAGCCGGCACCGAGAACATACGGCAACAAAATACACTCGGCATTGAGCACACTAAGCCGAAAGTGTCGATTTAATTTAAGGGCACCACGGCAAATAAAATACACCCGGCATAGGAGCAATCTTGCCAGTGTTTGACGAGGAGGGCACCACGGCAAACAAAATACACTCAGCTTAGGGAGTCTCCCCGTTATCCGACATTTCCGTTGCCGCCGCCGTCATCCTCCGTCGGTTCTTTGCCGAGTGCCAGGGGCTTGGCACTTGGCATAGCACCCAGGCACGGGAAAATTTTAGTTTTGCCGAGCCCACACACACGTGACACTTTCGGCTTAGGGCACTCTTTTTGCCGAGTGTATTATAGGACACTTTCGGCAAAGAGTTTTTTTTCTTTTTGTCCAAATGTCTTCAAACTTTTTCTCCTCAACACATATCACATTTTCTTCCCCTGACATAGTTTGGTATATTTTTCAATTATTATTTGCTATATATAACTAATTAATTGTATTTCAAACAATATTTTTAATCAGGTCAAATTTGAACTACAGGTCATTCAAATATTTAAAAAAAAATGAGTACAAAATTGATATTCATGTTAGTCAACCTAATTTAAGACCCCAGATATGATATGATTACGGTTTTCAAACATCTCCTTTGAAACACGACACCAAGCGTATGGGTGAATAAGTTTTTATTGTATAAAAAGAAATCAAAGTAAAAAATCATGAAATTCGACGAGTTGTCACCATATCATATGTGGATGCTGTGGTAAAAATTGAGAAAGTTTAGAATAAGTTGTCATCTACATTGCTTAAAACCTGATACATCACCTAAAGTTTTGAGTTGTTGAGAGTGATCCCTAAGTGTTGGATTTACAGCGACAGTCGAATTGTGATTTGACTTTGAAACTTTTTCTGTAGCCAAAATGTCACGTGCCAAATCCATTGGCCCGTGGGTGGCGCCGGGGCGGTCGAGCCCTAGCGCAGGTTGTTGTGCGGGGGAAGAAGGACGGCAGCAGGGGCGCGCGGCATGGCGGCGCACGGGCAGCGCGGCGGCGGCGCGCAGCGGGCAGCGTGAGGGCGAGGAGAGAGGGAGCTGAGGGTTAAACCCTATTTTATTTTATTTCTTTCTTGATCCGAAAAGGATACATCTCCCTTTATATTTATAGGGGGACTCAACTTGAGTCCCAAGCAATCCGGAATATTCTAATTTGACCAAACTTAAACCCTAAGTAATAGATCCTAATTTGACTAAACTTAACCCCTAAGTAATAGTGATAACGAGGATGGCGGCGGCGGCCACGCTGGCCGCGGCGCCTCCCGGGGCGTGGGCTGGCCCACGCCACAATGGCGTGTGACACAAAAGATATCAAATATAGTGGTAAGTTAAAATTTAGGGATTTTTCAGATCCGTTTGATAATTATTAATTTTTTATTGCTTGTATATAAATAAAATGTTGACTTATAACCACATAAATAATGGTTCGTTTTCTATGAAATTATCAAATTTGCATTGTTTAAATAATCTTACATGGTATTTTCAAAGTTGAATGGAAAAAATTTAGAAAAAAAAGGTTTAGGGAAAAGGAAAACCGAAAAAAAGGGAAATTTTTTTTTTAAATATCTTTTGCCGAAAGTGGTGTTGAAGGGCTGTCTTGTCATTTGGCGAGATGTGTTGTGGTGATGGATGTTGGGTTGGTTATATGATTCGGATTTGGCGTCATGACTTGGGTTTGGTGTGACTCACGGGAATGAGAATAAAAAATTTGACTATTATTATTATTATTATTATTATTATTATTATTATTATTATTATTATGATTATTATTATTATTATTATTATTATTATTATTATTATTATTATTATTGTTATTGTTATAAAACTTGATCGCTTGCATAGAAAACTACAGCCATATATAGGCTCTCGATCTACCCTTTGCATTCCACAAAGCACCACAAAGCAAAGCAAATGCATAGGGTGGGAAACTTGATAAGCCGAGTACTCATTATACTGTAATGCGGTTTTTAGTTTGCAAGGTGAACTTCGGCAACAAGGAAGATTAGACGGTTTCATGCCTACGCTCAAGCTAGAGTTGGATGAAGATGCTTCCGCGACTTTCTTCTAGCTAGCTATTGCGGATCTTTGCGTGACTCGATTAGCTTCCGCCAAGTGGCGATGTATTAGTGTAAACCTCTGTACTTTCGTATTCTTTTTATTGAAGTTTGACTTTGTAATCGATTTGTAGTTCGGATAATATGATGGAATGATCATTTGGGACTGTCATGTTATACTTCATTACGTGGATTTCCCATTATAGAAATCGGGGATGTTACAGTTGGTATCAAGAGCCAGGCTTGACCGTAGGATGAGACCCCTAGGTTTGGACAATAGCCTTAGGAGTGAAACTTGCTTTCTTCGGTTATATTACCAACCCTGCATCTTTATATGCACGGCTTACTCCTTCATTTGGTAATGATGCTAATGCCGCATCTCTATATGTGTGCATTACCTATCTGGTCGTATACATTACTAATCTTGCATCTCTATATGCATGGATTATCTCTTTGCCGGAAACATTACCAACCCTACATTTCCGTATGCATGGATTATCCCTATGGTTGGATATGTTCTTCGATTCTGAATCCCCTTATGCATGGATCACCCCTCTAGCTAGATGTAGTACCAACCTTGCATTTTGTTATGCACAGCTTATGCTTTCTGTGACTCCTAACTCAAGCTTCATGGACTAATGCAAATGGCTGAACCTAAGACCACCGTCGGCTTTGCCCATCGACGGGCAAGCTTACGGGGCTTCCCTTACCTTCTTCGTAAGGCACTTTTCGAGAACCTGGGCATTCCCGCCGAGCGCATCAAGTACACCTACCGCGAGGAGCACGCACCAAGCGGACGCCAGGAGACTATGTCGCGGTCCATCTCACCATACACGCAAGTGAGACTGTACCGAGTTCGAGGGCTTCTCCGAGCTGGGCGTTAACAACGGCGTCTACATGGGTGTGCAAGCCGTTTCTCGGGTTGCGCTATGCAACTTGATGAGGGGCGCCCACCACGTTCAAGGAGACCAGCTTTTGATGCGCTACCCTGTGGCTGGACCTCTCCATGCTAGCTACTCCACAGATCGCTGACGCAGATAAAGCTTTTCTTGCTGAGACAGATCTATGTCTCACCATCTCAGGGTTGTGTCTCCTAACACATGACAGGTACCTCACGGATGTGGAGCGACAGGCCCGTCACTACCTCAAAATGCTACTTTGGGTAGACGAGGCTTTTCTCAAGGAAGAGGCAGACAAGAAGGACCTCAGAAGTGCCTTGTGCTACATGAAGCGTGATGCCAAACGTCAGGAGCATAGCCTCCGAAATCGCATCGGCCGACAAGAGGCGAGAGATTACCACTCACGAAGAATAAGGCGGGGGAAGATGAACCCAAGGAAGAAAGATACCTCCACGGGATCGGAGAGCTGGAGAGACTTACGGATGACAAGACAAGGGAGCTGAAGAGGCTTAAGGAGGACGACAAGATGGGTGGACTCCGCAAGCGGGACTTAGGAGAGCAAGTGCAACCTCTTGGCCCAGCAGGTTGGAGCAGACAACCCTTCTTGAAGCTTGCATACAACCGGGGTCATACGGTGCACTCCCTAAAGATGGCCGAGTACCTAAGGGGCGAGAGCCTCAGGACCATGGATGCATGGAGGAAGTCTGATCAGAAGCGTGTCAGGGGGGAGATTGAGAAGCTCTGAGGACCAGATTCCCGGGGGAAGACTCGCAAGAAGCCCCCACGAGGACTTTGAGATTGGGCCTACCGCCTCAACCTCGATGCCTATCGAGGGAGGCTTCCTACTCCTAGGGACGAGGAGCTTCTTGAGGCACACACCTATGTGGCATGACTCCACAAGACACCTGCACAGCTAGAGGCTGAGGATGCTCACTCTACCTCCTCTGCTGAGAGTGGCATCTAGATCCCCAATCAATGCATGAGATAAGTAGAAGTAGTTGGTAGATGATGGAGAGCCCTACGTGGCTAAGTGACATGACTCACTTTTACGAAGTCTGATTAGAATGTCCCACTTTTGGAGCCTACCGCGAGTAGTGCGTTTTTCGCGAGGTCTTTTAGTGTAGCTACTAAAGACATCGCCGTGTAATAAATCATGTAATGGATGCTTGGATTTTATGCTTTTTCATGGATCTTTATGCTTCTTTGTTTGAGTGTATGATTAGTTTAATTGTTTTAAATTTCTTAAAATGCTAAATCATGCACAAACCCATCACCCTTGTCCCATGCAGCAAGATGTCGACCAGCAACACCAAGCAATCAAACCCCCGTGTCCCTACCCCACCACGAGTCGATGGAGGACCTTTGACCCAAGCTGAACTCACCAAGGTGTTTCACTACCGGACCCGGCTTTTTGAGAACTCCGACGGAGGGACACGCAACACCACCACCAAAACTCGCTTAATGACCTCGAACCGAGGCCGAAATCCTCAATGAGTTGAAGCTCCTCACCTTTGATGGTGGCAATGATCCCGTAGCTGCCATAGATCGATTGTTTGAGACTAAAGAGAAGCTGGACACGATCGCACCTTCAGGTGAAGCATGTGCCAGGATTGCAGCTCAACAACTCTCGGGCACAGCTCGAGCCTGGTGGGACAGTTTCAGTGGATTCCACATCAACACCACCAACATTCCAAGGGAAGAATTTGCTGGGGAATTCTGTGAATGGTATGTCCCCGAAGGTGCATTAAAGATCGAGGAAGAAGAGTTCCACAATCTCAAGCAAGGAACTGGTAGTGTCCAATCATACATTGATCGCTTCACATGCCTGATGTGGTATGTGCCATCTGAGTGCATTGCCTCTGAGAAGCACAATATGTACTATTTCCACAAGGGTTTGAATGTCTACCACAAGATGGCCCTAGTGGATAACAGTTGTCACACTCTGAAGGAGATGATTGGACTGGTAGCAGGAAGTGAGGAGAAACGTTCTACGAGCGACAGAGACATCAAGCAGAAGAAGCGACAATCCAAGAGTACATCACTTCCTAGGCACCACGAAGCAGCGTGAAGATGTGTACTCGCCTACAGCCAAGGTGATGGTATCCTCACCATGGTTTACCACAGCTGCTACAAGCCCATGCATGGAAGACTGTTGCAGACTTGCGAAGATGGCGTAATCTTCAGTTGTTTCGAATGCCATCAACCGGGCCACAAGTCCTTTGAGTGCCCAATGAAGAGAGGCGCCTCGACCACTAGAAGCCTTAGCAGGAAGAAAGCCACTACACCCACTTCTATAGGTAGTGCGCCTTTCACCTGCTACAGTTGCATGCAACCAGGTCACAAATCCTTCCAATGCCTGGAAGGAACTGCGACGGCTTGACTCGGATAAACCGGGCCGATCTAACTTCGGTACTACATCCAAGGTACCTCTGGAGCTCCCGTGGATATCTCAACCACCCCTCTACCGTGGATGCCCCTACCATGGAGAACGGTATGTTTTTATGCATACAATTTATATTCCTTTTTGCTTGTAAAGTTTTGGTATCGCATTTTCTATGCCTGTTTTACCAAGCTTGCCCTAAACCCTAGTCTATCTAGTGACCACATAAAAACAACCCATGGACCCCGGTACCACGAGTAAAATATTTTATGACCTAGATGTGTAGGTTGTGAGAGTCCCGGCGTATGGACACAATCCTTCTGATCGCTCTCGTTTCTCTACCCTCTAATGGTCTAGATGTTTTTACTCTAGATTGGAAAAGACCGCTTCAAATAAGCATGTGGTCCGAGGTAGTACTAGCTAAAGCAAAGTGACATCTACATCAATCAACTTGGAAGCCGAGGAGACAGTGTAAGCCTTAGTATGTATAGTTTTCTGATGTTCCTCGCAAAGTCGACGAGAAGTCTACTGTTGGTGTTTCTTAGCGTAAGCGAAATAGTCATAAGCGCTGCGGAAATACCGTTGTAGCACTTCACCGGAAGTGTTCAGGGTATCGATTTCCACGAGGGAACGGGTGTTAAGTCAGGCTCGACTAGCTACCGGGAGGAAGATGGAAAGGGGTGAAGCGGGTAGTGAGTTTCTACTATAGCGGATTATCCTAAAGCCAAATTACTTCTTTTCTTATACGTTCACGTAGCCACCGGCTCTCCCTGGTACGCCAGAAGGGTCCGGCCTCCAGACTACCGCACAACCGGACGTGGAGGAATACTAAGGTCGAACAGGGCTGTCACCACCTGCCGCCTACCTCACTACCGTGGACTGATTGGTAAACGAGGGTGACGTGTAGTTTAGACACCACGTCTCTACACTACTTATCACGTACTCTAGCGTTGGCCGGGGAGCATCCGTCTTCATCGAGGAGAGTCCTCTACTAGAGCATCTACCGTTATGGTAAACAACGAACCGGTGAGCGTATAATTAAAGTAATAATTTAAACTCAAAGATAATTTGCTGTAGATGAAAAGCGGATCTCTTACTCAAACCCGTGGGGATGATCCGGTAGAGGTACAAGTGCGAGGAGGCGGGGCCGACAAGTTCGAACTCCGTGCCTTTGGGGCGAGGGGGTCGCTACTCCTCTTCTCCACTTCCTCCTCTCTCACTCCCTTCTACTTCTAACTTGGCTCCTTTCCTCTACTCCAATGTGTACTAAATGTGATGGAGTGGAGTGTGTGAGTGAATGGAGTGTAATGATGTGTATGATGATCAATGTGATGCTTCATGATGAGGGGTGCCTCTCTTTATATAGTGGGAGGAGGAGGGAATGGAGGGCTCCCCCCCTTGCTTATTTTGTTCTTGGCGGGAGCGAAAAATTTGCACCGCATGCAACCGCCCGCTGAAAGTCGCTCAGAACCACCACCCAGAGAAGGGCGGGGGAACATCAGCCAGAAAATCTCGCGCCGCCGCGGTGGGCGGCGGCCAAGTTTGGCCCGGCTTGAGCCGGGGCTTTTTGGCGTGCCGCCTTTTGGTCCACTTTGTTTCTTTGTCACGTAGGTGCGTTGGCCCGTTTTCGCTCGATTTGATGCATTGGCCTTCCCTTTGACAAAGCGCAATCACGGTTTTGCGCTTTCTTTGTTGATTGGGCGTATTTGTACTAGTTTCCACTTTTGTTCCTACAAAATATGTTTTGACAATACAAGTGGAACTAGGTTAGAAATAAATGCATATGCACCATGAGATTGCTTATTTCCCTTGGAATGAACTGAGTTGGCGGTATAAAATGCTTGATAATGGCGCCAACAACTCCCCACACTTGGCTTTTACTCGTCCTCGAGTAAAAAGTTGAACTTTTAGGGGTTTAAAAGGTCGTTTCCTTTGTCAATATCAAAAAAATGTTCTACCGCATTATCTTAAAAGCGATCATGCGATGGAGATATGAGGAGTTCTTTTCTTTCTACTTACTTTGCACAAATAGACTTGGTTGCTTTCAAAATTTAAAAAGAATATTTTTTTTGTTATGTTCTGGTTCTAATAAAACTTGGAGAGTACTAACAAAATTGCTTACTTCCTTGTATGAAATGTCAAGTCAAATTCTAGATTTAATGGAGGAAGTGTCATATTCTAGATCAAAGATGTGCATATGAGAAATGTTTCTTTTTTAGCTATGATGCCTCTTTGCTTTCAAAGAGTCATGGGCTTCTTGCTCTTTTTTTTTTTGGAGAAGTGGGCTCTTCTCGCCCTCGGACACTTATCCGTTATTTCTTTCTCTCTTTTTTTTTTTTTGGAGAAGTGGGCTCTACTGGCCCTCGGACACTTGTCCATTATTTCTTCTCTTTCTTTTTTTTTTTTTTTATAGATAGGCGGGCATCGGCGTACCCATTGTTTTTATATGGGGGCATGTGCCCATTTCTTACATAGCCCATGCCCTTTTTTGAAGCATAAAGGGTTCATCATAATTTAGACTACCAATTTATTTGTGCTGGTGTTTTTGATCTTGGGATTATGAAACTTCCTCAACATTTAATCTTTTGAATTTGACAAGATTCAATGAATAAGGAAGTAGCTATTTAATTCAGGTTTTGATTATCCGGGAACATGATAATATATATATATATATATATATATATATATATATATATATATATATATATATATTTTATATAGGTAAGCAAGTCTTATTTGTACAGGAAAAGAAATTCAAGTAATCATGCTATCTCTCAAAGCAT